>CM077194.1:46196451-46766451 GCA_039654625.1 Rhinogobio ventralis
AACTGTGCCAAATGGGTCACCTTGGGTAGCTGTCTGCGCGCAAAGGGCTTTTGCGCGCATTCAGTCCGAATTTTTTCCAACTTTCCTTGACAGGGAAACCAGCTGCTGGTCGTGAAAAGACGGCTTATTAATTGTCCTTTGTCATGCAGAATTGCTTGATTTCTAAAGAAACATACAAAGGCTCTTTTTCAGGATTCAAGTATTTTGTTTCGTGCGCATTTTCAACTCATCGAATCAGCTGCAGCGCCTCACCGTCTACCAGACTCAGGTACTGACGGCCTGCCTCTTTTGTCCGCTTTTAATGCTCTTGTAAATCGGGCAGACTGATTTGTTACAAGCTGCTCTTTTAATCTGATAGATAAGAGACAAGTCTAAGAAAAGCCGTAAATGAAAAATTAGTTGGAAGAAAGACAAGGGCGAGTCTGCTAGATGGGGGTCTGTTGACTCAAGCGGCCCTCGAGCGTCAGGCAAGCCCTCTCAGCAGCCCCTGTCAGGGTCACGTCAACAATTCGCCTTTCTTCCCCTAAAAAGACACTGTAGCCCTTTTTGCTTCAATGAATTGATCGGCGCAAAATTAAGAATAAATAAATTGAGAATTTGGAGCACCATGCAGGCTTAAAACACCCCCAGGGCGCGCATACCCCCGGGCTATTGAACGGATAAAGGGCGCTTTGCAGAGGACGAACGGTGCAAAATGAGACTGTATGGTGCAATTAACAAAATGGCCTAATCCTATATCTTCACAAATGCAAATATTAGAGTTTTGTTAAAATGTTTAAGTGAACAATTAAACGAGCGTTTCCAAGAGCAATCCGAAGACACAATGACTAGAATAATTTAGTAAATGTGCCCGATCTTACCAGAGCCTTTGTTGATAGCTGATGATAAATTCCCAGCAAAGGAAATAACATTTAAAACCAATTCAATTATTGAAATGAAGATTTAAAGCGCCATGGTATAATGGAGCAGGGCGCGTCGAGTCGTGCATCCAAGAATGCGCTTTGCTAAAAAAAAATGTAATCTGAGCTCTGGTGCGCATGAAGAAGATGAAAAATAGAAATGCATGGGAAATTGCCTTTTTCACGTATAGGCCTACATAATTATTATTATTTTTTTCTTCTTCACAGAACCTGCATGTTATTTCTTAAGGATAGCAGTTTCTGCTGTCGACACTAATGGTCATTTATTTTGGAGACCTTGTGCAAAAAAGTGAATTTTATTATAAACAATCAATTTATATTATAGATATGCTATACAAGTTTTGAAATGATCGTTTTATTAAACGCAACAAGCACACACAATAATCACCATCATCATCACCAAGTGTCCGCTTAGACCCTTTTAAATAAATTTAAATACAAACATCGATTAATCTGTCTCGTTGACTCGCATATTTTATTCATTTGCGCATTATTGTCTGAGTATTAATACACTACTTTGGGTTTTATTAACCCGCTCTCACGAGACTGTTAAGAACCGTGCGCTAAAGGGCTCAGTGTTTAACGGAGAGGCCCCGCGCCTGGGGGACACCAGGCGCTTTCAGCTGCGTCCCCAGGGAATGCCACAGGGAACCCGATGAATACGCGTCTCTTTGGACTTCTTGACGGAGATCGATCCCGAAGCACTTGAGTTGTAAATAGAGGAGCGCGGTGATCCTGTGATTTAGATAAGCGCACAGACTCTACGCGCACCCAAACTCTCAGTGTTTTAAAATGCCAAATCTTTTATCAGTTGTTATCGTTACTTCAACACAGCCATCTATTACAGACAGGCAAAGACACGTCTTTAAAGACATTATAAATGTTTTTTAAAATTTGTTGGCGCGCGCTCAACACGCGCTAGTCACCTTGGTGAGCATTAAATTACGCCTTGAGGTGTACTTCCCTTGGCGAAGACTTTATATGAAAACATACATGATGCTATATATAAAATACATTAATTTTAAATTGCAGAACATTACAACCCTGTATTGGGCATGTTTTATGGATACTTTTCCCTGAATAATCACCGTAGTCCCATCGCATTTATAAAGTGCCACATATTCTTGCAATAATCGGTAACAAACAAAACACGTATACGCAAAAAAGGCAAACCCATGCTTAATCATGCATATGTTTGCCTTTTTTGCGTATACGTGTTTTGTTTGTTACTGATTATATCAATATTGCACGAAGATGCGCAGGACTTCCAATATGTTGTTCATTCGCTATCTCGGAATTACACTTTTCCAAGTGACGCACGTTAGAGAAAGTTTTCTGTCTGACGCTGAGCTATTAAAATGAGGAATTTTAAACAGAATATTATTAAAAGTTGAAGAAAGAAAATTCAAGCCTTATAACCCTAGAAGGCTCAGTCTTAATAGATAGAAAGAAGGGGGGGGGGGGGGGGAAGTCATGTGTGGCTTTTAATTGAATATGACAGGTTCACCCAGCGTGTGAGTTGTATTGGATAATATGATACGAGACAACATTGTATCACTAAGAAATATTCTTTATTTTCAGCATTAAGGTTTTTTAAATAAATAAATATTCTCATTACAATAAAAGTACAACAAATTCTGTCACTGAAGTGACGTATACATCAGATACATCCCATATTTCCATTCTGTCCCCAAAATGTGCTTAAAGCTACCCTGTACTCACCATCCATACAAACAAAGCAACAGTTCTGAATATCTTCTAAAAAATAATACAAATACAAATGTAAAAGTCAGTCAGCTTTGTTCATTTTGGACTGATTTTAAAATCTTTTGGTGACAGGAAATGTATTTGGATGCGGAACTACGGGCTTTAGTTGTTTTCAGAAAAAAACTACAAACATAGAACATGTATACAAATATACAACATTAAAGGGATACACAGACCCCGAACATATATAAAGTTTCTTCTTCTTCTTCTTCTTCTTTCTCGCTATGTACAGGTGACGGCGCGCGCGTCGCTTTTTGGCTGCATTCAGGATCCCACTGGAGTCAGTGGCGCACAGAGTCTGTTGAGGTGGTGGTCACGAGCAATGCGAAAAGAGTTCACGGGCTAACGGACAGATCTGCGTCCTCTTTTTCTGATGACGGGGGTGACATGGGAAGGTCATCCTCTTCCTCAGAGCACCGGGCAGAGGACAGGGACGACGAGCACTTGCAGTTGTGCGCGCCCGTCCTGTGGGAGCCGCTTTTGCCTTCTTTTTTGTGCTTGACGCGGCGGTTCTGGAACCAGATCTTGACTTGCTTCTCGGACAGATTGAGGTAAGTTGCGATCTCTATGCGCCGAAGTCTCGAAAGATACATGTTGGAGGTGAACTCCCTTTCCAACTCCAGGAGTTGCGTGCTGGTGAACGCAGTGCGCATGCGCTTGCTGCTCTGAAGTTGACTGCTGTTATTTTCTGTTGAAAAGAATAAAGAAAGTTCAGTTAAAGTTGTTGATTTGGGTGACATTAAAACAGAAAAGAAGTTACAAAAGTAGACTTTTTATGATGCTACGTCTGACACAACTTACCTATAGATATGCAGTGGAACTGTCGTGGATCTGGAACCGGATATGTGGCTTGGTATAACCCCGAGCCGCTGTTGAGGTTTACGCCGCCAGAAGCGGAGTGCTGTCTGGATAGCGCGGTGTGACAGTACTGGGAGCCGAAGGCGGGGAAGGAAGCCTTGAGGAGCGGTAGCGCTGGAGGCGACGGGTGTAGCTGGGATGTGACGCACAGCGGGCAAAAGCACAGCAAGCCCGCTTTTCGAGAGTGGCAGGAGCCGGCGGAGAGACCATGGAGAGGATGAGCCGGATGCACCGCGTAAGGGAATAACGGCGGGCTGTTCTCAGTTCCTTTTTCGCTGTTCTCCCTCAAAATCAAGGAATCCACAAGAAAAGATCTCGGCATCTTGGCAGCCCTGCGTCTCTTCACCTAAGAGTTTTTAAAAGTTTCTCGCTGTCAGTCTCGTACCTGGATCTGTACCTAAGGCTGGATGGCAGAATGGTGCTGAAGAGAAAGTGTTCCTGCTTAAATAGTTGGAGAGCCAGTTCGCCCATGTGACGGTTACGCCGAGAGCTCTCAATAGGGTTTTGTGCCTTTTCTCTCGGCATTCACTCTGCACGCTTCCCTATTATTTCACTTGTTAACTAAATGAACTGCATAATGTAGTCTATTCTTGTCAGCCCCACCCACACTGCAAGAGGCGGTACTGCCCCTTCTCCCTTTTAAAAATTCCCCTCGTTTTATACTATTACTCTTTAGTGTCGTTTTAAACTTTATTTTCTTTCTCACGCGATCACATGGACACTATTGCTCTTTTAATTAATTTCATTCAAAGAGGCTAGTCATTTGTTCGGCTTGAACTCATTAGGCATTCGGTGCATATGACGTGCGTCACGAGGCTCATCGGCCCAGTTCCACCTGCAACTCAGCCCATCACCATTAAGAATTATAACAATTATAGGACTTGTTTCTGAGGGGTATTCTAAAAATGAGATTGCGCCTATTTACATAAGATATTGAAATGATATTATTTTGGATATAGAACACAGCTGACAAAAAGTGATAAAAGTTTTGTTTTTGAAACTGGAATTCAAATTCCAATTCAGATATTTTCATTAAGGATGTTATTTTGCACTTTTTTTCTCTCTCTTCAAGTCTACCCGTTTTTATTATTTTACCTTTACGCAGGTAGCCTAAACTTTTGTTTAACGAATATACTAAATTGATACATGTAAATTGATACTATTTCAGTGGAACATTCTATTTGGAATACATTTGATACATCCTCTATTTTGGATACACACAATCGAACAGAACATTTTCGAGTATTTATAAAACTATATTTTTACAACAAGACTTTTTAAATATGAGTTCTAAGGCAAAAGAAGGCTATCATTTCCAGTCTCTCTCTCTCTCTTTCTCCCTTAAAAAAAAAAAAAGGACGCGTCGCGTCACAACCTCAAAGCGATGAGGTTAAAAAACAGTGATTAATTCCTGCGCGCGGGCCCCCGCAGAGTCCGGGAAGGAATATATAAAAATAACCAGGTTTTCAGTCTCCCAGCCCTTATTGAATGTCATTGTGGAGAGTTTTCAATGCGAGAGAGAAAGGCTCGAATTAAAGTGTGTGACAGCGGCGGACAAAGTGGCACAAAGCCGACTCTGTCAGTGAGGGCCCGAATGCACGGCGAGTGAAAGCCCCTGCCCGCCGCGCCCTGATTGAATTAAGTAATAGGAAAACATTTTCTTTCACTTTAGGTTTGCTAAACAAGATGTTCAAAGGAAAAGGGGATTCTAATGTGTGAGTAAACAGCGAGACGTGGATTTAGCCGAACGTTCTATTTGGAATACATTTGAAAATTCGAAATAATCACTAAACTGCGCGTATATTAACACATTACCTAGACCTATTATTAAAACAGAGAGCGAAACATCACTGAACTAATCCATAATTCTCATGACAAGATTTAAATGTAAACAATCTCAAACACCGGCGTGTTTAACGTTACTTTAATTATTTTACGCACAGTTAACTAACATCCTTTATGCTACCACGTATACTTTTTCAACTCGACAACAGGTTTGCAAACCTGTGAAAGCTCTGATCATCTCTGAATGCGCGCTACGGTGCATGGATGATGATGGAGACACCGTGCTCTCGCGTATCAGAATACGCCTAACATTGCTAATATCAATCCGGGTACCACTGATGGTTCTTGACAAATGCAACAATTATTATTGCCCTCTTACTGGCTGTATGCGCATCCCCGGAACCGAGCCGGCTCGCTTAATAGAAAGCTCTTGTGTTCAGAACCAAGCCTCGAGCCTGGTAATGGACTGTATAGGCCCAGGCCATTTGTTTTATTTTCTGGAAAATGACGAGGGACCCTCGTCTATCGCTCCCTCCCACCAATCCTCACTCCACTGGAACCACCACTCGACTCACATAAGGGGTATAATTTGGTTGCAACTTTGCAGCACCGTAATAGTAGGTCTTTGCCGGACAAATTAGGAGCAATTAAACCCTTAAACAAGCGGCAGGTACAGAGTCACACGGACAAGAGCCTGTTATCTGATAGGGAGTGAAAGAGGGATGGTGAGATGGGGGATTAAGCCTTTCATTTTCCTCGACACCGCATGCCAGGCGCTCACCATTAACTAATTGGAGAGTGAGCTTCTACCCGTGCCCCACCAGACCTTGTTTTATTCCAAGTCAATAATTACCAAATTGCTTGATGATGTTATTATAATGTAAAGCGGACTTAATATCAAGACATTTTGCTTTATTTTGATAACATCAATTACAGCCATTAGAGTCTCCTTGAGTATTAGTTAGTTAGACTATGTAACCAAGTTTCAATACAACGGGGCTAAAGGCACACCGGGGTAAAAGGCGCCTTTGATTTTATTCTCCTCTAAACCACAAGATGGCACAAAAACTTGCACTTTCCAAAACATCAAGATGCACGTGGAAAATTGGCTGATCCTTGAGTGCAAAGTTGATTCTGCCCTATCTTGATCTAATGTTTGATGTTTTTAAACATGTTGCAAGGCAATAATTGAATATATTTTGAGACAAAGGTCTTCTTAATGATTTTCAGTTTTGTTCAAGGTAATGAAAGCAACAGTTTTTAAAATAACTTTACATTTTATAATAAGAATATGTAATGGTATGGTATTTGGGGCGAAAGGCACAATAATTAGCATGAAAATAAACAGCTGGCTGACTTTTCCATTTGTTGACATGACATGGTTAGATATCATATATTAAGTTGGACGTCCACCTTAACCACCATATTTATAATGTAACCATCCTATTTATGGTTAACAAAATATAATTTATTGTTACTACTGTAAATCTATTTTCAATGATTATGGGATCTCCTTAAATGCTTTCAGAATCTTTACTTTTCATAATAACATATCTTAATGACAGCATGTTTATTGAACATCATTTTTTTATTTTGTTTATCAAATTAAACAGAAAATAGTACAAACATGGTTAGATTCAGATGGTAAATATTATATATTACGTTGCGTGTCCACCTTAGAGATCACCATATTTATAATGAAACCATCATATTTAAAAATGTAAAAGTAAAAATCATATAATATAATAAAATATCGTTCATTGTTACTAGGCTACTGCAAATCTATATCTATAGCCTATCAATGCTTTCAGAATCTTTACTTTTCATAATAATTTTGTTTCTGTACTTTTAAAATATATATATTTTTTTATATATAAATGATTTGACAGTATATTTATTGAAGAAAAATGAATTATTTTATTTATCAAAAACTTTGCTTGAGTGATTGTTTTGAACAAGTATTAACTTAGGCATTATTAAAAACATATTATTTTAACTAAAGTATTTGTATCAATACTGTGTGCTTTTTGCCCCTTGTGTAAAAGACCCACCTCATGCATTTATAAGATTTGTAAGCAAAATAAACCACTTTTATGATTTATTTTTACACAAAATCTGTTGCTCTATAAATGTTCATACACTATTGGGGTAGTGAAAAGCTCATTTTTTTCTTAAGGTGTGCCTGTAGCCCCGTTGTAATCTAGCTACTCTAAAGTAGTTTCCCATTTTTGATTTTGAGTCACAGTAGTTGCCATGGCGAAGCACCTGCGATCTCTTTATCAGCGACTGAGCGCTTCTGCTCGGGGAAGCTCATCCTCATTTGTACTCTCGACTGGAGACCGACAAATAACTTTGACCTCCTCGGAGGAGACGGACACTGCCCTCCAGAGGTGCCAGTTTTAAGCACACTGCTGAGTGTTACAACGTTGCATAGGACGAGCATCAAGGGTTACGTTTGGCACATTTCGTTAAATATATAAATAGTATATCTGCATAGTTTATTAAATATATAAATCCTGGATAGTGTGAAATAATTTTCTGAACAACATTCGTGATGATACTAGGCATGGTTATTAAATAGCCTAGTTTGGATTATTGTATTATTATGCTATAATCATCTGCACAGAGCCACAAAAATATACCAACACATTAACGCCGTTTGTTATATGGTATGCCAACAAAATAATCTTTGAGCACCACATTTTTAAATAAAAAAGCACATGATTTCTACAAATTGTTTTTAGAAAGCTTCATTAAATGTGTCCAGAATCACTGAATCAAATGAATTCGAATGACTTGGTAACACTTTACAATAAGGTTTTATTAGTTAACACTTCTACAGCATTTATTAATCTTAATTAATGTTAATTTCAACATTTACTAATACACTCAAATCAAATGTTGCTTTTGTTAACATTAGTTAATGCACTGTGAACTAACATGAACAAACAATTAACAGCTATAATAAATGTATTAATATATGTATTGCTCATTGTTAGTTCATGCATTAACTAATGTTAACAAATGCAATCTTATTGTAAAATGTTACCCAATAAATACAAAAAATAAAATAAGAGGATAGCTGTAATGTTCATGGCTTTGAAGTGACAATAGTAGGCCAAACAACAAATAAATGTATCATTGATAATCCTCACCCTCATGAATTCATACCTCATCCTTGACAAAAGTTGAAAATATCAATAATAAAACCCCATTTAGCTACTCAAGTCATGCCTGGGGCTCTTCTGGGATGTTGTTTTGTTCTGCAGGCCTGCAGCTGCCAGATTCACCGGGCTCCTTTTTCACACCATTTGTTTTCTCCCCTCTCAATTGTGAGTAATAAAATAAAATTAAGTGAGCATTAAGTTCATTGGGTTTGGGGGTCAATGGCTTCCGTATGGTGTGAATTATTCATGGTTGGAGACTGTATTGGTTAGAGACAGGTTGAAGTGCATGCTGGTCCTGTCGCCCCCACTTGTCTGTATGGAGGGATCTGTCGTGAGCTAACAGTGAAACAGGATTTAGAGTCCCACTGGGATTTGCCTTCGCTGGACGGGGCGCTGTGGCTGTCTGTGCATGGGTCCCCCTCCTAGATCTAGCCCTAGGGCTATGACACAGACTGCAGGTTCCCCTGCTTTTATAAGGGATGGGCGCTGAAAAGGTCTGAAAAGTATCTTTCATATGCTGCTCAGCCACCAGCCCTTGTTGCAGTTCATTATACCTAACTGAGAGACCGGTGTTATATTGTCATATTGGACTATAATACAGCCACAACCAAACGCCAGATGGTAAGAAATCATGTAAAATATGCATGTAAGCATTAGTTGTGCATCCATTATTGTGTTTCAAAAATATTTCTCTTAGTTTTATCCCAATAATGATCATTTCATTTATTGGTGATAAAAGCTTTCATTTTAAGTTAATTACATGTAATTATGTTAATTTATGTAATATCAAATTGCAAGGCAATGCAGATGCAATATTTTATTAACCTGTTTATCATTCAACCATTCTAGCGTCACTGTGCAGCGTCAGTATTTTGGCACTGAAAAATGCATCCATGTCAGTAAATGAGATAATGAAATATCTAAGTGATGTTTATTTACAAGAAGGATCTGTCCACTTAAATTGCAGGGGCATTTTTGCACTTTATGAGGGCAGATTTCCTAATCTTATTAAATGTATCATCTCTTATGCCAATTTCTTAAATTTAAACAATACATTCAATTAGAATAATAAGACTATATAGGGCTGTTACCAAATTAATGAAATCAGTACCAATAAAATCCATTATTGCACTGCAGAGGTGGAACAGAAGCTGCATCTGAAGTGCCATTTAGTGTTTAAAGCTTTTTAATGCAGCTCAGAGGGCATTTACACAGCAATTAAAAATGCATAAATAATAATGTTTTAAATATAACATTTTGAATATAGAAATATGAAATGATGGAAACAATTAAGTGTTTTTAAAAATTAAACTAAAACCGCCAGTAGGTGGCAGCAATGAGTAAATGCTCGTTCACAACAAGAACAAGAACTATAAAGATATCTTCGCGTCCACACCAGCGGAATGGGGAAACATCAAATTCTCCAAAACTGTTCGCCAAGCTTGTGAATAAATTTCATATTTGAAATCACCAATGAAATCTGACTACAACTGTCTCATACATTTTGTTGCTAAATGCTCGAATCATGACAAAAAATAAATAAATTTCAGCCTGGACAAAGCTAATGCGCAAACCCAAACGGGTGTCTCAAAACACTGCCTGCTTGTTTCTAGCAACCAGAGTTTCTAAGGCAGCTGCAGTGACATGATGACTTTACTAATCAACGATTGGCTCTTTTATTTAGAAGGCGGAGCTTATTCGCCATATTGGGCGTTGCAATTTCTCCCATTTGTAAGTAATCAGAGTGAACCGTCTTCCTATATATAAAGTCTTTGGATTCATTCATTATTAGTCCAAAACAGCTGATTCATTCAGGAATGAAGCAAGTGACTGAATGCGTTCGAAATCCCATTCTCTTTGTGTAGGTAGCCTGCTTGTTTTACTTCGTATTTACAAAGTATTTACTTCGCGACTGTTTCAAAAATTACGTTCTATATATAGAATGTATGAATGTGTGTAGTTTGAATGTAATCCAGACGCACTGCATTCGTCATGTCATTGTCATGTGTGACCTACGCCGTCAGTTGTGTCGCTTTGCTGCCTGTCCCATGGCCTCATGGGATAGTAAAGTGTCCATCGCATGCACACATCAGAATCTCGCCGGATATAGTCATCCAGGTACTTTTTGCCCACTGTTTTATGAATACTATGAATTTGGACGGTTCTTTTCTGCTTCTGTTTTTACCTACTGTATAGTAGGGAGTATGCATATTCAGATGCAGCCATTACTTTATGAATGGGTCATTCGCTCATTCGCTCAACAGATTCATTCAAAACGCATATTCATTCAGTAACAAAACACCACTGTGTTGCCCGGTGACACAGCGGTTCTGCATTTTAGAAATATTTTTGTTGGCGAAAAAACATCACATTTGCAATAATGCTGATATTCGAGAAAAACTGCACTCTTGCTCATGTGATATTGCTTAAAGGCCCCCTAAAGTGCTCGGTAAAGCTGCAGTTTCCTCCTAATCTCTAACCGTTTCTCCTCCTAATCTCCTCCATATCGCTTTAAAATACAGCATTTTGTGTAGAATTCATAGGATCCGAAAAGACTCGATCACATGATCCGCTCTGTGCTATCGTGTCTCTGGACTAGAGCTGTGGCGGTTCGCATGTAAAACCAGACTCCATTCGCCCTAATGGAAAGCATATTTAAACTGTCTGATCATTCCCTATCCCCTATATAGTGCACTATGTGCCATTCACCATGCAGAAAATAGTAAATGTGTGAACAAGTGACAGATTTCAGCCACAGCTTCAGCATCTGTTTATAATGTAGGGGGCGAGGCTTCAGATTCTAGAGAGTATTTGATTGGACAGAAAATCTGATGAGAAGCTGAAGTGCAGAGTGATGTCATCAAAATCATTAATCCATATTGGCGGAAGTGAGAGACTGTACGTTTTAAATGCTTATATCTTCTAATTGCTAATTTTGTCATTGTTTTGGAGCACACTAGCGTATAGATAACAGTAAGGCTAACATATTCATACTAAAAGTTAAAAAAACTTTAACTTTGATTTCATGGGGACTTTAACTAGCCTATACAAAAAGAAAAAAGAAAAAAAAGGAAAAGCATTTTTCCCCTATCCCCCGTTTATTTCCAACCGTGACTAAAACACTTTTCTGGCAACAATATGTCAAAATGAAGTTTTGAACACTTTTTGTTTTGTGTTTTGAAATTTTCACACTTTCTGGTTGTCAAATGGAACATGTCCATAGTCCTACTATTTGCGGCCAATATATTTAAAATAGCGTATTTGCATAACATTTATTGCAAAGAATCATATTTCTTTTAACAGATTCTCCCACAATTCATAAAAATACTGATCAATCAATTATATTTTTGAAATACATGAATATCTATGCATTTTGAGTCACAGTTCAAACAAAAACAGTTAGATACATATTCCACAAGAACAAAAAAACTTGTTCGTTTTCTCGAGGTGGCAAGAACAAGAACAAAGTTCGTTCTGGCCCGGACATTCCATACTTCATGAGAAAAGCAGGAGCAGAACATTTCCGTTTCTCCGCATTAACCCTGCCCACTTTAAATTTCTGACCAATCACACAATAGTTCTGGGACACCCACAAGAAAAAAGTTCTGCTCAGATGATGTGTAAAGAACAAGCTGTGAGAACTCCCAAACCAGGGCTGCGAGAACAACATGACGTAATTTTGTTCTCACAGCCCTGGGAGCGAGAACTTTTTTCTCTGTTCTTGCGGAGTATGTAATGGCCTTAAGCCCCATCATACTGTTGTGTGTAAATTTGATTCTTTTATTTGTTGTCTCATAATGCAAGCTGCATGATAGCAAAATAAATTATTATTTTTGTTGCTCTTTATTTCGATAGTCCACTTTAGATTTTCTACGAACTATAAGTAAACTAACTAACTATAAGTAATATGTCAACTAACTTTCATTAGAGTATTAGAAGAATAAGTTGACATGTACTTGCAAAGTTACTTAGTCAGTAAAATGTCTAAACTGGACTATCGAAATACATTTTTACCATATTTTTTATAGTAATTTTTCGGTAACACTTTAGTTTGTGGTCCAATTCTCCCTAGTTGCTTATTAGCATGCATATTACTTGGATATTGGCGGTTTATTAACACTTATGAAGCACATATTAATGAATTATTCAGCATGATATTCTACATCCCTTAATCCTACCCAGTACCTAAACTTAACAACTACCTTACTAACTATTAATAAACAGTAATTAGGAGTTTATTGAGGCTAAAGTTGTAGTTAGCTAGTAAAAATTGGACCCTAATGTAAAATGTGACCTTTTTTCATTTTAAAAATAAATAATTTGTTAATAGTGCCAAAGTTTCTTTGCTAAACTCGAAATATCCTGATATACTTGCTATACAACCAAATTAGGAGCCAACGTTTTTAAACTACCGTTGGATTAATAGATCATGCCTAAGATTTTAATATCTCATTGTGAATTTGAATTGCCATTTGATGTGAATCCATTTGTTATGGTACAGCAAGGATTGAGAAGTCATCTTTTCCCCCCCATTTTGTGTTAAAAGCTCTGACATATGCTTCAAAAGGGGTTTGTCTTTATCCATGGAAGTTAGTTTCCAATTCAGTGGACATTTGGTCTTTAAAAAAATGGTGGGTCAAACCAATGAATTTAATGAACTCTCCAACACAAAGAAAGTGTTTTGCCATTTGAACTCCCATAAAGGCGGATAGGCAGGTCAGCAAAGTTCTTTCAAGAGGTTTGTACACATATGTGACAATGTTTAGAATGCAGACCTCTTCAGTGTCCCCATTGACAAGATTGTTCAAAGTGTTGAGGACGGCAGTGATGGTCCTGTCATCCGAGGTTTCGCTATTGTTCTCCCAATTTGAGCCAGTTCCTTTTTCACTGCCCAAAACACTCCCGCACAACAAAAGTCAAGGAATGCAAACCACATTTTCCACCTCTCAAGAGTGAGTGGCCAAGCAAAGCCAGTCTGAGAAGGTCTTCAGTTGGTTGTAGCAAACAGAAAGCTGTGTTTGACTTTTCTCATCATGTCCCTTTTTTATTTTCTTCCCTTAAATCTTCCTTTAATGGCCTGTCCTGCAGCATCTTCCTCACACTTATTCTTTCCCTCTTGTGGGAAGAGATGGTGGGAGGAGTAGAGAGAGGGATCAAAAGGGAGGTACAGGATAGGAATAAAGGGTGACGGATGGGAGGGAGTTTGATTCGAATCACCTGCTGTCTGATGTCCACGCTTAAAACAATCGGTTTTAACTGTTTTTACATCTGCTGTTGTTACTTAAAGTGCCATTTCTGCTATTTCTAAATATATATATATATATATATATATATATATATTTTTTTTTTTTTCTTGTAATGTATCAGGTTGATTTAATCATATTAACTAGTTTTTTTGACTAGAATAAAACCAGTTAATTTTGATGATACCTAGGTTACCTGATAAAATTAATTTAGTTTCTGGTAACACATACAACGGGGCTAAAGGCACACCTTAAGAAATATGTGCTTTTCATTACTCCCATAGTGTATGATTGCACATTTATGTATTTAACATTTATGGAGCAACAGATTTTGTGTGAAAATAAATGATAATAGTGGTTTATTTTGTTTAAAAACCTTATAAATGTATGGGGTGGCGAGGCGGGTCTTTTACACACGGGGTAAATGACACACATTATTGATACAAATACTTTAGCTAAAATAATATGTTTTTATAATGTCTAAGTTAATACTTGTTCAAAGCAATCACTTCAGCAAAGTTTGAACTATTTTCTGTTTATTTTTGATAAAGAAAATAATTAATTTTGTTCAATAAATATGCTATCATTAAAATATGTTAATATAGAAATATATTTTAATGTGATGGTTTCAATATAAATATTGTGATTATCTCTAAGGTGGACACCCAACTTAATATATGATATTTACAATCTGAATGTAATCATGTCATGTCAATAAATGAAAAAGTCATTTATTATCATGTTAAATATGGTGCCTTTCGCCCCAACAGCAGGGGCACCTTTTACCCCAAATACCATACTTTTACATATTCTTCCGTTATTGAAAAACTGTTGCTTTAATTACCTTGAACAAAACTGAAAATCGTTACGAAGACCTTTGTCTCAAAATATATTCAATAATTGTAGCGATTCTTATTTGCTACTTAAATCTACAAAATTTTTAAAAACATCAAATATTAGATCAAATTAGTGCAGAATCAACTTTGCGCTGCTGCACATGATCACCTCAAAGGTCAGACACATTTCCATGTGCATCTTGAAAAGCGGATGTTTTGTAAAGTGCCATCTAGTGGTTTAGAGGAAAATAAAATCAAAGGAGCCTTTTACCCCGTGGAGCCTTTAGCCCTGTTGTCCCCTACTTGTGTTCCGTTTTGAGGAATGTTCTTTTAAAAGTAATGCATTACAATATTGCATTACTACCTAAAAAAGTAACTAATTGCATAATCAGATTACTTTTAGTAAAGTAATGCATTAATTTACAACAAAATATCTGAGTTACTTTTTCAAATAAGTGGCACAAGTTACTATGTTTTCCTATGCATTGACTGACATGTTGAGAGAAATCGTAAGTGCAGAGGCGTTGTGCGTAAACGTGAGGGTTATTGTAGTTCTAGACTAAATGTGAGCATGCATTTACTAAGACAACAACTAAAACAAAAAGTTTGTTTTACTAAAACAAACATTTTAATGCATTTAATCTTACTTTATTGACCAATGTTCTTGCTGCAGACCTTCGATGATTCAGTTAAACCATAAGCAAGAATTACTTTTTTGTTTTTATTGGTGAAGTAAGTGTTAAACTTTCTTCTAATCACCTGCATCCTATTCATCTTCAATCCAGAATGGCAGCACAGCTGAAAGGTTTGTTTAAGCTGCGCCCTCTACTGTACACGCATGATTTTACATTTCCTTCAGCCTTATTATTTCAGCTTTGGTGTGAAAGTGCCTTTACATTTGCCCAGAAATAAAACTAGCCCAGCCCAGGTGAGAAGTAACGCATTACTTTTCTTAAAAAGTAACTAAGTAACGCAATCAGTTACTTTTTAAGGAAGTAACGTAATATTGTAATGCATTACTTTTCAAAGTAACTTTCCCCAACACTGCTTGTAATGCGTTACCCCCAACACTGCATGTGTTAAATTTCAGAGCATAACACAGGGAATTTGGGAGCTGTTATTGTTCCAATGCAGAATTAATAAAAGGAGCATGATTTAATTCCAAAATTAATGTTAAACTTGTGATACAGATATGGGTGTATCAGTGGCCAATGCCAGTTCTGATACCTTTAGCAGGGTGCATATAATTCGGATTTACTGAGTATTATATACATATGTGATATTACACAATTTATTGATATGCATAAATATCAATTGAAAACACATATTGTGCTTTATTGAAAATTCACTTTTATTATACATATGCCTGTTCGTATATTTTGATAATGACACAAGAGGAAACTACTCTTAACACTGGGTGATTTATGGGTTTTAAAAAGTGATTTTTCACTATTATTTACAACAGGGTCTGCATTTTCATGGGTTTAAATAAAAGATTGTTGTTATAAGAGACAATAAAAATAACTTTGTGCATCAAAACCTCTCCTTTCTTGGTAAAAAAATGAACTTGATTTTCAAAAGTCAACTGCGACAGCTGAATGTAACATAACTAGAAGTAACAGACATAACTAGAAGTAACTTTGGTACTACATGTCAACTAACAGTCATTAGAGTATTAGAAGACTGTCTGTTTAATATCTGCTAACACTTTATTTTGATGCTCCTTAACAGACATTCTACTGACTATAAGTAACTTTGCAACAACATGCAACTTAATCTATTAACCCTAACACCTAACCCTAATCTAACAACTAATACTCTAATGAGAGTTAGTTGACATGTAGTTGCAAAGTTACTTATAGTTACTAGAATGTCTAAAGTGGACCATCGAAAAAAAGTGCAACCCGTTTTATAATTATCCAAAAATCAAACAGTCCACCCCTCACGCATGTTATCATGTCCGTCAAAATCTATAGGCTGCATATATTAGAACTAAAAAACATTGACATAACACACTCACGGGCATCAATTATTTCACCGAACACTTGCCGGCTAAGAAATAAATAATTATTACCTTACGAGGCATCTGTTTTCAAATCATTTGAATATCCCAACTATGTCTTTCAAAAAAGTAACATGCACAAGTATTTACGAGAAGCAGAGGTCCAGTGAGTTCACGCATTTCAAACCTACACGACCGGATGTTTTGAATGCGCCATTGCTTTCTGAGAAGGAGAAAATGAGCAGCTTCAACATGCTGTCTGTCAGAGACGATAACATACATAATACATAACTCACGTATGTATCAGTCAGAATGATCAGGGAACTAAGTTAAATACTTCACGCTGCATGCTAAAGAGAATACATGCCAATCCAATTTAAAAACTTTGCCAGGTTAGTGAACATTATTCAACATGCGTTGGTTTTGACAGACATTTTTTATGCACAAACTACGCATTCTGATCATGACATTCCTGATTTGAATATTTTCAATAAATTTCTATCTTGACTGATCTATTTTTTTCATAATTTTGGCAATAGATGAACTGTTAAATGAGTGATCTTGAGATGAGTCCCTGTAATCGTCCAATTTGACTCTCATATGCTGATGTAATATATATTACAAATATGACAGGTAATTTTAATAAATCTAATACATTTTAATCAATCTTCTCAGTTGTTTAAAAGGTTATGGTAATTATCAAAGTTTGATAAAATGTTTAATTTTCCAAAAAAAGATGATACATTTTTTACATGATTTGTTACATTTAATTACCCCTCACCCATATACTTACATAAATCTCTTAAAGGGACAGTTCACCCAAAAATGAAAATTCAGTCATCTTTTACTCGCATCAATTCCACAGAAGTTTGAAATGACATGAGGGTGAATAAATGATAACATAATTTTCGTTTTTGAGTTTTCAAAGCAAATATATTATTTTCATATTATTCAGCATATGTTTTGCACACACATTTTTGAAAATATATTAGTTTAAAAAATCACAGCGCAGTGCTATAGCTGGGCTGTGTATATCAGAGTCTATATAGAAATGGCTATACGGACAGCGGCCTGAAAGCTTCTCTCTCAGGGTAATAAATGAGAAAACTAAAAAGCTCCATTTGCATGTGCAATAAAAGCCCCCTGATTCATTTTCATAACCCAATATCCCCTTTTCTTCCCAAATCTCCATGGAGTGTTTTGTGTTTTGGAGCTGCCTTTTGTTTAAGTTTTCCTTTGATTTTTTTTCTCCCTAGTTTCTTTCATTCCTGCATCTGACTTTTCCCCCTTTACTAATGACCAGGGCAACCGCTCTCTCTCTCTCTCTCTCTCTCTCTCTCTCTCTCTCTCTCTCTCTCTCTCTCTCTCTCTCTCTCTCTCTCTCTCTCTCTCTCTCTCTTACTCACTCACTCTCTGTCTGTGTGTGTATGCATGTGTGTGTGTGTGTTGAGTTATGACAACAGGCGGTGTTGCAGAGAAGGCCTGTGCTTGGGGTATAAAATTTGTTGGGTGTGTTTTTGTGTGGCTGCAGTGTGAACGGGTCAGTGGGCAAAAGCAGAGGCTCCCTGCCTTTCTGCAGATGCGCTCTATTGAGGGGTCGACACGCGGCGGGACGCAGTCCTGAGGAGGGGCCGCTGACGACCCCCTCCTCCTCTCTATCACCCTGGAAACCAGCTTTCAGTGGACCAGAGCAGACCAGGGGTGCAATGACACAGACCCAGATCCAGATGAAACCCAAACGGACCTCTGTGTGGCAAATAATACCCCATTTGTACCCAGTTTGTCTGACATAACAAGAGCCGCCGGCATCGCCATGACAGCTCGTCATGAGAACGACAGACCTTATAAATGAGTATTGTATCCTGTGGCCACCGTTCTCATGCACAGACCACACCAGAGAAACAACACACAGAGAGTACTGTCCACTTTACAAACAAAAAGTGCACTTGTATGATGACAAGGACCATTTTCAAGACCATTAGTAAAAAATTTAAGCACGTTTTGGCAAACCCTAATATCTGAACAGAAGCAATAAAAGAAAACATGAGTGAATCATAATTCTCTAGTATTGCACACAACACACCCCAGTGACCTCCAAAAAGACTGTAATTGGTTATTAGCGTAAGTCTGTTCATTTCTATAATCTCTGTATGTTTTTACATTGCCATAACTCATCAAAATAAGTTAAGCAATTTCCACCTTTTTGTTATACAAGATTCAACTCATTTTTAAGTCAGTTTAATGTAATTTAAGTTGAAATTACTTAAACATCCAAGTTCATTGTACTTATAAATTTAAGGCAGAAACTTTTTTTGTTCTATTTATAAGTTATACAAGATTTGACTCATTTTTAAGTGTTGACAGAACCGGGCTAATATGGTCATACTTCCTGGTTATAGTAAGAACTCTTTATTAAGCGTGCAGGGCAACCACCCAGTAGAGCATTACAATAATCTTGCCTTGAGGTCATGAATGCATGAACTAACTATGCAGAAATATCTTGTCATTGAAATTCAAAATGTTTTTAAATACAGACTGAAAGAGTTAAAGGCTTAATGGTGGGGATGTTGAAGTCATGTGACTGTAGTGTAGTTCGCCTATAGCCTATATTTATCTTTTTACTTCTACTGATTGTATTTAGGCTTCAAAATGCATTAAATCAGTGTTCAGTTTGATTTATTTATAAGTTATACAAAATTCAACTCATTTTTTAAGTCAGTTTAATGTAATTTAAGTTGAAATTACTTAAAAATCCAAGTTCATTGTACTTAGAACAAAAAAAAGTTGCTGGCTTAAATTTTTAAGTACAATGAACTTGGATGTTTAAGTCATTTCAACTTGAATTACATTAAACTGACGTAAAAATGAGTTGAATCTTGTATAACTTATAAATAAACAAAAAAAGTTGCTGCCTTAAATTTTTATTTATACGTTATACAAGATTCAACTAATTGTTTTTTTAAGTCAGTTTAATGTAATTTAAGTTGAAATGACTTAAACATTCAAGTTAATTGTACTTAAAAATTTAAGGCAGCAACTTTTTTTTTGTTCTACTACATTTTGACAACCAGAAAGTGTCCAAATAAATGTTTGTCTTATTTGTGAGTAGAATGTCTATAGACTGCTGCAGGGATTATGTGTTTTGTAGGCTAAAAACCTGAAACGAGTTAGCATTTTTGCACATCATCCCAAAGTCAATGGGTTTTTGGTTAAGTGCCTGAAATATGGTCTGTGCTTTTTTTAAGCATTTACTTGCCTTGAAAATGTGGTTGTCTAAATGGCACTACAGAGGTTGTCGGGGACATTAAACATCATCACACTGAACAGGTTAACTTATTCTCACTAGTTGCTTTTACAGCCTCACTGTGTTTATAATCATGTTCTCACAAACTATTCCAACTCCAACTTTCAGCGAAAATGTTTTTTTTAAATACAGACTGAAAGAGTTGACTGAAGCTTAAAGGGTACATAACACACACAGTTTCTGCCAGTCTCATGTTAATCTTGAGTCCCTATAGAGTAGTATTGCATCCTTCATATCTCTGAAGAGTCTTTAGCTTTATCATTTTATATTATAAAAGACAGATACGCTGTACCGATTCTTTCCGAAAACAGCCGAGCTCGTGGAGGAGTTTAGTGGGCAGAGCTAAAGAGTCACGAGCACACGCACACACACACACACACACACACACAAATACATCATGGCATTATCCCTGGATAACTTCTGATTCACTATACGTTCGTGTTGTTGACATTATATGCACTTACGAGCCGATTATCAACAAAATAGACATTTGATGCAGTTTCACTCACTGCCTGCGGTTTCCACTCATGACCGTGAACAAACAAACACACTTACAGAACTCTGTTGCTGCTCCGGGAAAACAAACTGCATCCACTGTTTCCTTAACGCTGGGTTATTTGGGAAGCTGAACAAGGTTATCTTTCCCTCACAACCATAAACACGCTTCTTTAGTGACATTGTTGATTTCGTGGTCTAAAAACAAAATGGCAGCGCTGCCGACGGCTCCCGTAACCCGAACGAAGCTCGTTGATGAATGTGTTCTTGCTCTCGCTCTGGTTGATGTGCGCACAAGCTCTTCCTGGAGAAGTGCCCATACAAGGAATTCCGCCCTTTATGACTTCATACAGGGGCATACTCGAAAAAAAAACCTTTCCAAAACGTATTTGAATCCTGAAGGAGTGTGTTTGGCACAGAAATACTCGTTTTTCTTTTATTTTGGCCATGTTTAGCATTTAACACTGCTTTAACAGTGTAAATAAGTCAGAAAACATGAAATAGCATTAGACCCCCCCCCCCCCTTTAATGGTGGTAATGTTGAAGTCATGTGACCGTGGTGTAGTTTGCTTATAGCCTACGTTTAGCTTTTTACACCAGCCAATTGTATTTAGGCTTTAAAATTAATTAAATCAGTGTTCAGTTGTGAAGATTATCATGATGGACAAAATGTGTAAGAATCATTTAAGAAACTTATCTTCTGCAATAATCCAAAAGCCAATACAAAAATCCTATTAAGAAAAATATATCGCTGCAGCGCTCTATTGTTTTTTAAATGATCTATTTAAATAACATTTGACAGTGTTTTACAATAAAATTACATGTGATGTGATGTTAAACCATTTCCAGTTTTATACGTATATAAGGCAACTTACAATTAACCCTAACGGGTGTTACTGTAGCAATTTTTACAGTGATTTTCTATAAACATTACAAATGTATTTTACAGTGTTGGAACTATGGGAAAAAACATGCTTAAAAATTGATAAATTATTTGAATATAGTTTAATTGTATGTTATTTTACATTTTAATCTACAATGTAAAAAAAGGTTGCTACCTTAAATGTTTAAGTACAATCAACTTGGATGTTTAAGTCATTTCAACTTAAATTACATTAAACTGTCTAAAACTTAAAAAGTCAGTTCAAAATTGTGGTAACACTTTAGTTTAGGGTCTAATTCTCACTATTAACTAGTGGCTTATTAGCATGCATATTACTATGATATTCTGCTCGACCATATTCTTCATCCCTTAATCCTAGCCAACACCTAAACTTAACAACTACCTTACTAACTATTAATAAGCAGTAATTAGGAGTTTATTGAGGCAAAAGTCGTAGTTAATAGTGAGAATTGGACCCTAAACTAAAGTGTGACCAAAATTGCTTGACTTATTTTGATGAGTTAAATCAATGTAAAAACTTATTGATCAACTGTCTTATTTACAGTATTTTCTTCTTACAGTGCATATATTAAGTTGCTACAGCAATTGGTTATTAATAAGCTAACAGTTTGGCTAATGAAATATATTACTATAGGCAGAAGACTTGACTCTTTTGATTTCTATTATGTATACATGCAATTATTTTAAACATCTTTTGTCATATTGCTGATGTCCCCTTAAAAAAAAAAAAACAATCATGAGATTTTGTATGTTACAGCATTTTACCATGGATTTCAGAGATTTGCTCCATGTTGTGCTTAACATCTCTTACCTGTTTAAAATCACTTTAACGCAAGGCATCGGCCTGTCTTCACATGATCAGCACATCTGCGTGCATTACAGTTATGCAGGGCAGGTTGCCATTAGCTAGGCTCTGAGGTCAGTTGGTCAGAGTTCAGCATTTCTCTCACCCTTAGCTTCAGACACACATACACACTCTCTCTCTCTCTTTAGGCAGGTGCAGCTCCTGAGAGAGAGGGATGGAGGCCTCTCTTTGCCTCTCCCACCTCTTCACGCTGCTCAACCGCAAAATAAGAGGGGTGTGAAAGGGTGCACTCCAAAAAGCCATCACCTGCTCCCTACAATTTGACCAAACACTCGCTTAAATATGCACAGACATACATCCACCAATCCCTCCTCACCAAGAGCTGAGCAATCACTCTTCAGATTGGCAAAACATTAACACAAACAAACAAACACACACACACAGTTAGGAGTTAGGGAGAGACAAACAAGGACAAGCAAGAGGAATCTTGGTCCCACGGCAGTGCAAAGGACTCGCCTTTTCCAAGATTATTTTTACACAGGCAACTGTATGATATAACTTGTTTTAGCTTTTTAACAGAAAATCACCAAACCAATCAATAAACCATAATTTAAACCAATTTACTGATACCTACATGATTCAATCAGTGAAAAAATGTCTTTAAAGAGCCCCTCATTGGTATGCATTATTTGAGCATTTCCATGACCACAATAGCGTTTTCCATCCACATATTTTCATGAGAATTTTGGGTTATTGCATTAAAAAAAATAACTAAAATAAAAAATAACAACGCTGGATAGAAATACCAAGATGTGCATAAATTCTTAAAATGCACATAAACAACTTATGAGCTTTTATCCAACAAGTAGACATGCAGATAAACTAAGATGGAAACACATTTACTGAATAAATCCCTTAATGCGCAAAAAAAAAAAAAACCCCACATGATTTTGCATGTTTGCATTGTTATATTGTGCTGTTTTCTGTCTCTTCAAAGAAAAACATTTACTCTGACTATTCTACCTGTGGTTCTTTAGCCTATATTGTGATATGTAGCTTTATTAGAGCACTGTTAATCCAGATTTGGTTTGTATCTGGATCAGCGTTATCCAATCCAATATCGGTTTGAAAAACAAGCACAAAAGTATAGATGATCCTGTAGAGCAAAACATGAGATTTCCAAATTAAACTTTTTGAACAACTGGACCCAGGAGTTACAGACTGAGAAAGAAGGACAAACGAGAGAAAAATCTTGATATAAAGACAACATGTATAGAGGTGAGATTAAATTTTCCTGTGTTAGTTCTACAATAACACAACAAAAGACTCCTACAAGTTTTTTAACAGAATCTCACCTAAAAACCAATCATCACACCACAATACTCTTTAAAAACCAGCAAAATGTCAAATATCAAAGTCTTAAAAGAGGCCATTGCTCGCAAGCATGTCTGAATGTCTGAAATTGACATCACTGTCATGTCTATATAGTGTTAACCGAATCGGCTCACTGAACGATGGGAATGAGAAATCAGGACAAATGAGAAGAATCTCGGTCGCAAGTTTCAATTGCTCGGTTTCAATTCTTGATCTAGAAAACATGCAAACTGACTGCATAACACTGCGACATAAACTTTTAACTTTCTAACTGAACCTCAGCACTAACCCAATCATCAAACCCCAATACAATTGACCAGAATCCTCACTTAAGTATCAAAGTCTTCAAAGAACTCTTCGCCAGTGTGCACGCTTTCAGCATCCTAAATTTACATTGGTCATGGCCATAGAGTCGGCTGAATCGGCTTTCCAAACGATGGACGGGAGCTAAAGTGAGTGAGACGAGGAGAAACGAGGAATCTTGGTTGCAAATGCAACATTTGGAGAGATGGGAGAACATTTCCCAAAGGTACTTCTAAAATACACACAAACAACTGCATAATAAGCACCAAGCCAAGCACCAAGCCAATCAACAAGCCACAATCCCATTGACTGAAAGTCAGAATCTTCAGCAAAGACAGCCAAAAGCCAAATATCAAAGTCTTCAAAGAGCCTATTGCTGGTATGCATGCTTTGAGCGTCTGAAATTTACATTGGTCATGGCCATAGAGTTAGCTGAATTGGCTGTGAGAAGAACAGAAAGCTAAAGAAGGAGGTGAGGGAGGTTGTGCTTTGACTCCTCGCTCCTCCCAGCTGCAGCCCAGCTGCCCCCCCTCCATTGTGGCAGTGAGTGAGTGTGTCCTCCCGTTTAACAGTGCTGGAATGTCGCTCCTCCACACCACTGATGGATGAGACCTTGTTTCACACTCCTCTGCCCCTCCCTCTGAATGCCTCTTTCTCTCTTTTGGACCCTCTCTCCTTTCATCAGACTCTTTTATTGCTGGACCAATAAAAGTCACCCATCCTTCACTTTTTTTTGCGTATTTGAGTGTGTGTGTTGTGTCTTGGAGAGGAGGGCTGTACGGAGAGTGTGTCATGTGCATACAAACACCTACGCAAATTCAAATGAAAACTCAAGGATAGCAGCCCCATCAAGTATTTGGACCCTCGAGCGACCAAAAAAAAGTGCAAACTGCATTAGATACAAACCATTAAATGTGCATTCAGTGTAGCATTAACAACCCTGTTCTTTGTGTACTTTAAATACCAATACCATAATGGTGTTAGATGCCGCACTACCATCTATCAACATGGATCAGCATGATTGTTGAGTTTTATGTACAGTAAATGACGCTTATTCCTTATACAGGTGTCCAACATAAAAACATGCAACTTGGGCATCACAGTGCTTGATTTTCTCCGTCATCAAATCTTTCTACGTTGTATATGCCGTATCAATGTTTACACTCTTACTTTGTCTCACTGTAAAAAAGGAATGGTTGAGAAACCTTAAATTCAATGCAACATGATGCATTCAGATTTTTT
This sequence comes from Rhinogobio ventralis, assembly GCA_039654625.1. Taxonomy (NCBI): domain Eukaryota; kingdom Metazoa; phylum Chordata; class Actinopteri; order Cypriniformes; family Gobionidae; genus Rhinogobio; species Rhinogobio ventralis. The sequence goes on from CM077194.1 coordinate 46,221,457, forward strand.
AGGTTCTTTGAACTACTGTTTTAAAAACTTCACAATCTTTTAGGGGTTCCCATCATTGGATAATTGTATGCATTTAGTTTTAATTAATTAATTCAATAAATGTTTTAATTAAAATTATTCAAAGTGAATGGAAAGTTACTTATAGTCAGTAGAATGTCTGTTAAGGAGCATCAAAATAAAGTGTTAGCAGATATTAAGCAGACAGTCTACTAATACTCTAATGAGAGTTAGTTGATGTTGCACAACATGCCAACTTAATCTAACCCCAACCCTAATCTAACAGTCTACTAAAAATTTACAACTTTAGACATTCTACTAACTATAAGTAATTACCTAAGAAAGTACTGGGTAATATAAGGTAACTACATGGGTTAAGGTTAGGATTAGGGGTAGGTTCAGGGTTAGTAATTATTACCCTGTTATTGTAATTACTATAATAAGTACATAGTATGTACATGGGGAACATGCCTGTAAAACAAAGTGCTACCGTTTTGGTTATAGAATCCTGTTTTCATTTTCCTATTAACTCCTATCATAAAATATTAATTTAAAAAATCTGTCGCCATTTGTTTCTTATACTCCAAACAATGTTAAGATGTAAGAAAATAAATGTACAAAACATTTTTGTAATAAGGAGATAAGGAGAAATGTCTGAAATGGTTAAATAATACTTTCATTTTTAACGGGTTAATCAAATAGTGATAAAGTATGTTTGGTTACAATGTATTTCAATGGTCCACTTTAGATGTTCTACTAAGTAACTTTGCAACTATGTCAACTAACTCTCATTAGAGTATTAGTAGATGCTCCCACAACAGACATTCTACTGACTATAAGTATCTTTGCAACTACATGTAAACTTAATCTACTAACCCTAACCTAACAGTCTACTAATACTCTAATAAGCGTTAGTTGCAAATAATGTAACGCTAACACCTAACTCTAACCTAACAGTCTACTACAATCTACTAATACTCTAATGAGAGTTACAGTGCATCCGGAAAGTATTCACAGCGCTTCACTTTTTCCACATTTTGTTATGTTACAGCCTTATTCCAAAATCGATTAAATTATTATTTTTTTTAGCTCAATTCTACAAACAATACCCCATAATGACAACGAGAAAGAAGTTTGTTTGAAATCTTTGCCAATTTATTAAAAATAAAAAACGAAAAAAAATCACAATCACAAAATCAGGTACATTCTGTTTCTGATCATCCTTGAGATATTTCTACAACTTGATTGGAGTCCATCTGTGGTAAATTCAGTTGATTGGACATGATTTGGAAAGGCTGTCTATATAAGGTCCCACAGTTAACAGTGCATGTCAGAGCACAAACCAACCCATGAAATCCAAGGAATTCTCTGTAGACCTCTGATACAGGATTGTATCGAGGCACAGATCTGGGGAAGGGTACAGAAAAACTTCTGCAGCATTTAAGGTCCCAATGAGCACAGTGGCCTCCATCATCCGTAAATGGAAGAAGTTTGGAACCACCAGGACTCTTCCTAGAGCTGGCCGTCCAAACTGAGCCTTAGGGAGGTGACCAAGAACCCGATGGTCACTCTGACAGAGCTCCAGCGTTTCTCTGTGGAGAGAGGAGATCCTTCCAGAAGAACAACCATCTCTGCAGTACTCCAGCAATCAGGCCTGTATGGTAGAGTGGCCAGACGGCACATGGCAGCCCGCCTGGAGTTTACCAAAAGGCACCTGAAGGACTCTCAGACCATGAGAAACAAAATTCTCTGGTCCGATGAAACAAAGATTGAACTCTTTGGCCTGAATGGCAAGCGTCATGTCTGGAGGAAACCAGGCACTGCTCATGACCTGGCCAATACCATCCCTACAGTGAAGCATGGTGGTGGCAGCATCATGCTGTGGGGATGTTTTTCAGCGGCAGGAACTGGGAGACTAGTCAGGACCGAGGGAAAGATAAATGCAGCAATGTACAGAGACATCCGTGATGAAAACCTGCTCCAGAGCGCTCTGGACCTCCGACTGGGGTGAAGGTTTTTTCTTCCAACAGGACACAGCCAAGATTACAAAGGACTGGCTACGGGACAACTCTGTGAATGTCCTTGAGTGGCCCATCCAGAGCCCAGACTTGAACCCAATTGAACATCTCTGGAGAGATCTGAAAATGGCTGTGCACCGACGCTCTCCATCCAACCTGATGGAGCTTGAGAGGTCCTGCAAAGAAGAATGGGAAAAACTTTCCAAAAATAGGTATGCCAAGCTTGTAGCATTATACTCAAAAAGACTTGAGGCTGTAATTGGTGCCAAAGGTGCTTTAACAAAGTATTGAGCAAAGGCTGTGAATACTTATGTACATGTGATTTGTTTGGTTTTTTATCTTTAATAAATTTGCAAAGATTTCAAACAAACTTCTTTCATGTTGTCAACATGGGGTATTGTTTGTAGAATTTATGAAAAAAATAATGAATTTAATCAATTTTGGAATAAGGCTGTAACATAACAAAATGTGGAAAAAGTGAAGCGCTGTGAATACTTTCTGGATGCACTGTAGTTGACATACAGGGAGTGCAGAATTATTAGGCAAATGAGTATTTTGACCACATCATCCTCGTTATGCATGTTGTCTTACTCCAAGCTGTATAGGCTGGAAAGCCTACTACCAATTAAGCATATTAGGTGATGTGCATCTCTGTAATGAGAAGGGGTGTGGTCTAATGACATCAACACCCTATATCAGGTGTGCATAATTATTAGGCAACTTCCTTTCCTTTGGCAAAATGGGTCAAAAGAAGGACTTGACAGGCTCAGAAAAGTCAAAAATAGTGAGATATATTGCAGAGGGATGCAGCAGTCTTAAAATAGCCAAGCTTCTGAAGCGTGATCATCGAACAATCAAGCGTTTCATTCAAAATAGTCAACAGGGTCGCAAGAAGCGTGTGGAAAAACCAAGGCGCAAAATAACTGCCCGTGAACTGAGAAAAGTCAAGCGTGCAGCTGCCAAGATGCCACTTGCCACCAGTTTGGCCATATTTCAGAGCTGCAACATCACTGGAGTGCCCAAAAGCACAAGGTGTGCAATACTCAGAGACATGGCCAAGGTAAGAAAGGCAGAAAGTCGACCACCACTGAACAAGACACACAAGCTGAAACGTCAAGACTGGGCCAAGAAATATCTCAAGACTGATTTTTCTAAGGTTTTATGGACTGATGAAATGAGAGTGAGTCTTGATGGGCCAGATGGATGGGCCCGTGGCTGGATTGGTAAAGGGCAGAGAGCTCCAGTCCGACTCAGACGCCAGCAAGGTGGAGGTGGAGTACTGGTTTGGGCTGGTATCATCAAAGATGAGCTTGTGGGGCCTTTTCGGGTTGAGGATGGAGTCAAGCTCAACTCCCAGTCCTACTGCCAGTTTCTGGAAGACACCTTCTTCAGGCAGTGGTACAGGAAGAAGTCTGCATCCTTCAAGAAAAACATGATTTTCATGCAGGACAATGCTCCATCACACGCGTCCAAGTACTCCACAGCGTGGCTGGCAAGAAAGGGTATAAAAGAAGAAAATCTAATGATATGGCCTCCTTGTTCACCTGATCTGAACCCCATTGAGAACCTGTGGTCCATCATCAAATGTGCGATTTACAAGGAGGGAAAACAGTACACCTCTCTGAACAGTGTCTGGGAGGCTGTGGTTGCTGCTGCACGCAATGTTGATGGTGAACAGATCAAAACACTGACAGAATCCATGGATGGCAGGCTTTTGAGTGTCCTTGCAAAGAAAGGTGGCTATATTGGTCACTGATTTGTTTTTGTTTGGTTTTTGAATGTCAGAAATGTATATTTGTGAATGTTGAGATGTTATATTGGTTTCACTGGTAAAAATAAATAATTGAAATGGGTATAAATTTGTTTTTTGTTAAGTTGCCTAATAATTATGCACAGTAATAGTCACCTGCACACACAGATATCCCCCTAAAATAGCTAAAACTAAAAACTACTTAAAATATTGATACAAAAATATTCAGCTTTGATATTAATGAGTTTTTTGTGTTCATTGAGAACATGGTTGTTGTTCAATAATAAAATTAATCCTCAAAAATACAACTTGCCTAATAATTCTGCACTCCCTGTAGTTGCAAAGTTACTTAGTAGAATGTCTAAAGTGGACCATCGAAATGTGTAACCAAATATACTTTATCACTGACTGAATAACCGTTGAACTTGAAAGAATTATGCAAACATTTCAGACATTTCTCCTTATCCTCCCATAGAATAATTTTTTTTTACATTGTCATAATAATTTTTTTTTACATTGTCATATATATTTTTTAAATGTATATTTTATGATATGTCTCTGTTAATAAGAAAATGAAAACAAGATTCTATAACCAAAATGGTAGCACTTTATTTAACAGTCTTGTTCCCCATGTACATTCTAATGTCTAACCCTGAACCTACCCCTAAACCTAGATTTAACCCATGTAGTTACCTTATATTGCCCAGTACTTTCTTAGGTATAAGAACACTGTAAGTAGTCTACACGTAAGTGCACGTACTATAAAATAAAGTGTAACCACCAAAACAATGTTTTTGTATAACATTTTTATGTTCAGTATACAATTCAATTTTTAGGTTCCAGGCTATTTTATAAACAGATATGAGAATAATGTTGGACAAAGATGAAAAAATGGAAAATGATTATATTTAGCATTTTGTATGCATACTAGTACCTGCATTTAATAGGTGTTTAATGTAAATCAGGGTTTCCAGGACTTCGAATAGTTTGAATTCTATTAATATTAAACTACACCATATAGGCCTAACTCTAATTCTATAGTAAGTACATGTTGTTAATTATTATTGCTCAGTTCTTAAATGTATACTTACACTGCAACACGGACACTTTAAAATAAAGTGCAACCATGAGAGCTGAATTTGGTCATTCAGTCAATGTCAGTCATATTTAAAGACCAATGAGAGGGAGTTGTCATGGTGAAACTTCCAAACATTTGGTATCTCTGAAAAGCCCTGAATGTGCTATTTACAGGACTTAAAACTTCGGCTTATATGGTCTCAAAGAAATTTGCTAAAATATAATGTCCTTTACAGAGGAAAAAGCTCCATTGCTGGGTCTCAGGAGGATATATATACCGATCAGGCATAACATTATGAAGTGAATAACACTGATTATTTCTTCATCACGGCACCTGTTAGTGGGTGGGATATATTAGGCAGCAAGTGAACATTTTGTCCTCAAAGTTGATGTGTTAGAAGCAGGAAAAATGGGCAAGCGTAAGGATTTGAGCGAGTTTGATTAGGGCCAAATTGTGATGGCTAGATGACTGGGTCAGAGCATCTCCAAAACTGCAGCTCTTGTGGGGTGTTCCCGGTCTGCAGTGGTCAGTATCTATCAAAAGTGCTCCAAGGAAGGAACAGTTTTGACCCGCCGACAGGGTCATGGGCGGCCAAGGCTCAATGATGCACGTGGGGAGTGAAGGCTGGCCCGTGTGGTCTGATCAAACAGACGAGCTACTGTAGCTCAAATTGCTCAAGAAGTTAATGCTGGTTCTGATAGAAAGGTGTCAGAATACACAGTGCATCACAGTTTGTTGCGTATGGGGCTGCATAGCCACAGACCAGTCAGGGTGCCCATGCTGACCCCTGTCCACCGCCGAAAGCACCAACAGTGGGCACGTGAGCATTAGAACTGGACCATGGAGCAATGGAAGAAGGTGGCCTGGTCTGATGAATCACGTTTTCTTTTACATCACGTGGATGGCTGGGAGCGTGTGCGTTGTTTACCTGGGGAACACGTGGCACCAGGATGCACTATGGGAAGAAGGCAAGCCGGTGGAGGCAGTGTGATGCTTTGGGCAATGTTCTGCTGGGAAACCTTTGGTCCTGCCATCCATGTGGATGTTACTTTGACACGTACCACCTACCGAAGCATTGCTGCAGACCATGTACACCCTTTCATGGAAACAGTATTCCCTGGTGGCTGTGGCCTCTTTCAATGCGCCCTGCCACAAAGCAAAAATGGTTCAGGAATGGTTTGAGGAGCACAACAGCGAGTCTGATGTGTTCACTTGACCTTCAAATTCCCCAGATCTCAATCCAAATGAGCATCTGTGGGATGTGCTGAACAAAACAAGTCCGATCCATGGAGGCCCCACCTCGCAACTTACAGGACTTAAAGGATCTGCTGCTAACATCTTGGTGCCAGATACCACAGCACACCTTCAGGGGTCTAGTGGAGTCCATGCCTCGATGGGTCAGAGCTGTTTTGACAGCAAAAGGGGGACCAACACAATATTAGGACATAATGTTATGCCTGATCGGTGTATAGAAACTTTGGCATAAAGGGTTCTTTAAGAGAGTCAAGAAAAATCTATATAAAACAACATTGAACCTTTTTCTTTCTAAGAGTGTATACTTTGTTTAGCCAATTTGAATGGACATTTTCTGCTTCTTTGGCAATTTACTGATTTTGTCTCCACTGGTAAAGCACGATAATAAGTGTTCACCTGTCTAATTTTTGCTCATTGCTCGAATGTATTTCAAAATGCACCATCCATCATTAAAACACTTTTTATAGAAAACCATTAGTCTTCATCTCATGTGAGTGTACATCATTCATGACTCTTCACAAAACAATATTGCCCGATTTCACAGACAAGGCTTAAGCTAGTCCTAGACTAAAATGCATGTTTGATCTGTTTTAACTGAAAACAACTTAAACTGGCATTTCAAAATATATCAGTGCCATTGTTTTGTGATGCACACCAGTAATGTTTTTAAGGCACATTTATAAAAGGTATTTAAATACCTTTTACGTCCTAATTGAACTAAAGCCTAATCCTGACTTAATCTAAATCCTGTCTGTGAAACCAGGCCTTAACCTTTCTTAACCTGTAATTTTTTTTTACAGTAGCACCAAACTACTGAATGCATTTTTTACTCTGATAAGACACCCGTGTGAATGTCATATATCGCCATGAACGATCAGTTTGAAATCATTTGGTTAATAGTAAAAAAGCTTGAGAAATGCTCTAGCATAATTTATTTGCAAATGCCACTTGGATTGACATTTTAAATCTAATGCAATGAAATTCATAAATTTTTAAGTGCAGCTTAAGTACTTTTTAGGGCATCTATTTAAACCTTCTACTACGCAAGATTAATTCAAATTGTTACGCACAATTAAAAACGAGGTCTTACCATTCAGTAAAATCCACATCGTTTAAATCGTTTATGTAAAATCATCATAACATTCAAATATAATGCTTTGGCCCGGTGGGCGACTAATATGCTGAATTCAGCTTTGCTCGGCTTTAATGTGGCACCAGTGTGACCCTCTGGATATAAAATGGTGTTTTATTGAGCAGCAGGTCAGTTCTGTTGGCTGACAGTTCCGCTGGGAAGTTTAAAGAGAGTTGTTTAAAAAGTATTATTAGAGAGCGGTTACACAACACACGGCTCACAAGAGCACAACATTCCCACCAGAGTCAAAGCACTCATATCAGTGAGTCACACTGAACCAACAGCCTCAGAGAGCATCAATACACACACACACACACAAGAACACACACACTCACAAACACACACACACATGCATGCACGCACACACACAGAAACACACACGCATACACACACACATACACACAAGCACACACACTCACAAACACACACACACACACAAGCACACACACTCACAAACACACACACGCATACATGCACACACACAGAAACACACATATACACACACACATACACACATGCACGCACACGCACACACAAACACATGCACAAACACATACGCACATACACACACTCGCACACACGCACACACACAAAAAAAACACAGATGCACACAAACACATACGCACATGAACGCACACACACAAACACACACATACACAATCACAAACACACACACACATGCACGCACACACACACACTCACAAACACACAAGCACACACACACACACACACGCACGCACGCATGCACACACACACACACACAGAAACACACATGCATGCACACACACGCACACACACAAAAAACACAGATGCACACAAACACATACGCACACACACACAAACACACATGCGCACACATACACATGCACACTCGCGCGCACACACACACAAACATACACACACATGCCACACACATGCACAAACACATACACACACACTCGCAAACACACACATGCACACACACACACGCACAAAAAAACACAGACGCACACAAACACATACGCACATGCACACACACACACACACAATCACACAAGCACACACACTCACAAACACACAAGCACACACTCACAAACACACAAGCACACACTCACAAACACACACATGCATGCACGCACGCACACTCACACAGAAACACAAGCACACACACTCTCAAACAAACAAGCACACACACACTCACAAACACACACACACACGCACAATACAAAGACAAAAATATACACAAACAATGAATGCAACATGACCACATAAATGATGCAATATAGAAACATTTACTATACAAATGTGTAACGCTGCATGTTATATTTTACATATGTACTGTATGTTATTATCTTAAATATTATTATTTAAATAAATTAATACTTTAAATTATTTTAAATTTAAATTAAATAAATATTATTATTAAATTAGGCCTATAGTAGTAATTATAACAGGCACTGTGGCAGAATGTCTTCTGTTAGTAAACCTATCAAGTGCAGGCATGTATGACCAACGATTTTGGAAAAATGGCTTTGCAAAAGATGCTTAAGAACAGTTCTCTTTTAGAAAGAATTTGGGAGACTGCAATGAGACATCTGATAAATTAGAAAATAAATGTCTCATGTAGGCGTAAAATAAAAATGCAAGTAATTGATTTGGGAGTGCATCAGTGCAGGTTATTCAAAAAAAATTTGTCTTAAATAAATGTCAAAATAAATCAGCTTGCTTTGCCTCGAAAACAAGAGTAAATGTAAAATGTGTCACAGGTTTCACACGATCCGCTGCTACTTAATGATGTTTCTTGGTTTCTCGCGTCTTGGAGGATTTTTTTAAAGGAATATTATGAAAGACTAACAAGGTGGAACATGACGTTGCAAAACAAGAACAAAAATAGAATTAAATATTCCTAAGAAAATAGAGCACTTGAAGTACCTGAGCAACTATACTCTATTATTATAATTAAGTATTATTTGGGGATTTTTTTTTTTTTACTTTACTATTGAAGTACTATTGAAATTGAATACTAAAAATGTTGAATGTTTTAAAAAATGTAAAATGTTAATTTTTACTCAATTACATCTACAAGAGAAAATACTACTCTTTAGACATTGAAAGTACAAAATACATATTTGGCAGGTGTTCATGAGTAAAGAAGGCTAAAGTACAAGAGATAAATACAACTGGAGCTCTTTCAATAGCATCTGTGGGCTGTGCTTGATTATCATGAAGTAACATGTAAACATCTGCACCAGTTTGTAAAAGAACAGGAATGTTTTTTTTGTTGTTGAAAATTTAAAAGCAGAAATCTGAAGCTTTTGCTAAAGCACTTTCATTAATCTTTCAGTTTATTTTCGGCGGTGATGTTGCACGGGTGCACGGGTCTATTTTTCTATAGGTGGACGTATTAGGCTCTATGTATGTGGGTGGAGTTCATTCCAAGTCAAACATGCTTGAATAGTTTGTAGAATATCTCCCATCCTTTCAATACCTCTTCATTGTGTTTTGATGGAGAAATATAGCTAAATAGATTTATTTTTAACAGTTGCATGGATGCTTTCACATTTTTTCCATCTTCTTTAAGTGAGAAGAATTATTGTGCAAAATCGATGCATTCATTTCAAACGTTTAAACCAGTGACAAATGTGAGATGTGAGTTGGTTTTAAATGTATGAGATTTAATGCCATACAAATTAAAGTAAGAAACGGTGATATCAACGAGGACCTCCAAAAACTGACATGATAAAACTACTGTCTTTCTGCATCCAGCACTTGCATCACATGCAAAGCATAGCCTATATTTTTAGTACATAGTAATAGTTGTTAAAAGAGTTATTTAATAAAAGAAAGAAGGAAAGTATGTTGTTTAAAGCCCATATGACTTACTTTCTTATATGGAATGCATTTTTGAAGAATATCCTGCTCTTTTCCATATAATGAAAATGAAAAAAAGCAATATTATTTATAAGATGTAACACTACCCATACTTCAATTCACATTTATTGGTATAGCGCTTTTCACAATACATGTAGTTTCAAAGCAGCTTTACAGAAAATGCATGCGTCTACATTACACTTTACAGTGATTTGTTATCAGACGAGACTGTGTCCAAGTACATATACAAATCACACAGCTAGCTAACAATGTATTAATTTAAACAATGTAACTTAAACGTAAGTACAGTTTCTCTCTTTTACACCCCACTTGTTTGAAATATTTCACCTGGGGGAAATAGAGAAACACCTGAAATACATGTCTTAGTAAATTTCCTTTTAGTTTTCTAGTTTTCCAATTTAGTGCATAAACATGGCAACAGTCACTGGAAACAAATGGTGAAATTATGTACAATTGTCTATGTTCCCTATGTCCCTATGTTCACTTTATTGGGATATTATGATTTCATCCCACTTTTTTTTCTTTTGTAAAACTGAGTTTTATGTTTTATTCAATATAAATGGACAAACAGTATGTGATAGAGACCTGTCAAAATGCACTGCATCATAGGAATAACTCACGTATACTCATTATATTTGCAAAGTAAACATTTTCCCATATAATTCATAGTATATTTAAGATAACAATGACAAGCTTTCATAGTCTTTGACCACAGCATTCAAAACAAGCCACATGTTTCTTGTGTTGTCAGGGTGAGCAATCTTGAGAAAAATTATAATTAAAATAATTGAGAATTAAGTAGAGAATAAAGTAGATAATTAGAGAATTAAATAGATAATTAGAAGAACTATTACAATCCACTTAAATTTTGATGGTTGGTAATTAGACTAATCAAGCACTTTTTTATTTTACATTTTGTGTTGCATTGAAATGAAGGTGGGTGAACGATAAAATATTAATGCAGTTGATAATAATTAATTTAATTCCACTTGTTCATCTCTTTATTTAACAATTACTCATTAAATATGAATTGCTAATAGTAACTTTTGATCAAGAATAATGCGTATTGCAATAAAAAGCTAAAATCATCCTTGCCAATAATGCTTGCCATGCATTATCAAAGCTATTTCATGCACAGTGCATAACATTTGAAAGAGTCCATTTTATCAGACTTTCTAAGCTGCTATTTTTTTTTCTTCTGTTATTGACACTCATGTGTCATCTAAACTGCAATTCAAAAAGGCTAAGTAGACAAAATGTACAAAATTAACAAGTTTAATACCTGCATCGATGTAAAATCCTATAAATTAGGATTTTGAAGATCTGAATGGATGGAAACATTTTTACATCGTGATTGCGCTTCTTTAACAATGTCTTCAGGTTTTATAAAAGTTAAACAAATGTGTAGGTTATTTGAGTTCGGCAAACTGAATGTAACTACGTCGCCCCCTGTTGATAAACCAAAGCAACAGCAAGTACCGGATCATGGTACTCTGTTGAAGCTAATGCTTGCAGTCATCTCCGCAGGACTGATTCACCATTAGGTCTACTTTGCTGTAATGCCATTTTAAATTATTGGGGGAAAGGTTTCAGCATCCCCGAAACAGCTGCATTAGAGCGCTAACAGCACTGAAATACACACTTGACAGTTCTCATCCACATCAGCAGCACTAAGTAATCTGACAACATCTGCTACTATGAATATCGTAGTTGTGTGAGTAGTGTCTGTGTGTCAGTATGCATGCATATCTCTTTGTGAGTGAGTGAGTGCATGAGCGCATAACTGCACAAGAAGACATACGCGTGCGCGCGCGCGTGTGTGTGTGTGTGTGTTTTGGTCTGTCAGTCAGTCCAATCCTTACAAAACCACTTGAAGCAGAGAGAAATGTGATTGGGCATTAGAAACATAAAGGGGAAACAAGGGCAGTAATGAATTTAGGGAAAATGAACCCTAATGGCACTGGCATTACTCGTGTTCCATATAACAAATTATTGGAAATTTGACAAGCACACCAATTTAACTCCTCATGTCTGCCGGGAGCTCGACGGAGTCCTCTTCGCCTCGCCACAGCAAGACAATTTCGGCTCATTTTCCTATTTATAACAATAGAACCAGCCATTAAGACAAATTAATGTCATTATCAAGTCCCTATGAAAATGACAACTACCGGCGTTTCGAGCAGCTTTAGTGGCTATTCACGATAATGAAATCCGCTGTACAGCTACTGAAAAGAAACACTCCAAGTAATTATTTTCTAGTAGCTTGTTTGTCTGCCGGCCGTTCGTTTGCTTTCAGCTCAATTATCGGTGCGAGCGGTGGCGTGGAGGCGCGGAGAGAGCGGTACGGGCCGCCGAGCGAGAGGCCTAATTGGGCAATTACCGTCCCGTTCCAGGGCTTTTAGCTCGAGCTGAGTGGGGAGAGCGAGCGCGCGGCCCGCTGTACTCCACGGAGCTACACACAGACACACACACGCGCGCGCGCGCACTCAGATACTCACACAGACAGACGCCAACGGAGAGCGAGACACGCGAACGCAGCCATCATCATCACCACACCCACATAAAAGTCTGCATAGGACGCAAGAGTGAAACTGCAATTAACTTAAAGCCGGGTTAGTTCACACCAAAATGTTTTCTCATAATTTACTCACCCTCAAGCCATCCTAGGTGTATATGACTTCTTTCAGCCAACACACAATCGGAGTTGTATTAAAAAATATCCTGGCTCTTTATAATGGGAGTGAATGGTAGGCCTACCTTAGATTTTGAAGTTCAAAAAACCACATCTATCCATCATAAAAGTAATCAATATGGTTCCAGAGGGTTAATAAAGGCCTTCTTTTGTGTTATTGTAAAAGAATATCCATATTTATGACTTTATTATAAACTATAAACACTGGCTTCCGGTAATGTCCGTAAGCGAGTTGAGTTCTGACGGAAGAGTGACCTCTGACCCTATGCATGACGTATTGATGAACACGGAAGCACAAAGTATAGAGCAAAACAAAACACTGGTCACAAATTAGAAGTCTAAAATTATAATTTTTTAAGAGAAATGTGGGAGGAGCTTGAGTTTGTTTCAACCACGAGATCCTACGTCATGCGTCGGGTCAGAGGACACTCTTCCGCCGGAACTCGACTTGCGTACGGCCATCACCGGAAGCCAGTGATTATAGTTTATAAATTTAAAAATATGGATATTTTTCTTACAAAAACACATCCCTTTGCTTCAGAAGGCCTTTATTAACCCCTGGAGCCGTATGGATTACTTTTATGATGGATGGATGCGCTTTTTTGGGCTACCAGAGCCAAAATGAAATAGAAATTCACACAATCTCAATGCCAGTTTATGAGTGAACTAATCAACCATGCTTATGTTTAATTTTTTTTTTATATATATATTTTTTGACCAAAATATCATAACTCTGACTTATCTCTGGTGACGTATGCCAGACTTCATTTTGTCAGAATTCATTAATTTCCAATAGAGAATCACAACAAAACAGTATACGACCCTCCAGCTGGATGTTACATATTCCATTCAAAACTATCCAACTGCATTGGAACAACAAGCCATAACATCCTAGCATGGCCAAGCACAGAATTCTTGTGTTTTAAGGAGGAGGGAAGAAGGGATGCATGCGGGGCCAAAGAAAAGAAAATAACAAAATTAAACAAATTTTAATTTCTAAATACCCTCTAATCTACCCTCAAATATAAAGAGAATGAAAAGAAAATATCTTTGACCCTACCCCTAAACCTACACTTCACAGTGTTTAGTTTAAGCACATATACCTGTACACACACACACAGCACTAGTCTGTTGGTCTCTTTACTTCATTATATCTTGTCAGCTCCCTCTCGACATCATTTTATTTTCCCTTTCTTTCATTCATTGTCTTTCTATCTGCTCCTGTTTTGATTCTCTAAATTATTCTTTCTTTGTATTTACTCGTTTTACATTTTCTCTCATCCTCTCGCTCTCCCTCTTTCTCTCTCTGGATCAGAGAGCATGTGTTAATTAAACACTCTTTCAGATCATTCGCTGTCTAAAGTGGCTCCAGAGGCAGAAGCCATTAAGTAGAAAGCCCTGCTATCTGCATCTCCCACATTTATTAAAGTGAAATTCATCCTGTAATTACCCGCCTCTGCGTTGCCCCACGTTTGCCACTCACCTCCACCACCAACACCTGCTCAGTGCGGCACCTTGTGCTATTTCCCATCATGCCACAGGGCCAATTAGACCTTGCGGACCCCACAAGCCGCTGAGAGGTGGCTAATTATGTTAATACAAAAAAAATCATTCCACTGATAAAGGATCATTATGTAAAAATAACAGCTAATGAAACATTACCTTTGATTTTATTTGGATTAAAACAGTTTAGAGGCACAATGAAGTAATGATAGTGGTTGGAAAGGAAGGATTTCTTTCCCATTTCTTTAGAATCCCAGCAGGGGATTAATTCTTTTTTTACTTGATCTGTTTAAGAGTTTTGGTAGATGAGAGAAAATGTAGAGCAACAATGTGCTTTCCATTTTTTTAAACAGGTCATCCGGGTACTTTATGCCTATTTTTTTATGAGTACTGTGAATTCGGACATACTTCTGTCACATACTGTTTTTCGCCTACTATATATTAGGGAAGTATGCCATTTCAGATGCAACCCATGTATTTGTACATACCTTACGTAGCCCCGCCCCTTTCCAGCTCTGCAATCATTTTGTTGTCTTCCAGTTTGTATTTGCATTTCTCCAGGTGCTTCCAAAATATTACATAAGGCAATAAAATTGTATCAACTTAAAGCTCATCTTCCTTTCCTCTTGGTAAGTTCTCAAAACACAAAAACATTTTTACTTATCCAAGTACAATCTTTCATTTTGAGTTAATCATTCCTTAGTTTGAGCAAGAGTTAATTTACACCAAATCAAGCTGTATAAACTCTGACTGGAAACATAGCACTACCATTACAGCAAAATACAAAAAGAAAAGAAAAAAGAAAGATAGGATAATGCACTTGTTATTCAAAGCAAACAAGGCTTTAGGTTCCATTGCCATTTTTACCGAATAAAACTGGCAGCTGTGGTTACCAAAATAATTCTGAAAAAAAAAAATATATATAAATAAAAATAAACCAATAAACCAACAGCCCTTTTCCGCTGAATTAGTAAGACCACTTTGTACTTTAATATACTGACATCATAATAAAACTGGTGGGAAAGAGAAAACCACATGAAGAAGAGTTTAATCACAAGTAGCTTTTCCACAAGCTAATGTTGATACTAATAGGCCTATTGTTATACACAAATACAAAATACCATGGAAACACAACACTAAAATAATGCAATGAACAGTCATTTAACATCATAAGATGTAGCATAAAACTATAATGTACATGACTGATAAGAAAACCAAGGAACATTTAACAAAAATAAATAAGTTGTCACTGTCACAAACAGAAGAATGCAACAGACAGGTAAGAGCCAAAACAAGAGGTTTATTGCAGGAAATGTAGAGAACAAACAACGTGAGCAGGTATGTAATGGAGAGAATGGCTAAGCAGACT
Organism: Rhinogobio ventralis; assembly: GCA_039654625.1. Taxonomy (NCBI): domain Eukaryota; kingdom Metazoa; phylum Chordata; class Actinopteri; order Cypriniformes; family Gobionidae; genus Rhinogobio; species Rhinogobio ventralis. The sequence goes on from CM077194.1 coordinate 46,237,121, forward strand.
TGAGAGCAGTGAAACAGTTCTTATGTTACAAATGGAGATGAAAGATTACTGAAGCGCACAGGCAAGTTTCGCAGAGGTAGGTAGTCAGGTAGCTAGTCGGTAGCGGTGTAGGTAGCTCAGGGTCAGTAACAGGAGATTCTATCGGCTGCCGTGGCTGGGATACAGGAGAGAGGTTCCACTCGAGTAAGGTGGCTAGTAACGGTCATCCTCACCGCAATGTAGGAGCAGAGAGGAAAGGAGGGTTGGCTAGCCTTCATGGCCGGGACGAGGGAACTTGAGGCAGGAACGGCCATCTTGTCTATGTGGCTATGATAATCAGTAACATTCACAATAAAACTGGTTACATTATTAAAGTTGTTGCAGTACTTAGTTAGTCCACAAGAGTACACACGTGAAGTGAGTTATTATGAGAGATGCCATTATAGTGTCATTACAGGCAGTAACGGCCGATATAACAAACAGCACATAATGTAATATATGCACAAATATAGACAAATAACAATATAAATCACCATCCAGATATATTACTCCCGCTAGCGGGAACTACCGCGATGGTAAACAAACAAGCTCATGGTAACTCAATAAAGTACACAAATCTACTTTCAAACACAGCGAAATGATTATAGGATAATAGGTAATAAACAACTTACATTCTTGTCATTAACTCGCTCACATAAGTCCACTACTGAAGGAAAAATCACCTGCATCAGAGCATTCAGACTGCTAGGCATTGACTGACATCACTTAGTAAACAGTGCTCTGATTGGATGAAACTTCTTAACACTGCCGCCCCCAAATATGCTATGCATATTTGTACTAATCGGTCAGTATTAATCAGTCTGAGGGGGCTAAGAACGTTTCCTCTTGATCTGTGAATGCAGGAAGGGGGATCAGGCAGGAAAAAGGCCGGGTGTAGGCCTTATCCTTTACCTGAATATCTGCAGCTCTGATATGGCCATCAGAACCTGGGAAGGTCTTCACAACTTTCCCTTCCAACCACAATGCTCGTGGAAGTTGTGGATCGATGAGCAATACCACGGTTCCAGTAGAAATGTCACCGGCATCTGCGTGCCACTTGTTGAGGGTCTGTAGTGTAGGCAGGTAGTGCTGGATGAAACTTGACCAGAACTGATCGGCCAGAACCTGACTCTGCTTCCACCTCCGTCGACCCATAAGCTCTTTAGCGGGATAAACTACAAGTGGTAGTAAACTATCCGGCCGCCCCATGAGCAGATAATTTGGTGTAACAGGGTCAAAGTCGCGAAGATGCGAAGGGCAGTCTTGACTGACCTAATTTCTCTTTCCCACACGCCTCCAAATTGTGGGGCTCCAGGTGGGTTAAAGTGGAAAGAAATCTTTTGTTTAGCCAAATGTAGTTGAATCTGTGGAGTAAGCGATGCACAGGCTTCTTGCAATTCTCTGTCCTCCATGGAAGTTAGTGCCATGGTCTGAATATAGCTCCCGAGTGTGCCACAGCAAGCTACAAACCTCCTTAAGGCCATCAGAAAGGAATCGGTGTCAATAGATGTAAGGAGGTCTAAATGCACAATCCGTGTTGTGAGACACTTAAAGATGATTCCCCACCTCTTTTCACATCGTCTGCCAATCTTAAATTGGAATGGCCCGAAGCAGTCCATACCTGTACTGTAGAATGGAGGTTTGAGTAGTCTGAGTCGAGCTGGTGGTAGATCTGCCATTCTGGGAAAAACTGGTTTGTTTTTCCATTTTTGACAGTCTCTGCACAGATGTTGTTGTTTACGGATAGCTTCCTGTCCTCTCAGTATCCAAAAGTTTCTCCTTATCTCTCCGAAGACTCTTTCAGGTCCTGAATGGCAGAGTTTACTATCATAGTATTGGATCAATAACTTGGTAACCCAGTGATGTGGGTCAAGGACTACAGGGTGTATCAATGATAATTCAAGTCCTTCAACTTGACGTAAACGGCCACCCACTCTGATAAGCTGGCAAGAGTCGTCAAACTCTGGGGCCAGAGCAAGCAGTCGACTAGTAGAATGAACAGGTTTACCAGCTTTTAGCAATTTGTACTCATCAGGAAAAGTATCAATTCGGGATTTCTGCAAGATATGCCATTCTGTGGTTTGGTAGTCCACTGCCGATGGTGGACCTGAACCTTTTTGCCCCTGAACTGTGGCCTCAACTAACTCGCTCCAGGTGCTGTGAGTGGTTGGGTCAGGAATGTCAGGAACAACCACTTCTGTCATAAGGCCCCAGAAAATTCCTTTACGCTGCTCTGCTTTGATTTCAGGTGGTTGTGTGGGAGGAGTGATAGGCCATACTGATTCAGACTTAAGTAGGAATGATGGTCTTTGGCTCCATCTGTTTAGCACATAGTTCAGAAAGAGTTTTACCTTGGGTGAGGTCATCCGCTGGGTTACTGCTGGAATTGATCTGTATTGATCTTTAGGGTGAGCTCAGTTTGCAAAAGTTTAGATAACTGGGCACCATTCAGGGCAGCACACAACTCTAGTCGGGGAATGTTCAGACATCGTTTTGGGGCAACCTTGGACCTTGCTAGTACAAAGTCTAACTGGATAGGGTCTCCCTTCCAGGATCTCAAAAGATCATCAGGTAAATTTGGATCATCCCATTCTCGTTGCTTGTCCCTTAATCTCTGAACTAAAATCTTGGCCCGAGTGGTGAATGGGAGTATGAAACCTAAGGGGTCGTACTGCATTGCCAGTACCTTGTAAATGTGCCGAAGGGTACATGGTCCAGGCTTGACAGAATGAGTATTATACCCAAGGAGGTCTGATTTGCAGTGCCATCTTAAACCTAATGTGGATTTGTGCACATCGGTACGATCTTGAGCAAGCCACAATTCGGTACTGCTGGATCTCGCTTCTGTCGGTAGGTGGTCCACCACACTGGGACTGGCGAAGTTCAAAGCCTCCGCTGGCAAAGAGGGTGCAGAGTTTGTCTACCTGCTGCCTTGCCTCTTGAGGTGATAGTAGGCTCTTCAAACAATTGTCCACATAGAAATTTCTTTCTACAGTGGTTCTGATATTGTCATCAGGAGTGCTATGATCCATAACATGTTTCTGGACAGCATAAATGGCACAACACAGGCTACAAGTAGTGCCGAAAGGTAGCACTTGTCACTCATAAATGTCTGGTGGTTTAGATCTGTCCAGGTTTTGTCAAACAAAGCGGAGAAGACGCCTATCTTCTGGGAGGAGACGAACCTGATGGAACATCCCTTTAATGTCACCGCTTATTGCCACTGGATGTTCACGAAAGCGCAGGAATCCACCTAACAAGGATGGGCCTAAGGCTGGTCCTGGCAGTAGGTAGTTATTCAGGTTATGGCCCTCAAAGTCAAATGAACAGTTGAAAACCACACGGTTCTTACCGTTGTGCTGCACAATGTGGTGAGGGATGAACCATGACTCACTCTGTGAATTAACTGTTTCAGGTGGAAGTTTGACAACATAGCCTGAGGTTTCTAATTTCTTCATTTCCTTTTGGTAGGCGGCTGCTTTACCGGGGTCTTTCTCCAGGCATTTCTCTGTGGTTCGGGAGTACCGCTTCCATGGGAGCTTGAAGAATGGGCATATCTTTCTTCCACAGGAGTGGAGTGGCATAGTGACTCACACCATCAATCAATACTTTGACAGTCTGTGACTGGAGCAAGTCAAAGGCTTCTTGGTCCTGCTTGGACCGAGTAACAGATCTCTCTGTTCTGTTAGGAATGGCGTCTGCTTGCCAGAGTCTCAACGTTCCGGATCAACTCTGTCATTGAGGGATTAACAGCAATATGCAAACACTGCTGAGATTTCACCTTATCTCTAAAGACTCGTGCTGGGCCCTGTAAAGACCAAGCTAATCTTGTCTTGACAGCTGCCGGACCTCAAGGTCCTCTATAGTTCTCAAGGCTAAGTCCTCTGCCTGGCCTGTGAGTCCTAGCTTCCGGGCTGCTGATGGTAACAACATGGTCCGTTCAGAACCATCATCATGCACAGCGTAAGTATCTAGGCTCTGTCCTTTATGCTTCAGAATGACTCTGACCACTTTCAGGAGGACACTGCTGAATTGCTAGTTGAGCTGACTAAACTTTTGCCTTGACTCTTGGTTGGCACTGGTGGTATTGGGGGAGATGGTTCATTTGAGCCTTGAAGGATTGTAGTCTGTCTAACCTTGTATTTTGTCTCCTTCTGTTGATCCACTCGGGAACGGGCTCTATCTTTCTGGGGCTTTTATCCACTAAAGCTCTCTGGTTCTTGACACCAGGATTCGAAGTTAAGCCATTTTGCTAGATCGAGAAGTGTGTATACTGAGCCTGGTTCATAACTCATGTGTCTTCGGAAGGATGCTCTTTGTTCTGGAGGGAGCTTGGACAAAAGTCGAGCCACATGGGATCCACAATGCAATTCAATGTCTCCTTCAGCTCCTAATGTCCTAAGGAATCCTACTAGGGCTTGGATCTGAAGAGTGAAGCGTTCAAAGCCTACAGTGTCGCCAGACTGAATATCTGATGCATCCATAATGGCAGCAATTTTGCTCAGAGCAAGCTGGTGAGGTTGACCGAACCGTTCAGTGAGCGCCGCCAGGGTATCTGTGTAGGGAGTGGATGAATTTAAAAAGTAATCAGCAATGAGGCGAGCATCTGTTAACTTCAGGTAATCTACCAAAACCTGGTACTTGAATAGCTCTGTAGCTTCATCAGGTAGTAAGCTGCTCAAGGCTAGTTTGAGACGGGCAAATTCACTAGGGGCTCTACGGGTAAAATCTGGAATGGTTGGCTGTGGACCTCTATAAACGACCTCCTGTCTTGAAGTGTTAGTCTGCCTCCCTGAATGGTTAGCTGGGGCTACATGCAGCTGACTTGAGTAAGGAATAGGAGGTGTGGAGATAAAAGAAGCTCTCCTTTCTGTCGTTGGTTGCCGTGTGACCTGGGTAACTCTGTGAGTGTCAACAGTGTCTAAGGAAATATGAGCAGCTACGTTACTTGGAGCAAAGACATTTGAGTCAGGCTGAAATGAAGGAGGTGCGTGCTGTGCATAGCTGAATGTAGCTGCATAAGGATCTGTATTCTTATGTGTAGAAAGGCGGCGTGGTGCAGGTACTGGAAAGGCTCTAGGGGCTGGTGAAGGCACTGGAGGCTCTGACTTTCGGCTGGCAACTCTAGGCAAAGGATCTGGAGGGGTTAATACTCTGGTCTGTGGTTTAGGCGTAGAAATTGACCTCTGACTTTGCGACTGGTTAATCAGGATCTCTTGCATGCTTTTCTGGATCTCTACAAGTTGGCTGATGTCTTCCCTCATGGATAACTGAGCGGCACAGAGATGTCTATTTTCTTGTTCCAGATCACGCATTGTGCTTTGGATGTCAGGAGGTGAAGAACATCTATTCCAGTGAGGGCTGCGTTCATCTCTCTCACTCCAGCGATCTGTGGTAAGGTACCAAGGCTCTAAAGCCTAAAGTTTGAATAGTTACAGTGAGTGGTCTGAAATAATCAAAGAATAACAATAAAGATTAGATATACATAATCAGTAACATTCACATAGGCAATAAAACTGGTTACATTATTAAAGTTGTTGCAGTACTTAGTTAGTCCACAAGATGGCGTCTAGAGTACACACGTGAAGTGAGTTATTATGAGAGACGCCATTATAGTGTCATTACAGGCAGTAACGGCCGATATAACAAAAAGCACATAATGTAATATATGCACAAATATAGACAAATAACAATATAAATTACCATCCAGATATATTACTCACGCTATGAAAGTACTTAGGCATTAGTCATATGTCACATTACGAGTGAACTTTGGCGCTAGCGGGAACTACCGCAATGGTAAACAAACAAGCTCTTGGTAACTCAATATAAAACAACTCAAATCTGCTTTCAAACACATCGAAATGATTACAGGATAATAGGTAATAAACAACTTACATTCTTGTCATTAACTCGCTCACATAAGTCCACTACTGAAGGAAAAAGGAGATATTAATCTCCTGCATCGGAGCATTCAGTTCATCTCTTGCTGACTGCTAGGCATTGACTGACGTCACTTAGTAAACAGTGCTCTGATTGGATGAAACTTCTTAACAGGTGTGTTAAGAGTGATTGAACATGATCGGAAGGTCAGAGCTGCCCTGATCTCGAATCGTCAACATGAAACATTCAGAAATCCTGACGTGTTGGGAACCCCGATGACACAAGTGCGTGCTCTGGAGATTATCACGTGAAACGAAACAATACCCAATCAGAAAGCAAGCTGAAGGAAGACTTACCTCCAGCTCGCGCTGTAACATGTGAAGTTAATTTTCACACTGTCTCCATGACTTCATCTAAACACTTTCCTAACCCCGGGGCCGGAGCCATCACTGGACTCTGGTCTGGGGCTGGAGCCATGGTGTGCGTGGCCCAAACACACATAGCAGCTACATAAATGGACAGGACCACCTCTTTGATCCCACCTGGACAGGCAGTAAGGGCAGGTTCTGGAATTTCACACACTGGAACAGACTGGGGAACTTCTCTTGGCTGAATTCTGGAGTGGGTTCTGGGGCTGGAGTAGACTCGAATGGCTGAGATGGTCCCAACGTTAAGGGATGTGGAGGGTTTGGTTGCAGGCTCAGGTGAGTTGGAATGCCCAAACTCTTCTAGGATGGGACTGGATGAGGGTTGTCATTGTCCTCTTGAACTTCAACCAAGAAAATCAGAACAATTTAGCCAAAGGATTAAATTGTGAATTACAATGACCAGGAGACAGGAACTGAATCATAATCCAGTCCCATCTGAAAGCAGGCATTGAGAGTAGTGTTGCTCCAACTCACCAGATGGGAAAACTCTAAAAACACCTCCACATACCGCGCCAGAGGATGACCATCTTGAAGGAGAGAGAGAGGACCATTTTGTTTGTCTTTTGTGTCTGATCTTCTGTCACAGAACAGAAGAATGCAACAGGTAATATCCAAAACAAGGTTTATTGCAGGAATGTAGAGAATAAACAACGTGAGCAGGTATTTAACAGAGAATGTCTAAGTAGACTTGAGAGCGGTGAATGACAGTTATTATCTGTTACAGATGGAGATGGGAGATGACTGGAGCACTTCAGAAGACTGAAGCACTTCAGAAGACTGAAGACAGGATCACACAGGTAAGACTGAAGTCTGAATACAGGATCACACAGGTAAGACTGAAGACTATGTTCGGTTCTTGAACGAATCGTTCTTTTGAGCCGGTTCTCAGCAAGTAACCGGTTGAGCCGGTTCATTAATCGAACTTTAGTTCCGGGTTGATGACGCAAGACGCAAGACGCAAAAGCTGAGTCTAAAAAAGAACTGAATGAGCCGGTTCAAACATCTGTCGAAGTTTGCAGAGGATTACCGAGGACTCAAAATGAACCGAACGAGCCAGTTCAACCAGCTGTTGAAGTTTGCCGAGGATTACAGAGGATTCTGATGATTGAGTTAACGCAAGTCTGATCACATCCTAGAAATATGCTTATTATGACTACTGTTATTAAATAACATTTTATTAAAACCTGCAAAAACCTTTCTGTCGAGAGATGTAAATTCATTTTACTGTAGTTTATTGTGCATGCACATTACATTTTAAGTTGTTAAGCGAAATTTATAAGTTTATAAGACTGGTTTAGTCTTTCTATATAGGCTACTTTAGACATGTAACATATCCACGTTCATGCATGTCTAGATTACTCAATATTGGCCAGTCATATCTGACATAAAGGATCCGCAAATGAAACTAAACACAAACACCATTAACTTAAGTGAATGAAAGCCAAATGCACTCTCACGCAAATAACTTTATTCGATTGTTTCAATATGCATTGACACAGATTACTTTATTTGAATGTTTCCTTGATATAACATGACACTGAGAAATGCATAGTGACATCATTGCATGATGACGTCAGGAACCTATGAATCTGCTTTTTGAACCGGTTGATTGAGCCGAACTGTCCGAAAAGAACTTGTTCGTGGAAATGAATCAGACTTTGCATCACTACTGAAGACAGGATCACACAGGAAAGCTTTTCAGTAGTAGGTAGTTCTTTGTAGGAACAACAAGACCAGATTAATGCTGAACTGACTGGTGAGCTTAAATAGAAAGGTGCTGATGAGGGTAAATCACAGACAGGTGTGTTGATTGTGGAGTATGAGCAGGTGTGAGCCAGGAGGGATTCTGGAAAACGTAGTGTGCTGAGTTGACTGGACTGGGGATTATGATAGTCACACAGGGAATTCTGAGAATGTGAGTTTATGGTTTTTTACTGTAAATTGGGGGGGGAGCACGATCATTCGAATATACTACCAGGTTTCTACTGATACAAAGCATTTGTAATCATAAAAAAGTAATTTCAATATAGCTAGCTACTATTTATTAGTAACTTCACCAGTTAGGGTAAGACAAAAACATATTTTGGAAGAAGGATTGATGATTTTTTTTTTGTTAATTTTGAACAAAAAAGTTCCCATTCGGTCGGCCACTCCGACACCACGTCTGACTGACGAATAGGAATGCACTGGTGGAGGGCGCTAAAAAGCTGTTTTTACAGCTGGTAAGAGGGTGCCTTCACTGAGAGAGAGTGCGCACGGCAGGCTGCACTACTCTCCTGTCTGTGTCGCCGCGGCCATTCCCCTGCGTGCTGCAGCACCAAGGAGAGCAGTTCCTTTAAAAGAGCTTACATAGGTAGAGCTTGCGTCTTTTTAAAGATCACGATCGCTGCGTCACACGTCTGGGCGTTAAGCATACTGAAGCAGCGTTCGTGGATGAGTCATGTAGCCATTGTGGGAAGATGAACATCTCGGAGTTGTGGTTGAGACTCCAGTTCCTGAAAAGGGGCAGAGTCCCTTATTTCTGGCAGTAGTGCAGGTGATTTGAGGGTGACGGTGAGCGCGCTTCCCTCGAGGAACCAACCCCCTGGGAACCCTCACTTCGCAACCAGTAGAGCTGCCGTTGGAGCGTGCTGGGCCACCCTCAAGGTGTGTACCAGTCGTATCCTTCGGAGCTCCCCCTGACGACCGGATGTCAATCGCCCCATCGGAGGGTGAGTCAGACTTCTCAGGGGATGACGTTTCGGTGCAGTTGCCTCCTTCCGGAATGGTAGCTGTGCCTGATACAGATCCTGAGATGATTGTTATGCTTTCCCAGGCCGCCGAGAGAGTCGGACTTGTCTAGAATCCTCCACCGTGTCCCGAACCCTCGAGGCTGGATGATTGGTTTATTGGGGTGGCCCGTGCTGGTTCTCAGTGCCCCACCCCAGTCCCTTTCTTCCTGGAAGTGCGAGGAGCTCACTAGGTCATGGATGGCACCTTTTACTGCCAGGAACCGAACCAGTGGCTCTTCCTCCCTCACCACCCTCGATGGCGGGTCAGCTAAGGGTTACACGCAGGCTCCCATGGAACTGGCCGTTGCTATGCAACTGTGCCCTAACTCCACCTCTAGGGGGAACCCGTGTCTCCCTTTCTGGGCCTGAAGGTACTCGTTGGATCTAACCAGCAACGACTTCCGATTTTTTTAAAGTCGACATTTATGTGATGAAAGTTGAGTCGACGTCGACTAGTTGCTGATGATGTCATTAATAAACAAATAACCCTGAACCTTGAGCTAAGCCGCGAACACAGGTTTTCTTGTGCACAGGACAGCTATGGCATATGACACAGTGCTGCCCATAAGGTTATTGCTCCTACATAACAGCTTTTGTATCAGTTCTTTTGTCATTTGTTCTTTGGGTCATTATATTGCTCACAGATTTCTGCTCATTTTGAATCAGATACAGATAAGTAGCACAATAAAGATTACATTATATGAATGCATTAGTGAGAGAGCAATTGCGTTTGAATTAATTCTACCTGCCAGCGTCTTTCTACTAATAGTGAAGCTGTGAGTTTTAGTTACTAAGAAATATATGCTATAACTTCAGTTTCTAAGCTATTTTATTGATGAATCACAGAACAGTGTTGACAATACATTTCTGCGCTACTGAATGGTTTTGTACGGTAATTAACTTACGTGTACAATAAGCGTGCATTCTCCCGATCGATTTTGTGCATCCAGATGGTATAATAAAACATGTCTTGTGGAGAGCTCTCTGAGTATGTATTTATTTGTCATTTTTAACTGTTGGAAACAGAGCCTGCGTGTCAGGAAATGGCTTATCCTGTTGCGTCCTCTATAGGCCAGCGACTATTTGACGTCAAGCTTAAAGCGTCATGGCAGAGCATTAAAGTCGACTAGTCGATTAATCAACTAGTCGGTGCAACCCCTACTACACGCTATGGCGTTGTTGCAGGTTCATCAGGCCAAGGCACTGAAGAACCTGCACGAGGGTGGTCACGATCCTGCGGTCTTCACGAAAGTCGCGGAGGGGGCCCTTGTGCCCATGAGAGAACAGGGCGTTCGCATCATTTATTTCGACGACTGGCTCATTTTAGCACAGTCCAGGGATCAGGGACACAGGGACACAGGGACCTGCTGCTCAGAAACCTCAGCCAGTTGGGTCTTTGGGTCAACTGGGAAAAGAGCAAACTCGCCCCCGTGCAGAGGATCTCTTTTCTCTGTATGGAGTTGGATTCGGCGAACGGACGGCACGCTTCACAGAGGAACGTGTCCAGTCGATGCTGAACTGGTCCCACTGAAACTTTTTCAGAGGCTCCTGGGGCATATGGCAGCCGCAGCCGCAGCAGCAGTAACACTGCTCGGTTTTCTTCATATGAGAGTGCTTCAGCATTGGCTTCACGGCTGAGTCCCGAAATGAGCATGGCAGTACGGCACTCACCGGGTGAGTATCACACCAGCCTGTCGCCAAACCTTCAGCCCGTGGTCAGACCCCTTGTTTCTTCGGGCAGGAGTGCCCTTAGAACAGGTTTCCAGGCATGCTGTGGTGTTCATGGATGCCTCTGCCACAGGCTGGGGCATGCAGTGTCAGGGGTTTGGATGGGCCCGCACCTGCATTGGCATATCAACTGCCTCGAGTTGCTAGCAGTACGTCTTGCACTGAGCCGCCTCAAAAAGCCACTACAGGGGCAAACATGTATTGGTCCATACCGACAACACTGCGACCGTTGCGTACATCAACCGACAAGGTGGTCTGTGCTCCCGTCGCATGTTGCAACTCGCCCCGCCATCTCCTCCTTTGGAGTCAGAAGCATCTGAGGTTGCATCGGGCCATTCATGTCCCCGGTGTGCTCAACTGTGTGGCTAACAAGCTCTCACGAGCAGCTGTCCCGGGAGAGTGGTGACTCCACCCCCAGGCGGTTCGGCTGATCTGGAGACAGTTCAGAGAGGCTCAGGTTGACCTGTTTGCCTCTCCAGAAACATCCCACTGCCAGTTGTTTTACTCCCTGACTCAGCACGGATGCACTGGCGTTTCCCCCAGTGAGCCTACATACACATACCCTGTGCAAAATTAGGGAGGACGAGGAGCAGGTCTTGTTAGTTGCACCATATTGGCCCAACCGGACCTGGCTCCCCGAACTAATGCTCTTTGTGACAGCCCCTCCCTGGCAGATTCCGGAAAGGATCTTCTTTCTCAGAAATGGGGCACCCTGTGGCACCTACGTCCAAACCACTGGAAACTCCATGTCTGGTCGCTGGACGGGACACGGTGGTTCTAGGTGACCTACCCCAAGAGGTAGTTAACACCATCACTTCGGCACGAGTACCATCCACAAGACACCAAAGTGGAACCTGTTCGTCGAGTGGTTTTCTTCTCGCTGAGAAGACCCCCAAAGATGTTTGATCCGTGCCATGCTTTCCTTCCTGCAGCAAGGGTTGGAGCGAAGGCTGTCTCCCTCCACCCTCAAAGTATATGCTGCTGCACTATCTGCATGTCATGACCCCATAGAAGGTAAGTCCTGGGCGCTGGCACGTGGCACTTCACTGACAAATATCTGTAGAGCTGCGGGCTGGGCGACACACGACAAGTTCGCTAAATTCTATAGCCTTCGTATAGAGCTGGTGTCCTCCTGTGCTATCACCTCAAATGGGTAGAAGCACTGATAGGCCCAGGCTCTTTGTTGGCTTGCTGTGCCCTGAACTGTGGTGCTTCTATTCTCCAGAGTAAATCCTGTCGAGTCCTCCATCACCCTCGGTGCTGGATGTAGTGGCGCGTCTGTCACCAGGCCTATTCCCACTGAATCCTTGAGAACCTGTATTAGGCTGGGTACCATATGAGTGACCCTACCGGGATCCCATATGTTTCTTCCACGGTTGCTCCTAAACGGAAGCCCGTGTCTTCAGGTAAGACTGGAGCCACCCTAAAAACGCCTTGTATTGCGGCCCTTTGGATTAGCAGATATACTCCACATAACTCCTTCGGGGTAGGATGTGGCTTCCGAAGTGTTCTTTTTCCAGAGGAATAGGCACGCTTTCCCAGTGTTATCCAGTAGTCACTGACTGGGTCATGCGGAACAGCAGTGATGGACATCTCTTTGTCAGCCCTGTCTCGTCAGTAAAGAGAGTTCAGGAGGCTCACACAGGGCACTGAAAGGGGACAGCGCTCATGGTGTTTTGGTAGGGATTCCTAATTATCAGTCCAACGTGGCGTCGGAGTGACCAACCGAATGGGAACGTCTCGGTTATGTATGTAACCCTTGTTAATTATGCAAGCACCTGCTGCTCATTTATACCAACGCTGAGAGGCAGAGCAGCTGCTGCAATCATTGCATGCCAATGTGCATTGGCTCATTTAGTTACACTCAAAGTAGATTGGCTTCTCTGGCGAGATTCCTATTCGTCGGTCCGACGTGGCGTCTCTGTTCCTTCCCTCAGAGATGTTACGTAGTGTACAATGTAAACCTGAAAAGTTGATCGTTACATACATTATTTTAAGTTAAGAAATTTTAAGTTTAAGTAAGCAGAACTTGCAGATTTTTATTTTGTACTCATACATTTTAATTGCTCTTAACTTAAGCTGATTCATACATTTCAATTAAAATGATCAACTTAAAAATTGATAACACAATGCTTTGATAGCATTAGCATAGCATAGCACGTGCTGAATGAGTACAGCAATATAGAACATTTAACATATATCTGTTCTCAAACTAAGCTCATGCTCCACTTGTCACTATGATGAAAGCCCCCCCAGCCCATTTTAAGTTACATTTTAAGTTTGTCTAAATTAAAATAAACAAGTTCATAAAACTCTGAAAAATAAAACACTTACAATGTGTCAGTTTTGTGAACTCAAAAGAAAAAGAAAGTTCTAAGTACTCATAAAAGTTATTTTGATTTAACTTATTTGTTTAATTTGAGTTGGCTCTATTCAAACCAATTAATTATTTTGAGCATTAGGGTTTACAGTGTACCTTGCTGTTTAATATCTTAAGTTGCTCATACTAAATTGCCTAAAATGACTTTTTTAGTTAATGTCAACTTTTAAAATAGAACAGTAAAACAAATACAGTGTATAATTTGTTCAAATTCCTAGGTATCCAGAGAAATATCTTAGCCTCTTTAGCTTTAGACATGTCACTCAAAGTACTGTTAATAGTCAAACAAAGACGTGAGTAAAAAACAAAGACTCCCTCACAGACACATATAGCCCAAAAATAGAGAGATGCTGAAAAGAAGGCACTGTTTAGGATAGTCAGATTCCCCTTCGAGAAGATACTGTGTAACTTCTGTATGGTAACATGCTTTTTGTTTGAAAGGTGTGCCACTATGCAGGGTGCCTGTTAGAAGAACTGGTATCCTTGTGCTAATTAGCAAACTAGGAAACTCCTAAGTCTTGTTCATGAATGCTCTTTCTGCAAGCGCATCTTTCTCTAGGCGCAGTCAAGCGTGTACAATTATCCACCTGCTGCTCGCAGACGGCAGATTTTTTTGTCAGCCATCTCCTTTGCAACAAAGTTCTTTCTCCAAACATTTGTGGTTCATGCCCTCGCGGCTTCCTTAATCTAAGGTCTCGTTTGCTGAATAGACTGGAGCTTCATCATTATGCACTTTAGCTCTGTAATAAAGAGTGGCATTGTTTAATTGTGTCGATCTAACTTTTAAAAATACTCCTAAATTTAACATGTTAAAGAAGAAAATTACACCACAAACATTACCAAATAAATCAAACAATGCAATTAAAAAAAGCAACTCAAAGCTTTTTTTCAGAGAGCTGTCCACAAGTTACCCAACCCCCACAAAATAAGAAAAAGAAAAGTCCTATTCTACTGTTCCCTTTTAAATTAATTCAAACTCTTTCTTCGTCTTTCTCTCTAGTCCTGCCTGCTCTTTGAAACTCAAACCTTGTTGATGGTAACATAACAAGCGCCTCCGCTATGGCCTATGACCCTAGCTTCTTTGCACTTCCTGTGCCCAGCTCTCTGATGGGAGGGATCTGTTGGTGCACCTGCGGTTGGGCAGGTGACAGAGGAATTCTGGGAGAAATGGAGTCTTAGAAACGCAGCAGCTTCTCTCTGACACGAAGGTTAAAGCCATTGAGAGCAGCAAAGATTAGAGGCTCTTTGTACCCATCAGCGTTAAACAAATTAATCTATTGCTGCTCAGCTGACTGTAAAATCTCTAGATTTACTGTTTCAAGGCCTAAGCCACAGGGTCAACCCATGCTGCCTTTCCCACAATGTCTAAAACACATATTAGAAAGCCTTTACAAAGTTTTTGTCTGCTTTTTAGGAGTAAGTATATAAAAAGAGCTTATGTGTGTGGGTATTAAAGGAGGATTCCTTTCCCCAATTTTTTTTTAAAGGGGTACTTCAATCAATCAATCAATAAATAAATAACATATAGATCAACAAAACAGTGTCGTTCCATGTAGCATTATAGGAGAGAATAAAAATGTAGGACAAAATAAAAAGGAATTATTATTTTTATATAGGCTAGTTGATTATGCAGTAGTTTCTTGGAGGTTTGTAAAAGTAGCAAGAAAGCAGTATAAAGGGAAGCAATGAGCGTTATGGTCCGGGTCAAATCGTGTCGACTCGAGTTAAGCACAGACGAGCGCACAGGAACTGAGCCACGTGTTCTGACCCCAGTCTTTTTGTTCAAAACTCTTTAAAAAGTCTTTATTTATTTGTTCAAATGCGAATAAACATGTTAAAATTGAAATGCTTATACAATATTATTATTGTTAGGCTATTATTAATATTAACTTTTGATAGGCCTACATTTGGCTTAAGTCTAACCACCCACGGCAAACCATGCTGCCTTACACTGCATTGCATTACAAGGAATTCATAACTTTTAATTAACCTACTGTTTTTTCCTGTATTGAAATTCAAAATTTCATCCATAATGCCATATTGAAAACGCTGTGGAATGCACTGCACAACACAAGTACAATAACAGAACAAAGCATGTATTATTTATTATATTAGCCTATTTTAAGGGTAATTCCTGAGATTCTGTGCCTTTTGTGTCCCCAGTAAAGAACATTATCTTACTGCCTTAAAATGTTGAACAATATCAATTTTAAACCTGTCTTAGTCATAAATAACACCATTTGAACTCTAAGCATATTGAAGTTGATAAAAAATTTTTTTTAAATATTTGACAGCATTTTGAACCACCACATATCACAATTTTTCCTATGTCCCCAAGCCCATGTAGGCCATATCTTTTTTTCATAATAAATACATTTTACAAGATACAAAATGTTTTGCGTTGTTGGGTATCAGTATTGATTCTCTCTAATGTAGGCTATATAACAATTATAATCAAGTTTTTTAGCTTGTTTCTCAATTTATTGTCCACCCTGTTATTTTTGACTACTTTCCCTTTAAATGGAAGTTGGAAAAATTAAATGACATCATATCATACATAAAGCAGTCATCACTTCTGTGGAGGGAAAATAACTTGGGCAAACGAGTGAGATCCTTGAAATTTGCAGTGGTCAACCTTAGTAAATCTTGATAAACCTTAGATTTTGATAAACGTATGTTAGCTTGTTTCTGGTCAGACGGTGCATTGGCTGATTTTAGATCAGAATGTCCACCCTGGTAAATCAGAAGAGCTAACAGAGTGGTCACTGAGAGTGTGTACATAGTGATTGTGAAAGTCATTTATGTTTAAAGTTGAAGCAGTGCATTTAAAGTTTGTTTGTAACTGGTTGTATGTGAGCGATAGGAAATCATCCATCTATCAATTCTTTATTGTCCACCCTGTTATCAGTTTGTCCACCATGTTTTAAAAAATAAAAAAAAAATTCATAAAATCAGCACACAAAAAAAAACCATGCTAATAATCCAGTACTTTAAACCTTTTAGGCATTTGTATCTGTCCCTAACAGGTTAACAGTTGCTCTTCCATTTCATTTATTTTGTTTAATAAATGGTTAAATTTATTTACCCGAGCTTGACCAGAATATTTCTGTTTAAATGTTTTACATCACCCGATCATGACTACACAAAAATTTATGATAAAAATAATGGCCAAAAAGCACCGATTACCACCATTAAAACAAATCAAACAACTTTTCATTCTTAATCGGGACATGTAATGAAGTTTCATCTTTTTTCATGCCATATTTTATAACTTCAAAAGGAACTGAGAAATCACATTTTTCTATTAAGCAATGCTGGACTAATCTTTTCCAGAAGAGTCCTAAAACACTTTACTTTTATTTATTTATTATTTATTTTTTTTTCATTAATGCCAAGGTATCAAAAATACAAGTATATAGAAAAAATAAGTCAAAAGTTACATACAATGAAATGATAATGAAAGCAAAGCATCATTTATACATACACTCACCTAAAGGATTATTAGGAACACCTGTTAAATTTCTCATTAATGCAATTATCTAATCAACCAATCACATGGCAGTTGCTTCAATGCATTTAGGGGTGTGGTCCTGGTCAAGACAATCTCCTGAACTCCAAACTGAATGTCAGAATGGGAAAGAAAGTTGATTTAAGCAATTTTAAGCGTGGCATGGTTGTTGGTGCCAGGCGGGCCGGTCTGAGTATTTCACAATCTGCTCAGTTACTGGGATTTTCACGCACAACTATTTCTAGAGTTTACAAAAAATGGTGTGAAAAGGGAAAAAAATCCAGTATGCGGCAGTCCTGTGGGCGAAAATGCCTTGTTGATGCTAGAGGTCAGAGGAGAATGGGCCGACTGATTCAAGCTGATAGAAGAGCAACTTTGACTGAAATAACCACTCGTTACAACCGAGTTATGCAGCAAAGCATTTGTGAAGCCACAACACGCACAACCTTGAGGCGGATGGGCTACAACAGCAGAAGACCCCACCGGGTACCACTCATCTCCACTACAAATAGGAAAAAGAGGCTACAATTTGCACGAGCTCACCAAAATTGGACAGTTGAAGACTGGAAAAATGTTGCCTGGTCTGATGAGTCTCGATTTCTGTTGAGACATTCAGATGGTAGAGTCAGAATTTGGCGTAAACAGAATGAGAACATGGATCCATCTTGCCTTGTTACCACTGTGCAGGCTGGTGGTGGTGGTGTAATGGTGTGGGGGATGTTTTCTTGGCACACTTTAGGCCCCTTAGTGCCAATTGGGCATCGTTTAAATGCCACGGCCTACCTGAGCATTGTTTCTGACCATGTCCATCTCTTTATGACCACCATGTACCCATCCTCTGATGGCTACTTCCAGCAGGATAATGCACCATGTCACAAAGCTTGAATCATTTCAAATTGGTTTCTTGAACATGACAATGAGTTCACTGTACTAAAATGGCCCCCACAGTCACCAGATCTCAACCCAATAGAGCATCTTTGGGATGTGGTGGAACGGGAGCTTCGTGCCCTGGATGTGCATCCCACAAATCTCCATCAACTGCAAGATGCTATCCTATCAATATGTGCCAACATTTCTAAAGAATGCTTTTAGCACCTTGTTGAATCAATGCCACGTAGAATTAAGGCAGTTCTGAAGGCGAAAGGGGGTCAAACACAGTATTAGTATGGTGTTCCTAATAATCCTTTAGGTGAGTGTACACGTTACATATGGCTTGTATATACACAGAAAAAATTGAAACATAACAGAAAACTTTAATGAAATAAATGAGTTGAAACAAGTTTATTGTGTTAAGAGCTTTAATATTCCTACAACACTTTTTTGTTTGTTTGTTTGTTTGTTTGTTTAATACAAAATCTGAATACAACAAAATGGCATAGAACAGTCAAAATACATAGAAAATACTGGCATGGAAGGCTCAACACAAAATTAAATAACCATAACTTACAATTAAATAATAATAATAATAATTAAATCAACAAATCAACAAAAGCTAGCACAGGTTGTATGATAAACAAATTAAACAATTTTCCTACAACACTTCACAACAGCAGCGGCGCGTTGGCGTGACGTCACACGTGTGCGCCAAGATTCGTTTTTCAGTCAGAAAAGTCACTTGCCTTTCTAACGTTACGTTAGTTGTATTTATTTGGAAGGCAGATTTTGTGCTTATGACACAGATGTTTGTCTTGAAATCTTGACCTGACTGATACTGATCCACTTACTTCGTCCTCGGCCACTCTAGTGTAAGTATCCTCGGTCAGTCAGTTTGGTGTTTGTCGAAGTTCAAATCTAATGGACCATAATCTGTCAAAAACTATGACAACGGAGGAACAACCTCTGGTCCTTTTTGAGTAAATCTTGTATGTTTTATATGTCGTGTATTTTGAATAAGTGTTTGTTTCGTTTCACTAATTTTTTCCACATCTCATTTGATTTTATTAAATGGTATATATTGACATTATTGCTAAATTGTACGTAGGTGTTAAGTATTTGTGTGTGTGTGTGTTTATGTGTATGTATGTGCGTTGTTGACGTGACGTGGCATTTTCACTGTCACACAAGATAAAATTAATATAATTACTAGTGTCATTATTTAAAATGCAGTAAATGGTTAAACATTTATTTGTCTTGCATGAACCTATACATATACATTTTTTTAATTTTTGAGCTAAATCTCAAAATTGTCCTATTTGTGACTGTCTCAATAAATTACAACTTTTATCAATTAAAAATAAAAGCATAGTGGCTATTTTAGTAAATGACAATCATCTTTTTCATCCATATATTTCTAAAAGCGTAGGAACTTGATACACTTTGTCACTGAAAACCATGTCTTCCGGTGTGACACCATATCCATATATTTTAAAATGGCCAATTCCACTGACAAGTTTAATTAGTTGAAGGACACCATTTAAGGTCATGTTACTATGAAGCCCATGAAGTGCACATGGTTAGTTTTTGTCTCAGAATTGTTCAAATATGTAACTTTTTTGGAACCACTATAAAAGTGTTAATTTCTGTTGTCCTTTGGTGCGACAGCCCTATATTCTTAATTCTTTCTATGTCACCATAGGACACGTTTCAGTAAAAAGAAAAAAAAAAAAAAAACAGTTAAAGAATTGACAAAGTTAGTGACCCCTTCATTTTCTCAAACATCAGACTTCACACTACAGAACAATATGCATTTTTTTTTTAAAAACTGCTTATTTTACTGCTTATTTGTCAACTACCCATTTTGAGTATGTATGTGTATCTATATGTGTGTATGAGTATTAATGGGAAGGGTTCGGGAAAGACCTGGAGACCTACCCTGGAAAAATCATCTCCAAAAATTCATGGACAGCCTCTTTCGTATGGCGAGACATTGCCCATACAATCATTCAGTCGGTTACGACTGAAATGGTTAAGAAAATGATTGACATTAGGCTAAGTATTGTTATTTGAGCTGTACTTCATTAAACATCATCATTACAGACACATCTGTGTAACATCCATCACACTCACTGTCTTCTAGGATGTCTCTGGGTTTCCTAAGGTTTGTTTTGAGTCAGGCACTGAGCCGCAGTCCTCGTCGACCCATCAGCCTGGTCAGCTTACCACTGGCAACCAAACCATCAACCCTCAGGCCAGCATGGTCTTGCCATATTGTCCCGTCCTGGCTATGTATGCCCTTCTCCACAGACACTGAGAGTGGGGGCAGAGACATGACAGATATCCAGAAGGAGACTAAAAAGCTGGACCCAAAAGCACGAGTCACTTTTGGCAGCGTGGGTAGGAAGATTGCCCAGCGCCACATACATTTACTGGGTGAGGATGGTGAGGAATTGGGTGTGATGCACCGTGCCGAAGTGATACGACTGATGGACCAAACAGGGCTGAAGCTTGTTGCCATAAATGACAATTGTGATCCTCCATTATACAGACTGATGAAAGGGAAACAGATCCGCGAAGAGCAGATGAAACTTAGAGACGAACAGAAAGCCAAGAAAGGTGCGTTTCATTCATGCTATATTGTAATCATAGTACTGTGAGATCCAGAGTCATTTGCATAGTGTTAGTTAAAGAAATAGACATTTCATGGTAAACCTTACCTAACCTCATACCTTTTTGGTCTACCTGCAGGGCCCGTCCAATCAAAGGAGCTCAGTTTCTCCTCAGATATTTCCCTTCATGATTTAGATACTAAACTGCGGCAAGTTGTCAGCTGGCTGGAAAAGAAGAACCACGTCAGACTCACTATAAAAGCAGGAACTGACAGCGGCACACCACTGGTATGGAAACCGAATATGTATTTCCTTTGGTAAATCAGTGCATTGTTCGAATGCACATCCCATTTCTATGCTTGTGTTGTTTAAAGTGAATAATGTTGCACAAAAAAAAGTTTTGAGTTAAATGTTCCAGGTTCAGAACAAGTTTTATGACTAGTATTTTGTCCCTGAGCTTGGAAATGGAGTAATAACTGTAATATGCTTATAGAAGTCTATGGGATGAGTTTACCAGACTGTTTATCATATTTATATTTAGCAGACGCTTTTATGCAAAATGACTAAGAAATGAGGAACAGTTTATAAGAGCCAACAACAATATGCCAGGTTTTTTCAGCAGAGAGGGTGAAGATCCTAGAAAGTGTCTTCACACCTGCTATGCTCTGCTGTGTGTTGTTAGCCAAAATGTGCAGCTCATAGTTTCATATCACTTATATTAATTCTTCTATACAAAAATGTGAGTTATTTGAGCTGTGAGAATACCATTCTAACTGATGTAAAGCAATATACTAGCAATATAGTGGTGGTCAGAATTATTGGCACCCCTGGTAAATATGATCAAATATGGCTGTAAAAATAAATCTGCATTGTTTATCCTTTTGATCTATCATTCAAAAAATTTGCAATAATCTAACCTTTCATTGAAGTAAAAGAATGGAAAGTTGGGGGGAAATCACATTATGAAATTGTAGCGAATTAGGTCAGAGGGGAAATATGAATAATTATTCATAACTCATTATCGATCAAGATCGATCATTTAATTGACAATTTGTTTGCAGGCAGGGAGTCAGAACCAACATATATTGTGCACAAACTTTAATAACTAAAACGCGGACAAGATTAAACAGACACAAAACATACATGGCAAGAGGTAATGTTAAAGTGGTTAGAAGAACCGGATCAGTACAGATGGATGAAGTTATGCAAAGAGTCTAAACCTGGGAGAACCATCCCTGATAAGCTCCTGATAAACAGTTTTACTAACTACACAGCGACTTGTATTTCTTAGTACATTACTTGCATTTGCCCGGGAAGGCGTCCAGATATACGGTCGCAGGAGAAAGTCTTGATGGTTCCGTCCGATGGCTTTGCAGTGGCGATCGTTTCCTTCCATGTTGAGCGAAGGAACGACAGTGAGCTTGCATGGTTGCTTTGACTCCATCGAGGTTGAGGAAGTTGCACACGCCATGAGGAGTCTGGTTTCCTGTCCCACACACACACGTGAGGATGTGTGTGCAGGCCTTATCTGGCCTGGCCTGTTGGCGGGCTGATAGACAGCCAAGATGACGCGAAGAGAAGAGAGGGAGGAGAGAGAGCGTCTCTCTCTTAAGAGTCTTAGAGAAATCCCACCATCAATGGTCAAGTTGTCCAATGGGATTGTTGGGATTTCCCAGCGGGAAATTCCTATGTGGGAGATTTATGGATCTTTGTTTCAAGCAAGATTCAATGGGCCTGTGCCCATATATACTCCAATTAACACGCACTGCCTCCTACAAGGAAGTGACATACATGAAAGTGTAAGTCGCAAAGAGAGCATTAATTTGATAAGAGACACGACATATGAGTTTACATGAACTAGCAAGTTGCTCATAAGACATGCATAAACGAAATAACATACAAGGGACACTTTACAAGACAGTTATATGCGTACATACAATGTCCTGGGGTGCATGTTCATTTATAGACGGTTTGTCTATAACTTGAGGCAAAAGTGTGTTTTACAGGCTTTGTGTCTTAACTATGGCCTTTTCCATGTGGCCAAATTTTTTAGGGCCATTAAACTTCTTATCAGTTGGTATCCAGGGTAACTGAGGACCTTTCTCTGTCGTGTTGGGGGAAGGTCTGTTACTAAGCACAAAGCATTTAAAACATATTTGTTAAATGTAACAGGCGATTATGTGTCTGATTTGCCTCAGTCGCTACAAAATAAATGCTTTTCTCCAAAACACGTTGGCCACAATTATTGGCACCCCTAGAATTTTTTTATGAGTAAAATATCTCTGAAGTCACCAGGGTGACTAGGAACATGAAATTGTCCAGCTATGACGTCTTGTTCCATAGGAGTATAAATATGCAGAAACACAAAGGCCAAATTCCCTTAATCATTCATCACAATGAGTAAAACCAAAGAATATAGTTCTGATGTGCAGCAAAAGATTGTTGAGCTTCACAAAGTAGAAAGTGGCTGTAGGAAAATAGCTAAAGCATTGAAAATCCCCATTTCCACTATCAGGGCAATAATTAAGAAGTTCCAATCAACTAAAGATGTTACGAATCTGCCTGAAAGAGGACGTGTGTCTATATCGTCCTAATGCATGGCGAGGAGGAGTTTGAGTGGACAAAGACTCTCCAAGAATCACAGATGGAGAATCGCAGAGATTAGTTGAGTCTTGGGATCAGAAAGCCAAAAAAAAAATCAGACAACCCCTACATCACCACATGTTGTTTGGGAGGGATTCAAGAAAAATCCTCCTCGCTCATCCAGAAACAAACTCCAACATATTTAGTTGTCAGACACGACTGGAAATTCAAAAGGGACCTGGTTCTGTGGTCAGATGAAACTATAAAAAGAGCTTTTTGGCAGCAAATCCACCAGATGGGTTTGGTGCAAACAGGGATAAAAAAGTACCCCATGCCCACGGTTAAAAATACCACTGGATCTTTAATGTTGTGGGCCTATTTTTTTGCTGGAGGTCCTGGACATCTTGTTCAGATACATGGTATCATGGGTTCTAACAAATACCAACAGATAAAAAATCAAAACCTGACGGCCTCTGCTAGAAATCTTATAATGGGCCGTGGTTGGATCTTCCATCAGGACAACGATCCAAAACAAACATCAAAATCAACACAAAAATGTGTCACTGAGCACAAAATGAAGCTTCTGCCATGACCATCCCAGTCCCCTGACCTGAACCCTATAGAAAATGAGTGATGAACGGAAGAGAAGAGCTGGGAATCTGAAGGATCTGGAGAGATTCTGTATGGAGTAATGGTCTCTGATCTCTTGTCAGGTGTTCTCCAAACTCATCAGGCATTATAGAAGAAGACTCTGTTTAAGAGCTGTTATCTTGGCAAAAGGAGGTTGCAAAAAGTATTTAATAAAAGGGTGCCAATAATTGTGGCCAACGTGTTTTGGAGAAAAGCATTTATTTCATAATGTGATTTACCCCCCACTTTCAATTCTTTTACTTCAATGAAAGGTTAGATTTTTGTGAATTTTTTTTAATAAAAGATCAAAAGGATAAACAATGCAGATTTATTTTTACAGTCATATTTGATCATATTTACCAGGGATGCCAATAATTCTGACCACCACTGTATAGTTAATTATTTAATTCTACTAGCAATGTTATAGAGCTGGACGATGTGGCCAAAAAAAAAAAAAAAATCCTATCTTTGTATTTTTTTTTGGCTGAATGGCAATATACGGTATATTTCTCTGTATTTTCTACTTTATTTAGTTAAAAAAAAAAAAAAAAATCTGTATTTATAAAAAAAAAAATTGAAAGTTATTTCACATTCTTCCCAATGTTGTCATATTGAAGGCTATGAAAACAAATATAGTGAATGTAACCATGTAGTCTATGCTATATATTATGTGCAAAAAAAAAGGGTTAAAATCACATTACATTCTAACAACATTATAATCTAAGGGTTCGTTTATACGGCACTGTTTTCAACTAAAAATGGAAAACTTTTTATGCGTTTTGGTTGTTCATTTACACGACGACCGGCATTTTGGGGGCCTGTGAATGGGTTTCAAAGATAACGATACCGTTATCATCTCTGTGTAAACTACAAAAACGTGAATTTGTGAAAATGGAGACGTCATGCGCATGTGCATTACGTGTTCAGTCTATAGGCGCATAGTTTTTCTTTACTAAGTGACATCGCCAACTACTGGCCTGGCAGCAGAATAGCGTTTATAATCGTTTTCGCAGTGAAACGGGAATCATTTTGACAAATCGCAACAGAAAAACATTTCCGTTTTTAGTACATTGTTGTTGTTTAAACACCCTAAAGCATAAGCAGAAGTTAAAATCACTAAATGAAAATAAATTAAAACAAAAGCAGACTAAATGTTAACTGGTAAGAACACATTCAATCAACTGAGCATAGTAATTATAGGCTATTAGCCTACATTTGATTACCCAAATACAGTAGTCACTTTACAGGTACTGTTATTATACATCGGTTTTAAATTCTACATATGGCACATTTATTGTCCAACACCAAATATTTGAGCAAAATGTATATTTTAGTCAGATTTATGGCGCTCCTATTCTGTTGCACTCTGTCTGTTTGGTGTGCATACGTGGCAGTGCTCGTTCACTTAAGTCTGTGAAGTTTTGCTTGTCCACTCCTGACACCAAAATGGAAATATTTTCAAAACGTTCTTACATTTACAGTTGGAAAATATCCCTGTGAAATGCAAGTTATGCACTGAGGACAACACCACATCTCAAACACATTAAACTGCAGAAGTATTGGGGCAAGCCACGTTAAACTTATACACTCACCTAAAGGATTATTAGGAACACCATACTAATACTGTTTGACCCCCTTTCGCCTTCAGAACTGCCTTAATTCTACGTGGCATTGATTCAACAAGGTGCTGAAAGCATTCTTTAGAAATGTTGGCCCATATTGATAGGATAGCATCTTGCAGTTGATGGAGATTTGTGGGATGCACATCCAGGGCACGAAGCTCCCGTTCCACCACATCCCAAAGATGCTCTATTGGGTTGAGATCTGGTGACTGTGGGGGCCATTTTAGTACAGTGAACTCATTGTCATGTTCAAGAAACCAATTTGAAATGATTCGAGCTTTGTGACATGGTGCATTATCCTGCTGGAAGTAGCCATCAGAGGATGGGTACATGGTGGTCATCGAGACTCATCAGACCAGGCAACATTTTCCCAGTCTTCAACAGTCCAATTTTGGTGAGCTTGTGCAAATTGTAGCCTCTTTTTCCTATTTGTAGTGGAGATGAGTGGTACCCGGTGGGGTCTTCTGCTGTTGTAGCCCATCCGCCTCAAGGTTGTGCGTGTTGTGGCTTCACAAATGCTTTGCTGCATACCTCGGTTGTAACGAGTGGTTATTTCAGTCAAAGTTGCTCTTCTATCAGCTTGAATCAGTCGGCCCATTCTCCTCTGACCTCTAGCATCAACAAGGCATTTTCGCCCACAGGACTGCCGCATACTGGATGTTTTTCCCTTTTCACACCATTCTTTGTAAACTCTAGAAATAGTTGTGCGTGAAAATCCCAGTAACTGAGCAGATTGTGAAATACCGGCCCGTCTGGCACCAACAACCATGCCACGCTCAAAATTGCTTAAATCACCTTTCTTTCCCATTCTGACATTCAGTTTGGAGTTCAGGAGATTGTCTTGACCAGGACCACACCCCTAAATGCATTGAAGCAACTGCCATGTGATTGGTTGATTAGATAATTGCATTAATGAGAAATTGAACAGGTGTTCCTAATAATCCTTTAGGTGAGTGTACGTTAACTATATCTTACAAGTTATTTTTAAGCCCCTTAATATAAAGCATGTCACATGGTTTAGGAAAAAAAGCATTATGCACTTTCCACAGCAGCTCACTCTGTGTCCTCCAAGATTTTTCAGATGCGCTCGTGTCAAACTACTGTATATAGATATGAACAGTATTGGTTCATCAATTTTGGTTAGTTTATAAAATACGTTGTCACGACTTGTGGCTAGAAATGTGTTTGTTCCACTACATTGTCTTGTGTCACAGAATTCATAGTAATTGCATGATTTTTGCTTGCTTTTAACATGTCACAGAGGTTGTCAATAGAGCTTGTATTGACCCTGGAACATTACTTGAAAAGTAGGCCACAGCCCATGCTTAAATACTGGAAATATTGGGATTTGAAACAGTGATCCAAGTTTACATAATTAGTTTAATTATACATAAATTCATTGTATACATTGAAATTTACAAGCAATAAAAGAGTTACATTTGCACTATTACACTAAACTGCTTTGAAAATGAACACAGGTACAATTCACTGGTACCTAGATTTCAGGATTTTCTTTTTTTTCCAAATTTTTCCTAAACAGGACAAAGTCTTAAATCAGATGGTGGAGAGGATATCAGTGCCCATTGGCTTTGTATCAAAACCCTCTGTGGTTCGTGGGGGTCGTGCTGCCATGTGCGTCCTTCGGCTTGCTTCCGCTAAAGAACTGCAGAAAAAGGAAGCAGAGACTTCGAACAAGAATTTCAAACCCGACTTTGAGACACCAACATCTCCTGGTAACCCTTCTACAGAGGAGCCAAAAGACTTAAAGCAACAATAAAATCTATGCAACTTTCGATGCAAATTATATTTTTCTTCAGTGACATTTACTTTGTAGCAAATCTCCAAAAATGTCCTATTGAGTGAAATTAAAACTATTGGGTTCACTGGAAAGTGATTGCTGAGTGCTGACCATTGGACTCTACAATAAGAGGGGTTCTAAAAGGTGGACCACTGGATTTGCAGTGTTGTTGAGCTCAGAATAAATGGATTTTGATTTGCCGACAATGCTCTCAGATTTAATGGGCTCTTTTAAACTCTGGGAGGAGGTTTCTGGGATGTCACCTTTTAGAATTTTAAAACTTTCAGAGCTGAACGATTGCAGCTGAGGATTTGTAGTAGACTCTGACTGGCTAATATGTGGCATTGAAGATTCATCTGAATTTGGAGTTTTTGCTTGACGTTTCTTTTTTGGTTTGTGACCACTCAGACGGGATGCCATGGAACGCTTTGGTCGGGGCTTCAGCTGAAAGAGACAAAGAGGGCAGTTATTTTTTTAACACCTTTTGCTTCCCTAAATATTACATCAACCACTCAGTTACAACCTAAAGACCAAGTCAAAAAAAAAAAGTCAGTTTCATGCGATCAATAAGTAGTTACCTGTTTCTTTTCAGGATCATGAACCACACCATGGCGGTGTAAACTTTGCTGTGGCAAAAAATAAAGTAAAAAATTAGGCATATTATAGAGTTCTTCTTACAGTACACTGATTTTATTGCAAATCCTGAATATTTTACATCCCATATATCCACAAATAAGACAACTAAAATTTGCTTATTGTTAAATTATTATTAAATTAGGAAGTATTAAGAAATATGAGAAGACAATGAAATGGAAGATAAAGTGAAAATCTTGCACTTCATAACATGCAGTCAAGCCAGACACTTCTTGACTTGGCTGAGAAAGGCTGCCCTGAAATGACCTGACTTATTCAACTGTAATATTCTCACTCTTGGGCAGGGGAAAAAAAGGCCTTTTTTCATAAATCATTACTATTGGTCACCCTTTATGTCTGTCTGTGGGTTTTGCCAATATTTAACCAATGAAAAGTCTGGAAAACCATCCACATATACATATACTACCAGTCAAAAGTTTGAGAACAGTAAGATTTTTTTGTTTGTTTTTAAGGAAGTCTCTTCTGCTCACCAAGGCTGCATTTATTTGATCCAAAATACAGCAAAAACAGTATTATTGTGAAATATTTTTTTAAAAAAATTCTATTTGAATATATTTTAAAATGCAATGTATTTCTGTGATCAAAGCTGAATTTTCAGCATCATTACTCCAGTCTTCAGTGTCACATGATCCTTCAGAAATCATTCTAATATGATGATTTGATGCTCAAGAAACATTTTTTATTATTATCAGTGTTGAAAACAGTGTACAATTTTTTTTTCAGGATTATTTTATGAATAGAAAGTTCAAAAGAACAGCATTTATCTGAAATATAATAGCTTTTGCAACATTATAAATGTCTATACTGTCACGATCAATTGCATCCTTGCTGAATAAATGTATTAATTTCCTTTAAGTTCTTTCCCAAAAAAAATAAAAAATTCTTACCGACCCAAAACTTTTGAACGGTATTACAATGTTACAAAAGCTTTCTATTTCAGATCAATACTGTTCTTTTGAACTTTCTATTCATCAAAGAATCCATCAAAGTTGTGTAAATTTTTTTTATAATAATCATAAATGTTTCTTGAGCAGTAAATTATATTAAAATGATTTCTGAAGGATCATGTGACACTGAAGACTGGAGTAATGATGCTGAAAATTCAGCTTTGCATCACAGGGATAAACATTTTCAAATGTATTCAAATAGAAAACAGTTATTTTACATTTTAATAATATTTCACAGCTTTTTTTTGTATTTTTAATAACAAATGCAGCCCTGGTGAGCAGAAGAGACTTCTTTAAAAACACAAAAATCTCAATCACACCGATCAGGCATAACATTATGACCTAATATTGTGTTGGTCCCCCTTTTGCTGACAAAACAGCTCTGATCCATCGAGGCATGGACTCCACTAGACCCCTGAAGGTGTGCTGTGGTATTTGGCACCAAGATGTTAGCAGCAGATCCTTTAAAGCCTGTAAGTTGCGAGGTGGGGCCTCCATGGATCGAACTTGATTGTTCGGCACATCCCACCGATGCTCGATTGGATTGAGATCTGGGGAATTTGAAGGTCAAGTGAACACCTCAAACTCGCTGTTGTGCTCCTCAAACCATTCCTGAACCATTTTAGCTTTGTGGCAGGGCGCATTATCCTGCTGAAAGAGGCCACAGCCACCAGGGAATACCATTTCCATGAAAGGATGTACATGGTCTGCAACAATGCTTAGGTAGGTGGTACGTATGGCTGCACAATTAATCGAATTTCTAATCGCGATTACGATTACGTAATCGTTCAGAGCCGCGATTACAAAAAAAATTCCACTGACATTATTCTGCGTGCTTAAGAAGTGTGTTTAGAGCATGTTACGTTGTGAGAGGTGAATAACAACTACTTCAGATTAGGAACTAACCCAGCACAATAGGAACTACCAGTGACGTAACGTTAAGTGTACGCGGACTGGTCGAACCAAGCCTGCAGCACTCCTGTAAATAACTAAAGTCTACGTGCCTCGATCGCCCCCCAGGTGGTTGGTCCCAGTATAGGTCATAACCCCCGCCCCTCCGTGGATTCTAATGGACGCGAGACAAACTAAACAATCAAATTACACTTCATATAATTTTTTCCCAAAGTTGGTTTCTGTCATTTTAGGCAGTTTTTATCATTATAATTTCATTTCAAGTGTTAATTTTTTAACTAAGTTTAGTTTTAGTTAGTTATTTGATGCTATAAAAACAGGGTGTGACATCATGATTGACAGCTGAGATTGACAGCTTCTCTTGAGTGAAGTTGTCACTGAGGCACCAATGGACTTTTTTCAGGATTTTCAGGAGGAGATTGGAGCTTTAGCTTTAATTTCTACATTTCCATAACTGTTTATTTCACACCAACATAATGAGTTGTTCTGCATCTGCGAGAGTGTGGGTGGGCTTTTGATATCGCGCCTCTACTTCCTGCTCTCTACTGCGCAGATTCTGGTCCCGAGATCACTACTGCGCAGACTCGGTCCCAAATTTGTGCAAGATGTCAGCGCCATATTCGGACCTCCGGAGGCTTCACTTTTCCTCAGCGGAAGCGAATGAAGTCGCGTCGTCCATATTTTTGGACGACGCATGCGAAACACCAGCACCCGCCATTTTTAAAAACTAACTCTACAAACATGGAAAACAGTGATAGATGGACCTCTCAAACTTTATTCTAAGGAGAAAATCCAACGCAACTTTAAAGGGACCAAGCGAAACATGATTATGTATTTCTGCTCAGCTAGTTACATTGGACATCAACCACACGGCAAACGCTAATGTTAATACTTCCTCATAAACTGTCTACTTTCTTTGTATAATAGTTCTACCTAATAACATATTAGACAGGACTGTTAAACAGATCGTGAGCTGATGAAGACGGAGAATGTGAGCGCTGTGTGCTCAGGCTCTGGCGTCAAAGTAAATGTCTGCCGCGGCGTCAAAATAAAAGTCAAAACAACAAGCGCGACTTACGAACCTTTAGTTACCCGGTGCAAAAGCCACAATTATTGTACCATGCATATTTTTTTTAAAAGAAGAAACCAAACCAATGTATAGTTTTGACATTTGAGGCTTAATGCTATAGAAAAGCAATACAAGTTATTTTAGGAAGAGTGTTTTTAGCTTGTTTTTTTATTTTATATAAAAAGAACACAGTTGCTTCAAACAATGGTATAAAGCTATTTAAAACATCATTCAATGTAAATTGTGATAAACAAAATTAATAAATCGCAATTTCAAGGGAATAATCGACAATTATGATTTTTGTCATAATCGTGCAGCCCTAGTGGTCCGTGTCAAAGTAACATCCACATGGATGGCAGGACCCAAGGTTTCCCAGCAGAACATTGCCCAAAGTATCACACTACCTTGTTTATCTCGAGGTTTACTGCAGTCAGCCGGATCCGGGCCGTATCCAGATCATATGGTGGACCTGCGCCCAGACATGACATGACGCATCCCTGAAGTGTCTGCAGAGACCGTGTCAATTAGACTGAAATTGCTTCATCGACACGGCATCCGCAATAAACCCGCCCCCGGCGTGATGACTCCGATCTTTTCTAATATTCCTATCTAATAAATTGCCTTATTGACACGACATCCCAATATACCGTCTCCGACGTGATGACTCCGATCTTTCGAATATTCCTATCTAATAATTGCCTCACCGACACGGCATGATGGCCAGAGGAGAACTGGCACCCCGACTGAGCCTGGTTTCTCCCAAGGTTTATTTTTCTCCATTATGCCACCTGATGGAGTTTTGGTTCCTTGCCACTGTTGCCTTTGGCTTGGCTTGCTCAGTTGGAGACAGTAAAATGTTAAACTAAATATTCAAATACATTTTCAACTAAATTACTGATCTGCCCGCATGGTCACTATATGATAATTGAAATGAGCTGGATAACATCACCGTTTTCTACAGAGCGGCTGTACAGCCGAATCAAATTCTGTTGCATTATTTTCCTATTTAACACTGTGAAGCTGCTTTGAAACAATCAGCATTGTAAAAAGCGCTATATAAATAAAGGTGACTTGACCTCCACCGGCTTGTCTTCTTCCCATAGTACATCCTGGTGCCACGTGTTGCCCAGGTAAGCAACGCACATGAACCCGGTCATCCACGTGATGTAAAAGAAAATTCATCAGACCAGGCCACCTTCTTCCATTGCTCCGTGGGGTCAGCATGGGCACCCTGCGGCTATGCAGCCCCATACACAACAAACTGTGATGCACTGTGTATTCTGACACCTTTCTATCAGAACCAGCATTAACTTCTTGAGAAATTTGGGCCCATGTCCCTGTCGTCGGTTCACCACTGTTCCTTCCTTGGACCACTTTTGATAGATCCTGACCACTGCAGACCAGGAACACCCCACAAGAGCTGCAGTTTTGAAGATGCTCTGACCTAGTCGTCTAGCCATCACAATTTGGCCCTTATCAAACTCGCTCAAATCCTTACGCTTGCCTATTTTTCCTGCTTCTAACACATCAACTTTGAGGACAAAATTTTCACTTGCTGCCTAATATATCCCACCCACTAACAGGTGCCGTGATGAAGAGATAATCAGTGTTATTCACTTCATAATGTTATGCCTGATCGGTATATATATATATGTATATGTATATGTGTGTGTATATACTGCATTAAGTATAGTATATGTATATAGTGCGTTAATAGTGGAAGCAGCAGGTCATAGCGAGAACTGGGAGAGTGAGTGTGCGCGGCTTGTCTGTGTAAGAGATCCAACCAATGCCTGCATTGAAAGTGTGAGTTCTGCATTAGAAAAAAAAAAAGTTTACAGAGTTGACATTACTACATTAAACTACTATATTTAATGTTGAATATAATATATAATAATGCAATGGGGGAGTATTTGTGGATCCTGATAATAAAATAATAATAAAGTAATAATAATAATAAAAAACTATTTTGGCTTAAAATATCATGATGGTATCGTGATTTGTATCGAATCATGACTTGAGTGTATCGTTACACCCCATTAGTTAGTGAGGCAGATGATAGGAAAGCATTGTTACCTTCATAGAAAAGGACTTGCCACAGCCAGGGTGAGCACAGATGAAGGAGCGCTGCTCTTCATGGAAGGACAGGATGTGGCTTTGCAGATTGAACGCAGTGGTGTACGTGCGGGTACATCCATCTCTGGGGCAGTGGAACACCACACGCTCTTTAGAGTGAACATGCTGATGCTGCTTCAGGAACCAGCTATCCCTGAATGTTTTCTTACACTGATCACACTGTACCCTGACTGCAAACACACACACACAAACACACACGCAAGTTACATTTTGTAACTTTCTATGAGGTTGCATGCTATTGTTAGGCTATAAGGCTTACCTATATGAACTTTGTTGTGGTTTGTCATCTCGGTCCAGTTCTTTCCCACAAATGAGCAGCCCGCAGCCATGCAAGAATAGCCTGCAAAAGAAAGGTGCATTTTGACCAAGACAGTATGATCTGCTTTATCTCATGAAAGGTAGGCTGATGCACATCTTAAAGAGCCACAAAAAGCACTTTGTATTTCATTCAAATATGCTGACATTTTTACTTGTTACAACAGCATCAAATCCAAGTTTCTATCGGTTCATCTCACAAAGCTAATGCCTATTGGGGATCAGGAGACTGTACACTTTATTTTGCAATGCAGAAATAAGCCATTTCCCTTGAATGTACCAGACTTCTGATTCTTTAGCCTCAATAGGTAAATAACTAGAAGACTAACAAAGTGCAGTAAATAGTGAGCCTGTTTGTGCTACAAACCATTGTGTTTATGATTACTATAATAAATTCAAATATGATAACAAATACCAATCCAGTTTGCAATATCAAGCAGCAAAACGGAAGCCTCGCACGATAACCTATTGCACGAGTTGTGGACAACGTTAATGTTTATTTTTTTTCTAAAGAGGCCAGGGTTTTCTTCTAAAATTCACCTCACGTTCAACAGAAAAGAAAGTCATACAGGTTTGGAATTAACTACTGAACTATTCCTTAATGTACTACAGAACAAGGAGAGAACTTACCACTGTGTACCTTCTCATGGCGCTTCAGTTTACCACGCTGTGAAAAACGTCTCCCGCAGCCTTCATGTGAGCACCTGATGATCAGAGAAATTGGAGGATGTTACACAACATCAAATGAAGGGAATCAGCCACACGCAGTTCTAATTCAAGTGTTATATTATGTTAGTTTACTGAGAAAGACTTAAGTTAATGACAAAAAACAAGGGGACTTAAGAAGAACCAGTGGAAAAAGTCTTACAAGAACGGTAGCAGCTGGGTGTGTGTACACTCATGGGTTTTCAGCTGGTTATTCTTCTTGAATGCTTTGCCACATCCTTCAAATGTACACTAAAAAAACATTATTATTACTATTTAAACAACAACAACACAAATTCACATATATGACTGACATACAGCCCTTTAAGGCATAGTTCACCCTCACCCTCATGCCATTCCAAACCCGTAAGACTTTCGTTCCTCTTCAGAACACAAATGAAGATCTTTTTGATGAAATCTGAGAGCTTTCTGACCCTCCATTGACAGCTACACAACTACTACTTTGACGTTTCAAAAAGTTCATAAAGAGGTCGTAAAAATAATCCATATGAATTGGGCAGTTTAGTTTTCAAATTTTCTGAAGAGACTCAATCACTTTAATTGATGAACAGATTTAATTTAGGCTTTTATTCACATATAAACATTTATCAGTGCACACATCCGTTGTGGTAAATGGAAGCTCAAGCATGTTCGATTGGCATGTGAGAACCAATGAGGTTCATTCTCGTGTTATGCAGTACGTTTGATCTTCCTCAAGAACCAATGAGGTTCATTCTCGTGTTACGCGGCACGTTTGAGCTTCAGCAAGAACCAATGAGGTTCATTCTCATGTTACACAGCACGTTTGAGCTTCAGCAAGAACCAATGAGGTTCATTCTCGTGTTACACAGCACGTTTGAGCTTCAGCAAGAACCAATGAGGTTCATTCTCGTGTTACGCAGCACGTTTGAGCTTCAGCAAGAACCAATGAGGTTCATTCTCGTGTTACGCAGCACGTTTCAGCTTCAGCAAGAACAATGAGGTTTGTTC
Source organism: Rhinogobio ventralis (assembly GCA_039654625.1). Classification (NCBI taxonomy): domain Eukaryota; kingdom Metazoa; phylum Chordata; class Actinopteri; order Cypriniformes; family Gobionidae; genus Rhinogobio; species Rhinogobio ventralis. The sequence continues at coordinate 46,271,683 of CM077194.1, forward strand.
TCGTGTTACGCAGCACGTTTGAGCTTCAGCAAGAACCAATGAGGTTCATTCTCGTGTTACACAGCACATTTGAGCTTCAGCAAGAACCAATGAGGTTCATTCTCGTGTTACGCAGCACGTTTGAACTTCAGCAGGAACCAATGAGGTTCATTCATGTTACGCAGCACGTTTGAGCTTCAGCAAGAACCAATGAGGTTCATTCTCGTGTTACGCAGCACGTTTGATCTTTTGTAAGGACCAATGAGGTTCATTCTCGTGTTACACAGCACATTTGAGCTTCCGTAAGAACCAATGAGGTTCATTCTCGTGTTACACAGCACATTTGAGCTTCCGTAAGAACCAATGAGGTTCATTCTCGTGTTACGCAGCACGTTTGAGCTTCAGCAAGAACCAATGAGGTTTATTCTCATGTTATGCGGCACATTTGAGCTTCCACAAGAACCAATGAGGTTCATTCTCGTGTTACGCAGCACGTTTGATCTTCCTCAAGAACCAATGAGGTTCATTCTCATGTTATGCGGCAGGTTTGAGCTTCCACAAGAACCAATGAGGTTCATTCTCGTGTTACGCGGCACGTTTGAGCTTCAGCAAGAACCAATGAGGTTCATTCTCATGTTATGCGGCAGGTTTGAGCTTCCACAAGAACCAATGAGGTTCATTCTCATGTTATGCGGCAGGTTTGAGCTTCCGCAAGAACCAATGAGGTTCATTCTCGTGTTACGCGGCACGTTTGAGCTTCAGCAAGAACCAATGAGGTTCATTCTCATGTTATGCGGCAGGTTTGAGCTTCCACAAGAACCAATGAGGTTCATTCTCGTGTTACGCGGCACGTTTGAGCTTCCACAAGAACCAATGAGGTTCATTCTCATGTTATGCGGCAGGTTTGAGCTTCCACAAGAACCAATGAGGTTCATTCTCGTGTTACGCAGCACGTTTGATCTTTCGTAAGAACCAGTGAGGTTCATTCTCGTGTTACGCAGCACATTTGAGCTTCCGTAAGAACCAATGAGGTTCATTCTCGTGTTACGCAACACGTTTGAGCTTCAGCAAGAACCAATGAGGTTTATTCTCGTGTTACGCAGCACGTTTGAGCTTCAGCAAGGACCAATGAAGTTCATTCTCGTGTTACGCGGCACGTTTGAGCTTCAGCAAGAACCAATGTGGTTCATTCTCGTGTTACGCGGCACGTTTGAGCTTCCACAAGAACCAATGAGGTTCATTCTCATGTTATGCGGCAGGTTTGAGCTTCCACAAGAACCAGTGAGGTTCATTCTCGTGTTACGCAGCACATTTGAGCTTCCGTAAGAACCAATGAGGTTCATTCTCGTGTTACGCAACACGTTTGAGCTTCAGCAAGAACCAATGAGGTTTATTCTCGTGTTACGCAGCACGTTTGAGCTTCAGCAAGGACCAATGAAGTTCATTCTCGTGTTACGCGGCACGTTTGAGCTTCAGCAAGAACCAATGTGGTTCATTCTCGTGTTACGCGGCACGTTTGAGCTTCAGCAAGAACCAATGTGGTTCATTCTCGTGTTACGCGGCACGTTTGAGCTTCCACAAGAACCAATGAGGTTCATTCTCATGTTATGCGGCAGGTTTGAGCTTCCACAAGAACCAATGAGGTTCATTCTCGTGTTACGCAGCACATTTGAGCTTCCGTAAGAACCAATGAGGTTCATTCTCGTGTTACGCAGCACGTTTGATCTTTCGTAAGAACCAATGAGGTTCATTCTCGTGTTACGCAGCACATTTGAGCTTCCGTAAGAACCAATGAGGTTCATTCTCGTGTTACGCAGCACGTTTGAGCTTCAGCAAGAACTAATGAGGTTCATTCTCGTGTTACGCAGCATGTTTGAGCTTCAGCAAGAACCAATGAGGTTCATTCTCATGTTATGCGGCAGGTTTGAGCTTCCACAAGAACCAATGAGGTTCATTCTCGTGTTATGCGGCAGGTTTGAGCTTCCACAAGAACCAATGAGGTCCTTCTCGTGTTACGCGGCACGTTTGAGCTTCAGCAAGAACTAATGAGGTTCATTCTCGTGTTACGCAGCATGTTTGAGCTTCAGCAAGAACCAATGAGGTTCATTCTCATGTTATGCGGCAGGTTTGAGCTTCCACAAGAACCAATGAGGTTCATTCTCGTGTTATGCGGCAGGTTTGAGCTTCCACAAGAACCAATGAGGTCCTTCTCGTGTTACGCAGCATGTTTGAGCTTCCACAAGAACCAATGAGGTTCATTCTCGTGTTACGCGGCACGTTTGAGCTTCAGCAAGAACCAATGAGGTTTATTTTTGTGTTACGCAGCACGTTTGAGCTTCTGCAAGAGTTTTTTTCTCGTTTGTCAAGCATGTTCGGTTGAGCTTGTTTATTTTCGCTGATCAATGTTTAAATTTGAATAAAAGACTCAATTCAAACTGTTTATCATATAAAGTGATCGAGTCTCTTCAGAAAATGTTGACTAAACCGCTCAATTCATATGGATTAGTTTTACGATCATATGGACGACTTTTTGAAGCGTCAAAGTGGTAGTTTTGTAGCGGTCAATGAAGGGACAGAAAGCTCTCAGATTTAATCAAAAACATCTTCATTTGTGTTCCGAAGATGAACGAAAGTCTTACAGGTTTGGAACGACATGAGGGTGAGTAATTACATTACATTAGTGGTATTATACAGTAATACTATTATAAAATAATGGTCCTGAATGATTATTATACACAATTATATAATATTTATACACCAGTGCTCAATAATAAAGGCTAGTGTGAGAGAGTCTGGAGTCAGTTGACAGAACTGTCACTTGCTACTTCAAACTACAGTATAAAATAATTGTACTAAATATTGTTTCAGCCAGTGTTTTTTTTCTTTTCTTTTTGCATTGTATGCCACTGTTATATATAACTGAATATAGTCATCACTGAGTATTATTCAGTCTTCAAAAATACCATGTTACTTTGTGTTTGTAGCTAAATGGGTTTACTTTGACTTACTATGTACTGTTTTGTTTCGTGTCTGTGAATACGTGAAATATGTTTCTTCAAGTTGGTGTTTGTGGTGAATCCTTCTTCGCATCCGTCCTCTGTGCATCTGTTAACATACATTGCACGAGTAAATGACAACTGCAGCTTGCCATCCTATTAAACTTATGCTTAAGAAAATTCACTTACATGTAAGGTCTGTCGCCGGTATGTGTCAGCGTGTGACGAGCAAGATGATATTTCGTGCAGAAAGATGTACTGCAGTCTTCATACTCGCACTTAAATGGCCTCTGCAAAAGAAAATGTATCGTTCACATTAAACTGCTTAGAATCGTGTTGACAAATCGACTTCGTTTTGAACTTTTGACAAATGTCATACCGTTTTCAATGGATTTACATTAATCCAATTTGAAACAGCTTTCAGAACGTGCCACACACGTGCGAACACTTCCTACCTGAGGACGTTTCCGCTTTATTTACATGTTGGTCCTGCGCATAACTCACCTCCCCTGTATGTTTGCAGAGATGCGCCTCTAGCTTCCATGCTTTGTTGTATGACGCTTCACAGTCAGGAAAGGAACAAATAAATGTAGCGCTGGGTTTAACATTATTTTCATGCATTGTCATATGTTCGGCTATAAGCTACCACATGTGCGCCTTCATTTTGATCGTCAACGAAACTTCTGACGTCACAACGAACGTCACCACTACAGTATGGAACGCCAAAGAGGCCAAAAGCTTAGATGCATACGAATGGCTGCTGTTATGGAAGGCAGAATGTACCAAAAGAACGGGGTTTTGAGGTTAGTGTTAGAGGGGCATACCTAAAGGGGTTTGCAAAACTGGATGAGAAGTGCTTCATCTTTAAAATAAGAAAACACTTCAGAATCCTGAATTACAATGCATTATAATTGTCTCAAATCATTGTTAATGTACATAAAGACTTCATCCTAGTCTGTAAGATTGTACATTTATTATTAGAAACAGTACTAATAGTATAAGTTAGATGCCAGATATATTATATAATCTTTTAAGCTTAATTTGTGATTTGTGAACATCATTAATTGAATCCCAATACAAATGGATTAAGTACATTTCAAATTTAAATATATTTAAGTGAATTGAACACAGTGAAATTAAGTTGGGACAAAATGTATAGCAATTGTGTTGTTTTAGCTCATTTTAATTAACAAGCAGCAACAAAAAGTAATACATCCTTAAAGGAATGCTTTGGCTGTTTTCTTTTCTTCCCCCCAATTATAATATAATATTAAATAATAATTTATAATAATTCATGTGTATTTTTAGGCTGCTTGTCATTTCTCTAAAAAAAAAAAAAAGTAAACACCCCTGCATCTAAAGATCGCTAAAGAGCGCATGATTGCTTGGCTTTAGCTCCCTGAAGCTAACTTTAACGAAAAAATCAATACTAATAAATCCTCACTAGGGTCAGGAAGAGAAAGCATCTTGCTGACTTTATGGGGTAATTTTCTTCTTCTAATCTTTCTACTGTATTTATGCACTCCATGTCGGGATTCTAACATTTTTAAAATATTGCTTAATATTGATACAAGTCATGAAAACTGACTCGTGTCATCAAAACAAATTATTTTGTGACCAAAAATGTGAAAAAGAAATCTAAATGATCGTGCATGACATTCTTATAACTATAAGCAACCCAATTTGTCTAGATCTGTAATATTATTTCCTTGTATAATAAGCTCGTTGTAATGATGTTCGTATGTAAGGAGGAAGAAGGAGGCGGGGACCGGCGAACGTTTACAAAACTTTAATCAAATAAACAAATAGACTGAAAGTAAAAACAGCAGCCTCCTCACGGATGACTGCCGTACACACATATAACAAAACGTAAACAAAACATAACATAAAATCCAGGCCTAGGGGTATTCCAGAAAGCAAGGTTAATTTACCCGCACATACACCTTGAACTCTCGGTTGATTAACCCAAACCTTGCTTACTCAAGGTATGCTGGTTCCAAAAACAAGGCCGGGAGTAAGTTCAGCCAACTCAGAGTATGTTCCCATTTAACACACAAGACATTCTCAACAGAGCAACGAATCGATGAGTCACCATGGAAACAGACAGCGCACCATTCTACTTCCTCTTCTTCTTTTGTTTAATGGCGATTTACATAACCTACTTAGTGCACATCGCCACCTATTTGGTGGTTGTGCAATAATTTTTTCAATGTCTTCATTTAATAAGTAATCTTTATTCACTGAGAATAAGGATTATATTGTTTGTTTGATGCTGATTAATTAAATGCAGATCCATGTGTGAGATGACAATAATAAATATATTTAAATTGCATTAACATTTAAACTTATTTTTTATTTATTTTTTATTGTAATTCTTTAGAATTAATATATAATATTGTATATTATATAACTGAAACAAATTTGGTTATATTAATAACTATATTAATTATATAAAACACATCTGAATACCTCTTAAGCAAACTAACCCTGGCTCCGGAGCAGGTTATGTTCAGAGAGTGAGTTGCCATGGTTAATTACATACCCTGAAAGTTACCTCCGTTTTTGGAACCGAAAGTTGAGGTTATCCGCTAACTTACTCTTAAACATACCCGGGTAGGTCACATAACCTGCTTTCTGGAATACCTCTCTCGTCGCTCCTCCTTTTATACGCCCAAGCTCCTCCGTGAGACATGAGACCAGTGTGGCGTTCATTATTACTCGCCCGTTCTCACGGTCCCTCGGCCTCATCCTGCTTGCCACACTCGTTATTTTACATTTGATAATTTTATTACATTTATGTAATAGCCTATTTCTTTCCTCAATAGTAGGCTACTGTTAGACCTCGAAAATTCAAAGTTTATTTCATTTGTATCTTTGTTCTATTGAATTAATTTGTGGTATCACTAGTCATTTGTTTAATTGTTCTTATTTTATTAACGACTGTTTTCTTGACTTTATATTAGTTAGGCTAGTAGTTTTTGTTTTGGAATTGATTTAAAAATAATAATAATTGGAATCAAGAATTGTGAAATTTCACTGGTATGTAAAATGTAGGTGACTGTGACAAGCAGGGCAGGTGAGAGCCGTGAGAGAGCGGCGCTAGGCCGGTGTAGTTTAGAGCTTGAGGCAGAATCCTTACACCGCAAACCTTTTCCAACCCCACGTTCCAGACTTTTTTCTTCCGCTTTGGCTGGTTTTTCAGAATACAAAAAGGATATTGTCTGCACTCGAAAAATCCAGTCTGTTCTTAGGTGCGTGGAGCAAAAAGTTGTCAACTAAATAGCAGAAGTTGTCCGCACACTGAGGAACACCAAAACAAGGGACTATGAAAATATGTTTTTAATTTAACATTTGCCAAGTGAAAAAAGTGCAAACAAGTGAAAAGGTGTCTAAAAACAGACCACGTTTTAGCCCATGCTTTCTTCAATGCTCATTAAACAAACAGCAACAACACCCTTTTATAGGCATAATTACAAATTGTTACCAGCTGAGCTTAATCAATAGGTGGTAATTACCAAAACCAATACAGAGAAAAAGAAGATGTTTTGTTCTGTAAAGAGCTGCGTACCACGACGACGGCAAATTATATTTTTGAAACTTTGGATAATTTCATGAGATCAAATGAGATAAACTGGAGCAACTGCATTGGGGTCTGTACTGATGGAGCTGCCGCGATGACTGGCAGGCAGTCCGGGGTAGTTCAGCGTATCAAAGATGTTACTCCCCGTGCCATTTCAACGCACTGCTTTCTGCACAGAGAGGCGCTTGCTTCAAAAGAAATGAAGCAAGCCGTAAAAATTGTGAACTTTGTGAAAGCCAGAGCCACCAACTCCCGGTTATTCACGGCTCTCTGCAAAGAGGTAGGCGCTGAATACCATACCCTGCTGATGCACACTGACGTGAGGTGGCTGCCCAGAGGGCGGGTGCTGACGCATCTGTTCAGCCTGAGGGAGGAGTTGCGTAAGAACAAAACTCAACCCTTTGTTCAGAAGACTTACTTCATGTGGTAGGAGTTCCTGGCCAGTGAGATTAAAGATCAAGTTGTCCTTTGACGAGCACCCCTTCTCAGAGTGACTTGTGACGTTCCTCCTTTTGCCAGCCCGTCTACCCCGACGGGTCTTCTTTGTCGGAGTTGGTAATGTTATACAGTTTTCCCGATGACTGTCTGTGTCGCTCGAAATGTTCCGTTAAAAAAATCTGCATCACTGTCACCACTGGAGACAGAGGTATGAGAGATTTCGTCTTGAAAACGGACCTTGCGTGATGGTTTGGTAGAGATACCACCCCGATTAAGCCAGGGATATACTTTGTTTTCCTTGTAGTCGATGGTGTCCCTTCAAAACTTTCTTATCTTTTTCTGTTGTAGATCTTTCTTGAATTCCAACACAGACAAATTGAAAAGTTCTAATTGTTGTTTGAAGTCAGCTTTACTGTAAGAAGATACAATTGAGGCTCTGGTTTCAGTGATCATTTCTTTTATATTCAACGACCAAGAGAATGAGATCTAATGAAGCCTTGTACATAATCTCACACCATCTTTTGCAAAACTCTGGATCTTCTCCCCCAATTGTTGGATACTTTTGAATCCTCAGATGCCTGGGAATCCTGCTAGCCCTCCAATATTCACTGAGAGTGATACCATGGAGGGTGAGGCGAATCTCTTTCTGCAGCAGATATTTAAAACGTTTCATGGAGTTCCGAATTGTTTCTGAATGTAGGACATTTGCCTCATCTTTGGGGAAAAGGATAGTCTCTGAGTCTTCAAGATTGTAGGTAAAGGTGGTTGCTTTTAGGTCTGTAATCTGGCTGATTTCAGCAAACAATGTCATCTTTCACAATGAAGGGCTTCCAAAACCCAAAACTTGAAATTGAGCAGCAAAAAGAAGTTTCATTCAACAAAAAGGATATTGTCTGCGCTCAAAAAATCCAGTCTGTTCTCAGGTGCTTAGAGAAAAAAGTTGTCAACTAAATAGTTGAATAACACTTCAACACTTCAGAATAACACTTCATTTAAAATAATTTTGGTTACTCAATTCAGGGAACAGGTGTTGGTTCCTACTTCGTGGCATTTGAGCACATCGCAGCAAAGCTAGGATAGCCAAAGTATATGTGAGTACTGCATTCACAGGTAAAGCTCAGGTGTGTTTGGTATTACCGATAAAACAATCGACATTGTTAAATCTGCTGTGTTGCATGCATACAAAATAGTTCCTAATGTATATTGTCAGTGGTTTTGGGGAACAATGAAAACAGCTAAGCAGAATTATAAGAAGGTTCTCTTCGAGAAATGGTGCCTGGCAGAAAAGTTGGCAGTTTTAAAATGCTTCTTTTGCTTGGGGAGTTTAAAAATTTCATACCTGAGATCATTGTTGTTCATTCATATGAGCAAAAGGTAAGTTCACTCTCAGAAGCTGCAGTGGTAGCTGATTAGTTTGCACTTACAAATAGGTCAGTCTTTTCCTCCACATGTCAGTTTAAATGCATGAGTCTTAAAAAAATTAGAAAGCAGAAAAATGCAGCATATTCTTCTTTATAAATAGTCAGAGAAGGATAAACCCATTCTGATCACCTGTACCTGTCTGTATTTACTTTCTGGATACAGGTCACTTGATAACCAATTGTAAGGCATAAAAACAGAAATCCTCTGCGGAGAAGTCTAAAAGTGTAGCTTTCACTCAAATGAAGTCTGCCTCTGAATGCTCATTCTCACTGGTAATGAACCATTCCTCCTAAGTGGTTCTTTATCTTTTCTAAGAGATACAGGGGCGGCTTAGTCCTTTATTTTAGCTAATGCCCTAAATTTCTCACCAGAACATACTCCAGTACGGACGTAGTAGTCAGTGGGATTGAGTTAGGCTATGTAAAGGTACCGTTGCACACAGTGTATTTGAAATCAGCTTGAGGTGAGGACTGAACTTCCAGTGGGTGGCATAAGTCTAATCCACGGAAACGATTTGACCAGTGATATTTATTAAATTTCTACCCAAAATAAGGCGATGTGAGCATTATGGAGCACCAAATACTCTCAGGTCTTAAAGTGACAGCAACCTAATATACCTGCTGCAAAATTATGAAATAATATTAAAAATGTCTATATGGCGGTTTTCCTCTATTGTACCTGTCAAATTTGTGGCCAGTGAAAATACTGAGTAGCTAGTAACTAGTAACCTAGCCACAGTGGCTGGTGAGCAAAAAAGTTAATGTCAAGCCCTGCTCTCATATAATGTCTGTTTCATTTATACTGGAAGCCAGGGGGCGCCCTCGCACAGAAAGTCCACAAGTGAGACTCATAAAGTCATAACACTTATGACATTCCTATAAATCCCTTGAATGGACTAAGGCATCCAGATATCTGTCACATGCAGTTGTTGTTTTAGTTTCGTTTTCATGGGCTTTTAGTTTTTATCTTATTATTTCCCTTTAGTTGTCATGGTTTGTGGCTTGTCATTGGTTGTCGTGGTTATTAATTGTTTCATTGATTTCATCCACCTGTTCCATGTTTAGATCATCAGATCTCTGTGTATATATTGCCCTCAGTTTAGTTAGTTCTTTGTCTGGTGTTGGACATGCATAGCACACTGTTGTTGTGTATTCTCTTATTGACAGATTCAGACAGATCAGACAGACAGACTCCCTGCTCTTTTGAATTTTGAACGCAGATGTCAAGACAGAGAAGGCACACTGGAGGGAATACATAGGGGGAAATCTCGTTAGCCACCACCAATGTGCAGCATCCATCTGGATGATGCGGCGGCAGCCATATTGCGCCAGAACGCCCACAACACACCTGCTTATAGGTGGAGAGGAGACAGAGAGAGAGTCAATCAGTATAAGAGGATGATTAGGAGGCCATGATGGACAGAGACCAATGGGCAAATTTGGCCAGGATGCCGGGGTTACTCCTGGGATTTTTAATGACCACAGAGAGTCAAGACTTTGGTTTAACGTCTCGTCTGAAGGATGGTGCTTGTTACAGTTTAGTGTCCCCAACACTATACTGGGGCATTAGGGCCCACAGGGTGAGCACCCCCTTTCAGCAGCTACCTAGTTTTCCCAGGAGGTATCCCATCCAGGTACTGGCCAGGCTCAACCCTGCTTAGCTTCAGTGGGAAACCAGTCTTGGGCTACAGGGTGATATGGCTGCTGGTAGATCACATGGAGCACTTTATAATTATAGACGGGTGTGTTGAGTGCCACAGGTGACTGCATGTCATATCATGCAACATATCAGTGCTCACTCTTCTGAATGTCCAAAATCCACAGGATGTTTTAGGATGAAGCCTCCATTCCTCATGTATCACCCCCTAATGTGAAAACAAGTCTGTGGCATTGTTCAAATGACATATAAACGTGCACTGTTTATAGAACCATAATAAAGCTGGGAAAAATAGTTTACTAAAAAAGTTTTGCGTCTATGTTACAATTTAGAATGATCTGTTAACAGAGGTGACTGTATCTAATTTATGCATTTCAGAAATGTACACTCAAAAAAAGGATTCTAGCTGTTTGCACAGTTTATTTAAAAAAATAAACCCAACACAAATCTTTAGTTTTTTTTTACTTAATTGTCATTTGCACTCAATTGTATTACGTTACCTGAAATTCAATTTGTAAAATGTTAATTTAACATAAACCATTTGTATTGGGACTACATGAATCATTTCTGTTGCATTTACTGAAACTGGGTAAATGTTGAAATTAAGTGCTGTTTAATGTGTTTTTTAGTAAAGGGAAAGACCCGTTAACATTTGATGTTCAGTTATATTTACAAGAGTTTATGTTATGTTGATTATTACCATTAAGGTGAAGTGTAGACTTTGTGTGGTTAGACTGTGGGCGGCGTGAAAGAAGTCTATACTGTTCTCAATTAGCTGTAACTGTGCTAATGCCAGTGATGAGAAGTGTTTACTTGATCATTACTTGCATGCTACAAATGTTACACTTAGCATGTGAACAAGTGTTGTGTTGGCTATTAGTTTTTATAGAAATAAATAAAATAATTTAGTTTGAGGGTCAACACATCATTTACACAGGCAATTTTTTTATAAAGCATAAAGAAACAGAACAGTGAACGAAATTCTAGGTCTAATCCTAGTTGGGAAATAATCGTTTTGGGACTATTTGCAAATAACATATTCATTAATTTGCGTCAAATATATTGTTAGTCCCGAGATTCCTGAGAATAAATACATTAGATCTGCAATTTTTCCTCATTAAAATGTTCATCAATGATTGTATATTAAGAGCAGGGACACGTTTGTGTGCAGTTTGTTTTGTGATTTCACCGAAAAGAATCTCAATGCAATGGCATTAAGCGATAGATTGACTCGTCTGTGTCAATCTCGTCTGTGTGAAGACTGTGCACGAGCCAAAAGAGAATGTAAACCCCGTCTACTTTGATTTGATTGGCCATCTCAATCATTTTAACATTTACTGGCGTTGTAAGACCACTGAGGCAGACCAGATTAAAAATTTTACTTTTAAACCTTTTTATCATCCTAACATAGTGCAGCAGAGCAGTGCAAGAATTTCAAATATTGGCCATTTCTAATTATTGGGGGGGACTTGTCCCCCTCAGTTTCTATGGTGGTTATGGTCCTGCAAATCACACAGTTAGCTAACAATGTATTAATTTAAACAATATTGACAAGGAGCTCATTTAAGTAATAAATGCATTTTTAACAAATGATTAGGATATATAGAAAAATGTAACATTGGTGCAGGTTGATTCAGAGTTGCGTCATCTGAATTCCTTGCAGGATTTGGAGTTCTTTTGAGTCATCTCTTCACAGGTGTTGGGTCATCTGAAGTCTTCATAAGAGGCTGGATCCAAACTGTGTATTTATACTCTCTTTTCTGTTCAGTCCTTTGTCGGTTATTGTTTGTGTGAACGTGGTCGTGTACCTTCTGAGTTTGTTATTTGATTAAAGACTTTGTATTTCTCACCATCTTCATCATGCGCCTTTCTACAACCGCCAATTGTAACAGAATAACCGCCCCTCAAAAACGAGTATTAAAACCTGATGGACTCACCAGCGTTACGTCTCCTCGCCGATGTCCCTTCCTGACTTCCTGGTCCCATCTCCCCCGCTGGTCACGGCCAGTCCCCTGGATCCATCGACCGGTGTCGTCTAGCTCCTCGGCTCTGCCCCGCCGCTAGCTCTGTGTGGCTCATCTACGTCGACTCGGGCTTCCCCTCCACCAGCTCGGCATGAGGCCGAGTCCCCGGCTGCACCTCGGGCCTCCAGGCCCATGTCTCCACCTCGGCCTGTCAGCCCGTCGCCATCACTTCGGCTCACCGCTCCCTCGTCGCCTTCATGGCCCGTCTGCCCTGAGACTCCACTAGGCTCCCTCGCTCAGCTTCCGCCACAAACTTCCGGGATTCCGGCGGTGCCTATTCCAGCAATTCTGAGGCACCCACCAAGGTCAACCCAGAACCAGATCCGGATGACATCAAAGCCCCGGAGTTAACGCATAAAGTACATTAACATTAATGTCACAGAGTTTATTCATGAAGTTGTGTGAACAACACACAATATCCGTGTAGAACCGAGCACATGCGCACTTTGATCAGAGTGGTAATAATGCGATTAAGGTGTTTACATGCGTGTTAATTGCGATTAAAGGGGTCATGAACTGAGAAAATAAATTCTCCTTGAGCTTTTGACATAGAAGAGGTCATCATACTATAAGAATATCCTGTAAGTTTTAGAACTGAAAACTTCCTTGTTAGTCCAAAAACAGCAAACGACTCATTGTGGAATGTGCCTATCTATGAGGTGAAAGACCGCCTCTGCAGAAGATCAACGCCTACTTCATGATTGCAACTTTGGCCCCACCCACTGGAGTGTTAGTGAGATGACGAGGAGAGAAGAGCGGTACAGGATCACTGCACTAAAAATAACATTACCTTCCAAAGAATCCTAATGCTAGGAATGTGGATATAGTTATTTTCAACAATGTGAATGTCTCGGTTGAGCATTATTTATTTGTATTCGGTACATTTCACTGAGGATTCTTTGGTAAATCAGTCAGCAATTTCAGCGCAGACTTTGCAAACAGACTTTTACGATATGGGCTCGACAGTAATGCCACAACATGTAAGTAACCGTGTTAATTCTAATGCCTGATCTGTGACCAGTGATTTCTGATATGTAATGATTCATGTACAGACAGATGTTTTTTGTCTATGTGTCAGTAAATCAAACCAGTGACTAAACGGTCAACTTCACATTGTTTCTCTTAGTAGCATGAAAATAATCTGTTATTTAAACTGTGATTAAATGATATATAGAAAGCGATCAAATAACGCTCCCTTTTCAATCGCTGGAGCTGTCAATCAAGCAGCGCAAGTTTATCAGTGATTGAGTTCTGGACTCTTGCTAAAATTCCTGCTAAAATTTTTTTTTTCATTAGGGCCCGAGCACCGATGGTGTGAGGACCCTATTGGAATTGCTCCGTTTATTTACATTGTGTTTGCACTGTTAGTTATGATGAAAGCATTCGTTAACGTGCAGAAATCGAGTTGTAATGACGAGATCCCTGCATTCATGTGCTCAACATGTCTGTGATCGGCTACAATGCTCATCACTGCAACCTTTCATGCCACAATCTAATTATAACGCCATAGATCTAAATATAATGCTATAATCAACTCTTTTAATGATTAGTTAATTTTGAGAGCTGTAATAGTAAAAACATGCTAAAAGATTTCGTGCTAAAAGTAAATACTTATTTCACATGCAAAGATGCTAGCCAATCACAGCAGTGGGCGTTTACACTGAAGTCTCACAGCAGCCAATCACAGCAGTGGGCGTTTACACTGACGTCTCACAGCAGCCAATCACAGCAGTGGGCGTTTACACTGACATCTCACAGCAGCCAATCACAGCAGTGGGCGTTTACACTGACGTCTCACAGCAGCCAATCACAGCAGTGGGTGTTTACACTGACGTCTCACAGCAGACACACCCCCACAATACACACTTTATCAGAGAATTTGCTGATTTTTTATCAGAGTTAGTACTGGCAACAGATAAAGTCCTAATTGTTGGTGATTTTAATATCCATGTAGACAATGAAAAAGACGCATTGGGATTGGCATTTAGAGACATTCTAAACTCTATTGGAGTTAGGCAACACGTATCAGGACCCACTCATCGTCGTAATCATACTCTAGACCTAATATTGTCACATGGAATAAATGTTGACACCGTTGAAATTCTGCAGCAGAGCGATGACATCTCAGATCATTACCTAGTATCATGTATACTTAATTTAGCAAAGGCTGCAAAGCCATCCCCTCGCTTCAAATATGGCAGGACTACCACTGCTGAGACTAAAAATGTCTTTATAAATAAACTTCCTCATCAGTTTCATCTCCTCAGCATCCCAGATAGCCCAGAGGAACTTGATGTTGCAACAGAAACTATTGACTCTCTCTTTTCCAGCACTTTAGACACAGTTGCTCCTCTGCGCTTAAAGAAGTTTAAAGAAAATAGTCCAACGCCGTGGTACAACGAGCACACCCGGGCCCTTAAAACAGCAGCCAGAAAAATGGAACGCAGCTGGAAGAAAACAAAACTGGAAGTTTTTCGCATTTCGTGGAAAGAGAGCATGATTTCATACAGAAAGGCCCTAAAAACTGCTAGATCTGCTTATTTCTCGACTCTCTTAGAAGAAAACAAACACAACCCTAGGTATTTATTCGATACAGTGGCTAAATTAACCAAAAATAAAGCTTCAACTTCTGATGTCTGCCAACAGCACAGCAGTAATGACTTTATGAACTTCTTTACTTGTAAGATTGATAATATTAGAAAAAAAATTATAACCATGCAGCCGTCTACTACTGTATCACATCAGACAGAGCATTGTAGTGTCACTGAGGAAAAATGACATTCATTCACTGCTATAGGAGAAGAAGAATTGGCTAAACTCGTTAAATCATCTAAATCAACAACATGTATGCTCGACCCTATACCGACTAAACTACTAAAAGAGATGCTTCCAGAGGTCATAGATCCTCTTCTTAATATCATTAATTCATCCTTGACTTTAGGATATGTACCGAAAACTTTTAAGTTGGCTATTATTAAACCACTTATTAAAAAAACGCAACTTGACCCTACAGAATGAGTCAATTACAGGCCAATCTCAAATCTACCCTTTCTGTCAAAAATACTAGAAAAGGCAGTGTCCTCACAATTATGCTCCTTTTTAGAAAGAAATGGTATCTGTGAGGTTTTCCAGTCAGGATTTAGACCGTATCATAGTACTGAGACTGCTCTCATTAGAGTTACAAATGATTTACTCTTATCATCCGATCGTGGTTGTATCTCTCTGTTAGTGTTACTCGATCTTAGCGCTGCATTCGATACCATCGACCACAACATTCTTTTGAATAGACTCGAAAATTATGTTGGCATTAGTGGAATTGCATTGGCATGGTTTAAATCATACTTATCTGACCGTTATCAGTTTGTAGCAGTAAATGAAGAGATGTCACACCGATCACAAGTTCAATATGGAGTACCGCAGGGCTCAGTGCTAGGACTGCTTTTCACCCTGTACATGCTACCACTGGGAGATATCATTAGGAAGCATGGCGTTAGTTTTCATTGTTATGCTGACGATACTCAGCTCTATATTTCTTCACGCCCTGACGAAACTTACCAAATATAAAAAATTGGATGACTAGTAATTTCCTGCAACTTAATTCAGAAAAACTGAATTTTTAATTATTGGACAAAAAAACTCCACATATAGTAACCTAGAATACTGTCTAACACTTGATGGCTGCTCTGTCAAGTCCTCGTCGTCAGTTAGGAACCTGGGTGTGCTCTTTGATACCAATCTTTCATTTGAAAGCCACGTTTCTAGCATCTGTAAAACTGCATTCTACCATCTTAAAAATATATCTAAATTACGGCATATGCTTTCAATGCAAAATGCTGAACAGTTAGTTCATGCGTTCATGACCTCAAGGCTAGATTATTGTAATGCTCTACTGGGTGGTTGCCCTGCTCGCTTAATAAATAAACTGCAGCTGGTCCAAAACGCAGCAGCTCGAGTTCTTAGTAGAACCAGGAAGTATGACCATATTAGCCCGGTTCTGTCAACACTGCACTGGCTCCCTATTAAACATCGCATACATTTTAAAATCTTGCTAATTACTTACAAATCACTAAATGGTTTAGCTCCCCAGTACTTGAGCGAGCTCTTAACGCATTATACTCCATCACGTCTATTGCGGTCTCAAAACTCTGGCCAGTTGATAATACCTAGAATATCAAAATCAACTGCAGGCGGTCGATCCTTTTCCTATTTAGCACCTAAACTCTGGAACAGCCTTCCTAGCATTTTTCAGGAAGCAGACACACTCTGTCAGTTTAAATCTATACTAAAAACGCATCTCTTTACTATGGCATACACATAAAACATTTTTAATTTATATTTTATTCAAATTGTTAGGCTGCATTAACTAGGTCAGCCGGAACCGGGAACACTTCCCACAACACCTGATGTACTCGTTACATCATAAGAGGAATGGCATCTACGCTAATGTTAGTCTCTCTGTTTATCCCGAGGTTTACTGCAGTCAGCCGGATCCGGGCCGTATCCAGATCAGATGGTGGACCAGCGCCCAGACATTACCAACGCATCCCTGAAGTGTCTGCAGAGACCGTGTCAATTAGTCTACCCTCTGAAATTGCTCATCGACATGGCATCCTCAATGGATCCATCTCCGGCGTGATGACTCCGATCTTTCGAATAATCCGATCTAATATTACTTCTGACCTATAAGGCTGCCAAAATAATAAACATACACTGTTTGTTAATTGGCCAGAGGAGAACTGGCACCCCGACTGAGCCTGGTTTCTCCCAAGGTTTATTTTTCTCCATTATGCCACCTGATGGAGTTTTGGTTCCTTGCCACTGTCGCCTCTGGCTTGCTCAGTTGGGGACACTAAATTTTCAAATAAATATCCAAATAAATTTAATTACTAAACTAAATTAACTATATCAACTACATTACTTAAATATATATGATAATTGAAATGAGCTAGATGACATCACCGTTTTCTCCAGAACGGCTGTATAGCCGAATCAAATTCTGTTCATTATTTTCCTGTTTAACACGGTGAAGCTGCTTTGAAACAATCTGCATTGTAAAAAGCGCTATATAAATAAAGTTGACTTGACTTTACCCCCTCAAACAGAGCGTTCAAATCAGAGGCTAAAATCAGGGTAGGAAAAATGCCTTTTATTTCTAAATTTTTTATGTAAAAATCATACTAAAACATTATAAAACAATGCAGTTCATGACCCCTTTAAAATCGCCGTATGCCAAATAGTTTAATGTGAATATGGTTACTACGATTATGAGCGTAATCACATTAGTTTGATCGGTGCGTTTACATAAGGTAAAGTTTCATCGCAATATTGCCAAAATCCCATTATAATTGCATTATGAGGGTGCATGTAAACACACTCAGTTATATCTCTCTACTTGTACTCTGTGCATTGACAATAAAGTTGAATTTAATTTAACTTGACATAAATCACATGGATAACGTAGTTGGTAGGAGGTCATTAGTGTACTAATCTTCGGACTGCACAGTAAAGGTAATAGTTCTCAAGGCATGGAGGCATAATGCAATATTTGTCTTTTGCTGCCATGTCTTCCTCTAACTACGATGGCATCTGAATTGTGCCCAACAGGTCTCTATCATTAACACCACCACCACAAGAGAATTTGGGTGGTGTTACTGGAGAGGGGGGGGTGGACAGGGGTTCTGTGAGGCACTGTGAATGTGCAACTGAAGAGGAGTCCCTCGTCCTTCTGCTTGGACCACAGGGGCTGGGATAATCACATTAGTGGAAGATGGGAAGTAGACAGTGGCGTGAAAGCCGGGAGAGCAATGGCACGACTAATCCCGTTACCGCTGAGAGAGAAAAGAGCGACGCTGGCTCTCTGCGGAGGCTGAGAAAAACCCTACTTTCCCAGGAGTGAGTTCACCTGTATGGTAACACACAGAAGTTGGTCTTTTGATGCCTATTACAAGGAGACAATTGGCACTTGGCACATACCACCGTTTTTTTTTTTCTTAACACCATCTCGCAACATCCCACCCTCCCCAACTCCGCACAGTTAGGCGCTATTACACACTGTCAATGTATAAACAAAAAAAAAACTAAACAAAACAGAGGACAGGCATTCCATGAGATCCTCTTTGACTCCCCGCTGGCGAAGATGTCCCGTACAGTAGGAGCTGCTGTGTGTGGATCGGATAGAGAGGGGGCAGCGCTTCCAAAAACATAGGACTGGCTTTATCTGTGATTTGTTCCTGCACCCGAGTTAAACTTTAATGCAAACTTAATACAAGAACAGGACAATAGGATGCGCTCTATGAAAAAAAACAATGCCCTGCTGAATTCACTGGCAGATGGCCACAATTAAGGACAGTCCTAGACTGACAAGGCATTTCATGGGGCGGATGGGAGAACATGTCCCACATCCCCATATGTTTTTCCTTAAGAGAAGTGCACAGAAGCAAGATTCCTTGCACTCCCTGGCAACGGTGGGAAAACAAAATGTCAGCTCTGATCCGTCAAGTCTTTAAGCCCTCTTCTTCTGTCTGTCTGTCTCTTGTCTTACTGGATTGTACTGTTGTATTGGTATAGGGATTAAGCTTAAGTGGTAAAACAGTGATTTAATGAACTTTGCATGGCAGCATGCTGCACTTCAACCACTATTGCAAATATGCAGGGCCAGTGGGAGATCGCTATGGGAACATTTCTGAGCCATATGGAAACAGGGGCAAGGGCTTTTGAGGCTATGGGTTTTTAATTCCACTAAAAAACAATTTCAAATACTTGAAAACAACAGAGTCAGAGTGTGAGAAAGAATGTTCTCAGGAAAAAAACAGACAGACCACCAGGTGCTCTGTGTGTGTGATGCAGACAGTAAACAAAACAATGTAAGAAAGGGATGCATCCGCTCACCAGACTGCTTTTCATTTTGCCATGTATTATGTTGTGCTAACCTTTCAGCACAATAATGCTCAGCTTTAAATCAATTATACTGCGGATGACCGCATCACCCAATCTAAAGCGCTAGATTTACAGTCGCTTGTTTCAGTTTGTATAATTTAATTCTCAGGATTAACAGACGTTCTTTTAACACATTCAATGAACAAATACTTTTTTCTTTTGTTAATGTGAGAAGGACAAATAAATGCAATTTGAACACAGCTGACAGGTAAAATCTATGCTTGCAAAAGGTGAAAAGACATTTATAAAATGTCATTCCATCATATCCAGATGTACAACACCAAAAATATGCAAAGTATGTGACATTTAGAAAGTTTAGCACTAATGCCACTATTGTGGTCTGTTAACTTATCCCATTCATGAGCCTTAATGCACCCGCCGGTGGGTTTGAATCATTAAAAGGTTGTAATCCCCTACCATTGTGTTCAGACAACGCCACGTTTTAGATCTCAAATCAGCAAGATCTTCAATAGGGAATAACCAGAATGCATTTCCTGACCTCTTCGTGTGTCATTTTAATGACCATACACTTAGTCCTTAGTCCTTAACTGAAAAACAAAGCCAGGCGAAATGGTGAAGAGATGGTTGATTCCTAGAACAAATTATTTAAAACTTCACTGAAATTTTTTTTTTTAAGTTGAGCTAACTTAAAAAAATAAGGCAAAAAATTAACTCAACTAATTTGCTGCAGTTAAAATCAACTTAAATACTTTTGTTCATCTAAAGAGCACCAGGTAATCTTTTGAACTTAAAACTTCTTATCAAGACAACAAAAAACAACAAGTTGAGTCAACTTGAAAAAATAAGGCAACCTATCGCACTAAAATTTTTAAAATTAGCTCAACTAATTCGCTCCAGTTAAAGTCAACTTAAAAACTTTTGTTCATCTAAGGAATAACAGATGGTCTTTTTACTTAAAACTTCTTGTCAAGAAGACTACCAAAGAATGTTTAGCAATGCAAGCAGCTACAATCCTTGTTTTTCATCTCCACGTTTGATTTTCAAAGTTAGCTAAACGACATGAACTTCATTTGCCTCTTAAAACTAGAGACACACAGTTTTCCCATTTCACCCGGGCAAATAAGTTGCAAAAGTTGCAATGAGAAGAACATATCTCAGCACACAAATGTGATGATCAACAATTGTAATTCAGTAAAAATATGGACTCTGAACCATATGACAGCTAAATAACAGTGACAACAACAGCAGCAGCAGCAGCAGTAGCATAAATCAAGCCGGTTAATGCAAAGCAATAATTATTTTCATATAATAGTTTTCAAGCCGCAATTCATGCTGGGAACTGGCACAAAATTGCTGAATGTAAAATTGTTTGTTAAAATAACTCAATTTGTAAAGTTGGGACAACATTTGGAGAATCTATAGTCAACAAAACAACTTTTTTTAGCAACATTTTCTTCTAACAAATGTAAAAATAGCTTGAACAAAGATTATTTGAGATGAGTCGGTTTATTATCTTGAGTGAACCAAACAAGAATGCTCTAAACATGTTGCTAACAAAAGTTGTTTTGTTGACCTTACTTGTCCAAATGTTGTCCCAACTATCCAAATCGAGTTATCTGAACTGCAGTTTATTTGCCTGGGTGAAAGGGGTAAACTGTGTGCCTCTAGTTTTAAGAGGCAAATTATGTTCATGTCATGTAGCTAACTTTGAAAATAAAACATGGAGATGAAAAACAAGGATTGTAGTTGTTGTTGTTTTTTGTGTGTTCTAACATTAAGTGTTTGTTTTGTCCAGTTTAATTCTGTTTATTGTTGTTTTTTGCTATCCCACATGAAAATATACATTATTTGCTGAGTTAAACTAGTACATTTTAGTATACTGTATAGTATTTACAACAATTTGTTAATGAATGCTAAGTATACTGTTGTATTAATTACAGTGAACTGATAAACTGTAATAAATACTGTAGCAAGGATAGTTATGTGAAATACGGAGTCTGTGGTGTTTATTTTGACAGGATTTTTTTCTTTTCTTTTGTATTTACTGCGTGTATCAGACTGCAGACTGATATAAAGTTTACCCGTTTATTAAGCACCCCCTGAAAAGGCATAAGGCGGTATATATTTGTTTACTGTTAGTTGTAAGGAGTGTTTTGTGTAATTCGCGGTGCATGTTGATGATAATGCAAGGGAGAGTTTATGGATAAGACTTTAATGCGCACTTCTTGTACTGTACAGCTCTTACAGTGATTTTCTGGAGTGAAGACAAACGCTTCCTCTTTTGTGTGATGAACAATAAACTTCATAAAATTCATCAGTAAAGTTTTTGCCATCATTCGGACAGGGTCCACTACAACAGGCTTGTACTAATAGTGGATACAAGCAAGATGGCAACATAAGTTAAAACCAGAATTAAACTAAACTATACCTGTTATATCTCCATGCAGCATAATCTCTGGCTCTGTAGGCATTATTGAGCATCGCATATTCAAAGTGTACTTTTCGTTGGATAAACCATACGACAGTGTTGGTTGTAGGATCACTTATAGAGACAGACATTAGTGTTATTTTTTGCAGTTTAGCTATCTATTAAAGATTTAGTTCACCCAAAAATGAAAATTCTGTCGTTAATTATCACCCTCATGCCCCAAACCTGTAAGACATTCGTTCATCATCGGAATACAAATTAAGATGAAAATCTTTTTGATGAAATCTGAGAGCTTTCTGTCCCTCCATTGACAGCTACACAACTACCGATTTCATGGCCCAGAAAGACAGTAAAGACATCATTAAAGTAATCCATGTGACTCCAGTTCAATTTTATGAAGCAACGTGAGTGCTTTGTTTGTGCAAAAAAACACAATTTACAAAATATTAATCTCCAGCACGCTGGATTTCTTTCATTTAGAAAGTATAAATCTGGTGGTCAACAGCAGGTCCACAGCTGGTTACTGGCCCAAGAGATTTAACATTTTAATAACTCAATAAACATTTGACTTTGGCATAAATGAGAAAGAAGACAATCTCCAATTCTATAATGCTTTATGAAGACATTGCAAAAGTTTTAAATGCTGTCATATTCTGCGTAGATGCCAGGTTTATTGTTTGAAAGCACATTTAAATTCATTTGTTAATCAAAAAATTATTTCTTTAACTGCAACAACAAAAGCATGCAATTTGGGTACACTTAAATCTCTGCAGCAGGAGAAAGAGAGAGAGGGAGAGAGAGAGAGAGAGAGTTATTCACAGCTTTTTTGACACAAACATTTTGTGGTACAAGCTGAGGTAAAAGAGGTAACACAAAAAAGTAATGTATAATAAACATAAATAACATTAGCAGATCATTCAATTTAAAGAATATTGAAATAATAAATATAGAAAATACTGCAGCAACAGCGTTGCAGATCATGTTAGGGTTCTTACAAGACCTTGATTGCTAATAGATTTTTTTATTTGGAAATTCTGAATAATTTACATTTTCTGTACAAATGGTTGCATATTGGAACCAAAAGTCTTTTTCAAATCAACACTTTAAATATCTCCTTCCTGTAACTTGGACATTTGGCTTGTTTGAGTACATGAAAGATAGTTTTAGCCTCCCAAAACTTTCCTCTATATTGCATAACATTGTTTGAGAAATTGACATCATTTTTAACTCTTTTCTGGCCAGCGTCTTTAAAAGAAGTTGGCAGTCAGCGTCAGGATGTGTTTTTTAAAAATAATTTTCACCAAAATTTTATGGCCCCATAAATAAATAAATAAGAATGCAACATTTTTATCAAAAAGCTGAGAAAATTGTCTTGATTGGATTCAGAACAATAATCAAAACATAGATCTATCGCTTTTTTCTGCATCTTCTTCTTCTGTTTTTCTGTGTTTTGATCCGGAGATTCAGTACTCTTTCAGAAGATGCGTAATAGTGCCCCCTACTGTATAACAGTGAAAACACAGAAAGCCGGAAAATTCTGTCATTGGCAAGGAAGCGTGTCATAAATGATGAAAAATTCAGTCATTGGTGGGGAAAGAGTTAAAGGAGTAGTTCACTTTAAAATGAAAATTACCCCATGATTTACTCACCCTCAAGCCATCCTAGGTGTATATGACTTTCTTCTTTCTGATGAACACAATCAAGAGTTATATTAATAAATATCCTGACGCTTCCAAGCTTTATAATGGCAGTGATGGGGTCCATTCAGTTTAAAGCTCAAAAAAGTGCATCCATCATTATAAACATAAAGGCCTTCTGAACGAATTGGTGGGGTTTTGTAAGAAAAATATCCATATTTAAAACTTTTTAAAGTAAAATATCTATCTTCCGGCAGACCACCTTCTGTATTTAACTTGCGAAGAAAGTGTAACACCACTCGCTGTTCAAAACGTTTACACTACGTCTGACGTCATCGTCGCGCCAGTTATACTTTTTCCGTAAGTTGAATACGGAAGGCGGTCCACCGGAAGCTAGATATTTTACTTTATAACGTGTTAAATATGGATATTTTTCTTACACAAACGCATCGATTCGCTTCAGAAGGCCTTTATTAACCCCCCCGGAGCTGTGTGGATTACTTCTATAATGATGGATGCACTTTTTTGAGCTTTAAACTGAATGGACCCCATCACTGCCATTATAAAGCTTGGAAGTGGGAAAGTCAGGATATTTTTTAATATAACTCTGTGTTCATCAGAAAGAAGAAACTCATATACACCTAGGATGTCTTCAGGGCTGCTGCTGGCCAAATTGGTGCCCTAAGCAGAATTGTATTGTGGTGCCCCTCTACCCCCTCCAAATATTATTGAAGTAAAAAAAAACAAAAAAAACACCTGCTTTAGGGGTCAAAATAGAACTTTAATAAAATAAATTGTAATTACAGTTATTTACAATTGTAGCTCTACAGCAAGAAAATACAAACTAAAATTATACATATTAAATAAAAATTATAAATAAACATTATTAGGGCTGCAACTAACAATTATTTTGATAATCAATTAGTTTGCCGATTCTTTTTTTCTTTGATTAATTGGATAAAAAGCCAATTTTTTTATTTTATTGACAAAACACTATTCCCCATCCTGCCCAATGCTGTCCTTCAAACAAACGTGTCAGCTGAGTGCTAGTGAATATCTACCATCACAAAAATTAACCATGGTTTTACGACAAATAAAACTATAATACTAATAATAATAATAAATAAATAAATAAATAAAACAGGGTTATTGTAGTTATTTCATGGTAACCATAAATTAGCATGGTTTTGCTTCAAATCCATAGTTTAACTGGTATTTGTGTGGTTATACAAATGATAATCAATTAGAGGAATGTTCTGCAGGAACACACACACTCTCTCTAAGGAAACAGTAACTGTTATTGTCATTTCTTTATCCTGTAGAAACGTCTTACATTTACATTACACGCGGTTATCCCTCATAAAATACGTGAATTACATGTTGAATTACATTTCAGTTAAATGAATGTTTTTGCGCTGAATATTAATGTCTCCCTCTCAACTGCGTTCTGTCTGTTTGACGCGCATGCGCGCCCGCCGCACCAGCGTTCGTTCAGTGAAGTTTGAAGCTTAATGTCAGACTGTTAGGAGGCTCTTTCATGCAAAATGGAAATACTCGTGTGAATTAGTAGCATTTACAAATGAGGATATAACCTGTAAAATGAACATTTTGTGCTGAGGACGCACACGCATCTGCCAAAGCTCATGACAGGGTATGTTAAACGTTAATGCATTCACTTGAAGCCTTAAAGACACCGGGTGCTATGCGGGAATGGCGCCTCGCGTATGCTTGCTGCCTAGTGCATTCACTGTAAAATGCATTTTTTATATATATTTTATATTTATGTTTATATGTATGTTTATGTTAATATTAATATAGAATAAAAGTTTTATTTAAAAAAAAAATTTATTTACATTTTTTGAGCAACTGAGATGGTGCCCCCCCTGGGAGTTGGTGCCCTACGCAAACTGCGTACTCTGCATATAGGGAGCGGCGGCACTGGATGTCTTGAGGGTGAGTAAATCATGGGGTAATTTTCATTTTAAAGTGAACTACTCCTTTAATAATCAACTATATGTGGGTGTCTCTATTCTACCATTGTGTGTGTGGCTGACTATAATCAGTCAGACCATTCATTCTCATCAAGTTCTGAGTCGTCTTCTGAGTCGCTGTACTCCACAGCAATGCGGCGAGAGAGTATAGTGGCCACGTCATTCCCCACGGGCTCTCTTTTAGCCTGCTGTTCCTGCTGCTCCTGTACTTTCTTCAGTTGGATACCTGAACACACACAAAACACATGTACAGTAGCAAATACACTACACAGGGCCAACTTGTTTTGTGCACAGCATTTGACAACCTTAACATATATAGTAGCTGTTGAGTTTGGACTAAACAACAAAAGCATTAAAATGATTTCAATTAATCATATGACTATCAACATAGACATCTACACTCACCTAAAGGATTATTAGGAACACCATACTAATACTGTGTTTGACCCCCTTTCGCCTTCAGAACTGCCTTAATTCTACGTGGCATTGATTCAACAAGGTGCTGAAAGCATTCTTTAGAAATGTTGGCCCATATTGATAGGATAGCATCTTGCAGTTGATGGAGATTTGTGGGATGCACATCCAGGGCACGAAGCTCCCGTTCCACCACATCTCAAAGATGCTCTATTGGGTTGAGATCTGGGGACTGTGGGGGCCATTTTAGTACAGTGAACTCATTGTCATGTTCAAGAAACCAATTTGAAATTATTCGAGCTTTGTGACATGGTGCATTATCCTGCTGGAAGTAGCCATCAGAGGATGGGTACATGGTGGTCATAAAGGGATGGACATGGTCAGAAACAATGCTCAGGTAGGCCGTGGCATTTAAACGATGCCCAATTGGCACTAAGGGGCCTAAAGTGTGGCAAGAAAACATCCCCCACACCATTACACCACCACCACCAGCCTGCACAGTGGTAACAAGGCATGATGGATCCATGTTCTCATTCTGTTTACGCCAAATTCTGACTCTACCATCTGAATGTCTCAACAGAAATCGAGACTCATCAGACCAGGCAACATTTTTCCAGTCTTCAACTGTCCAATTTTGGTGAGCTCGTGCAAATTGTAGCCTCTTTTTCCTATTTGTAGTGGAGATGAGTGGTACCCGGTGGGGTTTTCTGCTGTTGTAGCCCATCCGCCTCAAGGTTGTGCGTGTTGTGGCTTCACAAATGCTTTGCTGCATACCTCGGTTGTAACGAGTGGTTATTTCAGTCAAAGTTGCTCTTCTATCAGCTTGAATCAGTCGGCCCATTCTCCTCTGACCTCTAGCATCAACAAGGCATTTTCGCCCACAGGACTGCCGCATACTGGATGTTTTTCCCTTTTCACACCATTCTTTGTAAACTCTAGAAATGGTTGTGCGTGAAAATCCCAGTAACTGAGCAGATTGTGAAATACTCAGACCGGCCCGTCTGGCACCAACAACCATGCCACGCTCAAAATTGCTTAAATCACCTTTCTTTCCCATTCTGACATTCAGTTTGGAGTTCAGGAGATTGTCTTGGCCA
This sequence comes from Rhinogobio ventralis, assembly GCA_039654625.1. NCBI lineage: Eukaryota > Metazoa > Chordata > Actinopteri > Cypriniformes > Gobionidae > Rhinogobio > Rhinogobio ventralis. Next base: position 46,298,242 of record CM077194.1, read on the forward strand.
GGACCACACCCCTAAATGCATTGAAGCAACTGCCATGTGATTGGTTGATTAGATAATTGCATTAATGAGAAATTGAACAGGTGTTCCTAATAATCCTTTAGGTGAGTGTACATTTACATTCAAGCTACAAGAATATTACAATCTGAATCAAATTTTGGGCTGCCATTCACTGCCATTATAATGCTTGGATTAGCCAGGACATTTTTTAATGTAACTCTGATTGCATTCGTCTGAAAGAAGAATGTTTTGTACACGTAGGATGACTTGAGGGTGAGTAAATCATGGGGTAATTTTCATTTTTGGGGGAACTATCCTTTTAAGTGTGCTTAAAAAGAGAACACTTTCATGACTGTTTCTTAACACTTAAGTACACTTTTAAAAAGTGCATTTTGTAATAATGTCAAATTAAAGTATTTACATTCAAGTACATTTTAAATAATTATGTTTAAATGATATTTTGTTGTGCTTTAAAGAAGTACACTAATTTTGATATGTTGACTAACAAACTAAAGCACATGTAAAGTACTTGATTATAATTGTAACTGCTGTGTGATATTCAATATTCCATTTAAAGGTAATATATTACAAATGTTCTAAATTGCAACTTCATGATTACACATGTGTAATTACAAATATATTTAAAAACATGGCATACAAGTTTCATTAAAGTATATTTTAGTTTACCGTAAATGCTTGTCAGCACATTTGCCAGTACATTTTAATCATATTTCAAAAGACAATATAAGTAATTATGAAATAATTCTCTACACTCTAAAGTAAATTGCATTTAATATAAATGTACAATATAATATATTTTTATTTAATTGCAATTAAGTGTACGAAAACATTACATTCAGTTCGAACTTAAGTATATTATTTCCTTAATAAGCATCCTAAATTGTACTTTTTCATGTGTATACAGTAATATAGTCATGTTAATGTGTGTCATCATGGACACACTCCACTTACCCATGCGTATTGCTGAGAGTAGGTCACTGCGAGCGTCTGTGACAGGCTGCAGATTGCGTCTCCGTCTCTCTCCAAGTGCAACTGGATGAGGTGGTATGGGAGGGGCTGGGGGAGGAGGTGGACCTTCAGGAGGTGAGGCTAAAACCGGTCCAGGAGGTGGGACAGGTGGAAGAGGATACCGTAAGGCTGATGGGATTGGTCCAGAATGAGGAGTAGCTGGAGGTGAGGCAAAAGCCGTCTGTGCCGATGGAATGATGGGAGGCACTGGAGGAGGGGGCGGACCTGAACTGGCATAGTACTCCATCATACTAAAAGAGAAAGAGAGATGGTGAAAAACCTAGTATTTGGAAACTTCTCCAAGTAACCTCTACATGGACCAGCATACATGGTCATTGGATAAAGGCTTTTGACTATTAGCATAAAAGTCGAGTCCACTTTTTAGCTTTTTCCAGTGCTCGCTGTATCATTCCAGTATACCTTTTAAACGCAACTGGTGTGTTCACACTTGGACCGTTTGGTTCAATTAAAACAAACACTGGTGCGATTCCTGTTAGTGCGGTTCATTTGAATAAGTGTGAACGCTGCAATCTGAACCCTGGTGCGGACCAAACAAGAGGACCGGCAGGAAAAGATGGGTCTCGGTCCGCTTCCAAACGAAATATGAAAGCAACACAGACCAAAGACATGTAAACCAACCAAAAACGGGATGTGACCCTAAAAAGGAAAGAATGCTCGAGCATACCTGTTTTTTCTCGTCATAGTCATGAATTTGCCCATCAGAACCGTGTCTCCTCGCAGCAGATCTTCATTTGTGTGTGTGATGGAGGGATTCCTGCCGCTGTGTCCTTTACGTATTTTATAAGCTCTTCACGAGTTCTCAGCTGGTCAAAATACCATCAAATGTAGGCTATGCACATACAACGAGCACATTTAGCCGCACACAGCATTGTTTAGAATGTTCGGTAAGTTCCATCACGAAATATACGTAATAAAAGCAGACCAATCAGGTTGTGAACATATCCCTATGCCTTTAGGTTTGGTATCTTTAGGTTAGGTATTAAAATGCCAATGTGAACGCTATGCGGACCAGAACTAAATGTTTATTTTTTGGGTCCGGACCAAACAAACCAAGCAAACCGAACTACAAGTGTAAACACACCCTTAGCTTCCAGACCAATTTTGCAATATTCATCAGACGGTTAGTGAATGAGTTGTGGGCAGACCTCAGGTATCCTGTCAAGCCTATTTCACACTGGACACGCAAGCAGTGCATATTTTTTTCCGAAATGAAAATGTGTTATAGTTTAAATGCAGTTAGCTGAACGTTAGAGTGTTCTTTTGACTAATTTAATCAGGACTTAAGGACATACAGTATGTAATTTCATAATTACAATATACTGCCGAATGTACTGACAAGCATTTATGGTAAAATAAAATATACTTTAAATGACATTTAAAGTTGAAACTCAACACAATTGTAATGATAAAACAATTTAGTACATTTAAAATATATTAAATGTAATATAGAATAAAGTTATAATCAAGTACTTTACATGTGCTTTAGTATATTAATCAACACATTAAAAGTGTATTTTTAAATCACAAAAAATTAAAACAATTAATTAAAGTACTTTAAAGTAAAACTTTTAACTTGACATTATTACAAAGTGCGCCTTTCAAAAGTGCACTTTTATATTTTAATACAAGATTTCTAAGATTTGAAGTACACTACAAGTGCACATTCAATACAATTAAAGGAATAGTTCATCTAAAAAAGAAAATGACCCCCTAATTTACTCACCTGCAAGCCATCCTAGGTGTATATGACATCCTTCTTTCAGCCAAACACAATCGGAGTTATATTAAAAAATATCCTGGCTCTTCCCAGCCTAATAATGGGAGTGAATGGTACCTTAGATTTTGAAGCTCAAAAAAGCACATCCATCCATCATAGAAAGTAATCCATACGGCTCCAGGGGTTAATAAAGGCCTTCTGAAGGTCAATCATGTGCCGGAACTCGACTTGCATACAGCTGTTACCGGAAGCCAGTGATTATAGTTTATAAAGTTATAAATATGGATATTTTTCTTACAAAAACCTTTGCTTCAGAAGGACAGAGCCGTGTGGAGCACTTTTATAATGGATGGATGTGCTTTTTTGGGCTTCAAAATCTAGGGTACCATTCACTCCCATTATAAAGCTGGGAAGAGCCTGGATATTTTTTTATATAACTCTGAATGTATTCGTCTGAAAGAAGAAAGACATATATACCTAGGATGATTTGAGAGTGAGTATAATTTTCATTTTTGGGTGAACTAACCCTTTAAGTGCACTTTCTTTTCACAAGTACCAGAACATAACCAAAATTCACCATAAAAGCATATCACCAATTATTATTTTTTTTTTTTAGAAAAAAAGAATGCAACACAAAGTTTAAAAGATTTGCAATAGAAATACAGCTTAAGTTATAGACTAATTTTATCATGTAAGCTACACTACACAGCATGTTATATGGCTTAACATGTTACGGTTTTATGGTGGGAGGTGGGACACTATCGCATCACAGCAGACGGTGATCAGAGCACTACATAAAGTTGCACAATGGGTACATGATGCTTCCCCTCTGCTCACGTGTCCAGTGTGAGACTAGACCAGCACTAATTTGCATGGATATACTAAAGTTTTTTTCAGCAGGGACAATCAGCTTTCTGACGAATTCAGCAACACAAAACTACAATATCTTGTTAATTTAAAATAGCAGAGTCACACATTTTTTGCTATTACCCATAGTCTGTTGGTGGAAGCGTGATGCTTCCATTGACTCCATTTTCTCGGGGGAGGTACTGTGGAGGAGTTGGATGTGTTCGAGCGAGTAAGCCCACTCTGTAACCTCCATCAGCACCCACAGCCACCCCTGCAGGCCCTCCGATGCTGTGGTACTCGTGCTCTACCCCTCCATTGGCACTAGATGATGCTGTCTCCACAGGCATGAACGGGTGCGGCGGTGCTCGTGCTTGAGCGTGACATGCTGGGACTGGGTAGTCGAAGTTGTTTGGATGTGGCCTGTTGAAAAGAAGATTAATGGGTAACACTTTACAATAAGGTCTCATTTGTATTAACTAACATGAACTAACAATGAGCAATACATTTTACTACAGTATTTGTTAATCTTTGTTAACGTTAGTTAATAAAAAATATAGTTGTTCATTGTTTGTTCATGTTAGTTCACAGTGTATTAACTAATGTTAACAAATACATTTGATTTTAATAATGTATTAGTAAATGTTGAAATTAACATTAACTAAGATTAATAAAGGCTGTAGAAGTGTTGTTCATTCTTAGTTCATGTTAACTAATGTTAACTAATGAAAGCTGATTGTAAAGTGTTACCGATTAATGCAAATCTAGATATTTTGCTTCATTAAAATAAATGCTAAGTACTTTATACAAGTATTGTAAGTATAAGTCTGGAATAGTTAAAATTTTAAAAAGTGTCACATGATCCTTCAGAAATCATTCTAATATACTTATTTGGTGCTCAATTATTATTAATAATGGTTCTTATTATTATCAATGTATATAAAAAAATAAGAGTTGTTCATTTTGATTTCATTGTGCCTTTAATGGATTTATTTAAATTAATAAACTTGTATTGTATCCTTGTGCATATCAATGTTAATGTTTGCATTGCAATGTCCCATTCACTTATTATATTATTAAGTGCATTACTGTAAGCATTATTATTATTATTATTATTATTATATAAACCTGAGTAATGAGTTGAAATTACGTTTAAAATATCAGACCTGCCGTCTGGAGACAGCGAGCCCTCAGACGATACACCCCTGTGAAGTGGATGATTATGATGATGGTCTGGCCGTAGCTCCTTATCAAAAGCCATCATGTTCCATTCCTGTCTGCGGTTATGAGCCTTACGAACCTTCTTCACCTCACGAGGCAGCGTACCATCAACACACCGCTTCTGCTCCTGTGCCATAGTGTGCATGAAGGAGAGAGGAAGATGTAAATGATCTGAGCTTTTAGCTTGAAAAGTTAATTCTGAGCAATACCATTTTCCTCTGGGAGTTTTCACTTAGAAAAGGGACTGTGTGTGAATGGGTCAAATAAGCAAAATTCATTTAGACATGCACTGCTGCAAAGCCAACTACGTTTGCAAAAACATTACCAGATGTATATACATTATAACATTCAAAGGAGTAAATATTTACCCTATGCTTCCTCTTCTCTTTTCGCTTGTCTTCAGTGTCTTGAAGCATTTTCTCCTTCCACAAGTCGAAGAAATATGAGGGGTCTGTGTAGAACTTAATTCCATCAATATGGTCATCCCTGGATCACACAAACAAACAAACACAACTCATTTATACATTACACAATAAGCATCTTAAAGGGATAGTTCACCCAAAAATGAAGATCTTTTTGATGAAATCTGAGAGCTTTCTGTCCCTCGATTGACAGCGCCACACCTACCACTTTGCTGCTTCAAGTTCATAAAGAGATCGTAAAACTAATCCATATGAATTAAGTGGTTTAGTCCAAATTATCTGAAGAGACACGATCGGATCCAATGAGGTTCATTCTCGTGTTACGCAGCACGTTTGAGCTTCATCAAGAACCAATGAGGTTTGTTTCTGCATCAAGCAGGTTTGATTGAGCTTCTGTTTATGTTCACTGATCAATGTTTATATGTGAATAAAAGCACGCTGAATAAAATTCAATCTGTTCATCATATAAAGCGTTTGTGTCTCTTCAGAAAAATTTGACTAAACCGCTCAATTCATATGGATTAGATTTATGATCTCTTTATGAACAGCGTCAAAGTGGTAGTTGTGTAGCTGTCAATGGAGGGACAGAAAGCTCTCAGATTTCATCAAAAAAGATCTTCATTTGTGTTCTGAAGATGAACGAAAGTCTTTTCAACTATCCCTTTAATATTAAAAAGAAGAGGATGAAAGCACACACACACACACACACACACACACACACACACACAGACACACACACACCTGTAGGCAGAGAGTATGTTCAGAGGTGGTGGTTTGTCGCTGGTGTTGTACGTCTCTGTGATGGGGTTTGGAATGCTGCTCTTTGTCACCACCTGCTGGTCTTGAACTGTAGAACTCTTGAAGGCTTTACGCATGTTAATGTCCTGAAGTGATACTGTGGCAAGCAGGAAACAGAGATTATTACACACAAGTACATCAATTATCTCTAGGCACACAATATCGGCTTTAGACACAGAATTAGAAAACCCACCATTTACAAAGTTCTATGCATGCCCTGTATTATCTATGAATTGTGTTTTTTGATGTTATATCAACATCAATTTCACAGATTTTCAAAAAAAAAATAATAGCGAAAAAAATGGTTAAAAAATAAATGAATAATCTACAGATTATGCCTGGGCATGCCCATCATTCATGTATGATGCTATTAGTATTTCACTGGTACAAGTTTAATACTATCGTTTGGTTAACCTTACTTTGACATTTAAACGAATGTAACTCCTGTACAACAGACAGTTATTTTTATATTTCAATCATTTTTATGCATATGCATTCAAGGGGTAATGGTACAAATTTTGTTATAAATTAAAAAAACAATTCATTAAATGAGAAACATAGTTAACATGATTAAAGTCGTCATGAAACGTAAGTTGCGATAGTCCTTTCTTCTCTATTGGGACATATAGCTGAAGAACAAATGTAGGGCGGGACTTGATTTTGTCCATTTTTGGAATTGATTGGATGGTGGTGATTTGCTATTGGTGGATCTCATGTGAATGACAGGTAGCCCCGCCCTTGCACAAGTAACCTTGACATTAGAGAAGAGATGTGCTGCTGGGAAGGGAAGTTATTCTGATTAAAGATTACGAGGGAACAAGAATTAAAAAAAATAATGATGTGCACAGATAAATCATTTACACCCCAGAAAGGGGATCCTCAGGTCATTTTTGACCCACATATCCTGTTAAAAGAGCACCCGCCCCATCTCTGGTCAAGTGTAAGTGATCCTTGACCTTTGAGCTTTGACTGACCTTCCTCCACACTAGAGTCCAACTGAGTGACCTTGATTGCAAGCCGGTCTATACGGTCCTGTAGAGAATTAGCACGCAGGTAGAATGTATTGGCTTCATTAAAGAGCTCGCCAAACACGTCCTCGGCATGTTTGCCTATTGAAGATGAGAAAAACAGACAGAAGATCAGAGATGAGCTTTGAAATAGTCATTTAGAGAATGCAGAAAACATCTTACAGCACACTTATTAGAAACAATCATCTTGATGCAACCTGAGGCTAAGTTATGCGCTCAAGGGCACAACTTTCATTTAAAATCTTCGACTATTACAGTATGTTCACTCCTAGATAATTCTGGTGCATGCTCTAATATACAGGAGAACTGCTGCAACACACAAATATTCACTGCAAATCAAATGATGTGTGTCTCATTCCATACATTCACACAAACACATTTGCTCAGTCACATAAAGTTGCACACACACATTGGAACTTGCAGGCAACATGAATTCACAGATTCAGGGTCTTTGACCCCACAGAACATGCATATACTCAACGTCCACATCTGTCGATCTCTCTCTGCACTTCATGGGATTAAGCTTTAGAGCATTTGCTGGAAGCCAGTGAACAAAAAGCATTGTTATCCCATCTCATTTTGTCTATTGATTTATGTGTATTCATGTAAAACAGCACTACTTGCATATAGATTAAACTATATTATGATTTTAACCAAAAAGCTAAACTGTTTTCTTAGAACAAGGCTGTCTTGCATAAATGTCAGGCGGCATATGTTTTTTAAATGTATAAATTATACAATTCATTATTTATACTACTTCTAATATTAAAAAAAAATCTACTCAAATCAGTGTAAATACAGAACATTCCCATTGACTTTTTGTTATTGTTTTTTTTTTTCTTTCTAGGCAATATTGGTAGAAATGTCTAATTGGTATTTTTTGTTTTGCTTTGCTTTGCTGCCTAGCTGTTTGGGTAAATTGTCAAAAGATTATTGTAAAGAAAACATATTAACATGAGAAAATCAGCGTACATATTGCATTATCGTATTGTAAATGTAGCTTTTTAAACCAAGGCAGAGGAAGACATATAACCCTTTTAATTAAAACAAATCTTTCAAGTACATTTGCCCCTTTAGAAAGAGAGAAATTGTGACTTTTTGTTATTGTTTTTTTTCTATGCAATATTGGTAGGAATGTTTAATTGGTATTTTTTGTTTTGCTCTACTTTGCTTTGTTTTGTTTTGTTTTGTTATGCTCGGCTTTGTTTGCCCAGATGTTTGGGTAAATTGTTTAATGATGACTGTAAAGAAAACATATTGACATAAGAAAATCAGCGTACATATTACATGATGGTATTGTAAAGGCAGCTTTTTAAACAAATCTTTGTTCATTTGCCCCTTTAGAAAGAGGTCTGACAAGCAATTCATACATTTTATGATAACATTTCCATGCCCAGTATTTATTCTGGTTTAAAAATAAAACTATATTTTAGCCAATCTATTATGATAAAGTAGGTCTTACTGAGGCTGCTAAGTTGGCGTATGATGGCAGAGAGAGTGTTGTTAGTCACACACTCCAGCTCATTGCTGATAGTCTCAGGTAAAGCTCCTCTGCACAGGTGCTTTGGCTCGATGTTTCTCTTGACCAGCGGCATGGCTTCACCTCACCACACACACACCAACAAACCTCAGCACCTGGAAGTACACAAACACAGTCAATTCATCGCACATCATTCACCATATCACATAATGAAGGCTAAAATATGAGTTGGGCGTCCATGTTTTATGGGGACTTTCCATAGACATAAACAGAAAACTTTCTGCATTTGTACATAAAAAAAAAAAGTAGTTTGATTTATAAGCTGTTTTCCTCATGGGGGCCAAAAAATGTCCCCAGAGGGACAAGGATTTTGACCCTATAATGTAGGGTATACCTGAATCACACACACACACACACGTCTGTTTCACTGTCTTTGTGGGGACTCTCCATAGACGTAATGATTTTTATACTGTACAAACCTACCCGTCACACAAAACTTTCTGCAATTTTATATTTGGGTCAAAGACGAGACGTCACAATTTTGGAGTCTGCATCAAATTAAGTTGACAAAAGTCATTTTATATACATAAAAACATGTTAAATGCAAGTAAAGTGTCTACTTTACTATTTCAAATAACTTTTGTCAAAATAAAATGTCAACATAAATAATGTTCCAAAGTGTAAAATTTTCATTCAGTGTAATGGTCCGGGCTTTGATTTTGCCATTACATCTTTAAATAAACGTATAAAATACCAAGTTAAAAAATATATTTGTTTTCTTGGCATTTTCAAATAAGTGTTGGCTGTGTTATATTAAAAGGACTATGTCTTATTTATTTTTTTTAAGTATTTAAATAACCAGGGGACTTTTGTCCCGAAAATGCAGTTTGTAAGAGATCATTCAGTGTAACAGGATCAAGAAGCCATTCTGAAATCATATAAAAAACATAAAGTCATTCGACAGTCTGTGACATCATCAAAAGGCACCCTGAAGACCATGTGGTGCTGCAGAAAAGTGAATTCATTGCTCCTAAATATTTGATAATTCCACCTTTTCATTGTGTGGTATCCTAAGTTACACAACCGCATGTCATTCAGTAAAATGCCAACAAAAACACTTATATTGTTAGATTTTTTGTAAAAAAAAAAAAAAAAAAAGTAAGAAAGAAGAAGATGTGAATTATTGTGATTACCTGTACTGGTCAAGCTCACTGTTTGATATAGGTGGCCAGTTGATGGCCTGCAATATAAGCTGAAGTAGAAGTTTCGTCATTCAGGGTAATGCTTTTTTCATTCAGTGTAATGCAAATTCTCTGTTATACCACAGATTCATCCATTACACTGAATGACAGTATCACTGTATAAATAACAATTTTAGCATCTTATTTATGTTACAGATAAATGAGGATTGTTTAGCACGGACAAATATGTGTTAAACTTAATAAATATTAATATTTTAATGCATTTTTGTATTGTTTAATTTGTGTTACTGATTCATTTTAGATGCACTGTAAAATGCCAAAAACCCAAAAAGTAAATGCAGACCCAGTAGCTAGGGTGGCTCTCTTAAAGCCCATTCACACCAAGAACAATAACTATTATGATAATTATAATGGTGACCATATCAGCGTCACTGATAACGATAACACTGTTCATTCTAAGCATGTACTGCAGTTTTGTCGTCTGATGCTTTAAATGGAGCTCTTTAAAGCGGAATCGATTCTGATTGGCTGTCAATGTTTTTATCGTTCATCAGCTGGAAAAAAATCATTCTGAAAGTGATTCCACGATATCGTTTCTCTGTGCCGTTATCATTATAGTTGTGGTGTGGACTCTACTAATCTTTCATATTTAGAATGATTTTTTAACTATATCTTTATCATTATCATTATAGTTATCATACTTGGTGTGAAAGGTATTCAGGATTGCAATTGTCAGAATAATAGCTTACCAATATTTCTGAACAGAGAGTTCCCCCTCACTACGGTATGTCACAAGTTCAAAAGAGACCATTGAGGGGATTCTCCACCCAAAATACCCATCCTGAAAACGTCATTTATGTTGGCAAATAAAAAGTATTCATAAAATGCTTATTATTTTTCAACATCTGCTTCTGCCGTCATTTACTCAGGAATATTATTCAAACGAATTTAATGATACAGACTAATACTAAAAACATAGATTATTTATCATAATATAATTATGGGAACAATGGCAATATTATCTCCTCTTTTGGCAAAATGTCATTCAGAGTAACGAACCATGGTCATTCAGCGTAACAGATATATTCATGTAAAAATTAAACTATATACTTATTCTAACCTGTAATTATTAAAATATATAAAATAATATGTGATCATACTAAATTTTATTATATTTTAATTTATTTTCACTTCCTTACAAAAACTTCTTGCTGACAAATGGGTAAACCTAGTGGTTTGAAGGATAGTGGCAAAGTATAAATATTTAAAAATTACAATTAATTAGTATTTGTGGGCTGCACTGTGATACTTAAATAGAGTCTTTAATATGTCATCAAATGATTCCTGTTTTAAATATGCCTAATAAGATTTTCTGATACATAAATATTGTTACACTGAATGACATTTTAGTCAGTTAGAATGTCTTCTGTAAATCATGGTAAAAAATGTATGATAGTAATTATTTTTTGCTCAGAAAAATATAAAATTAAACAGGACACATTCTAATGTACAGGGAAAAAAACTAAATTTAAAGCTGTATTACACATACATTTTTTTAATGCTTGAAACCCCCCTTTCATCTTTGACCCATTTGACCCATCACACACACAACATGAAAAAAGTATTTCAGAGTATTTGTTTTGACATCTAAACAGCTGGAAGTGTGGCTTTAGTGTCCAATATTTCAGGGATCATTGTATGTATTTTCCTTATCAAAATGCTCTTTTAGTCATCATGAATGAAGGTTGTGTATCTAACTTAAGCATTTACAGGTCTTGACTAAATGGCAGAATATATAAAAAAATATAGATTTTTTATACCTGCTATCCCTCCCTTGTGAAAAGAAGTACACTTTATAGTTTTAAAAAGAATATTACTTATGGAAATAATATACTTAAAAAAATACTTAAGTGAAAACGTCTTGGTTACGTATATAACCCTCGTTCCCTGAAGGAGGAAATGGAGACGTTACGTCGGCGCCACCGACGTATTAGGATCACTTCTGGGAGCCCCTCTCACCTTCGAGTGTCTACAAAACGAGCCAATGCACATTTATTGTGCGAGATTTGCATCTCGCGCCCCGCCTCGAAGCTCGGGTATAAATACTGAAGCAGATGCAGCGCACTTTGTTTTACACTGAGGAGCCGAGCCAGTGACTCAGCTGTACAGCGGTGGTACAGCAACTGTGGCGACGGGACGTAACATCTCCATTCCCTCCTTCAGGGAACGAGGGGTACATACGTAACCGAGACGTTCCCTTTTAGTCGGTCACGTTCAACGTTGCCAAGGAAAAGACATGGGATCACCGTAGGAAGCCGTATCGTGGAGAAATACACATATGGGACTGGCGTAGGAGTTACAACATATGGGACCCAGCCTAGCACAGGTTCCACCAATGCATACGAGTGTTAGGCCTGGCGTCAGACGCTCCACCACATCTGACTGCCAAAAGTGACAAAGGAGCTCGACAGGGTTCGCCAACTGGAAAACTCTACCGGAGAAATAAGCGCACCTATCCGGTCTATGGGGAGGGGAATGGCGCAGCAAGCCGACACTTGAACAGGTACTTCGGTGTTACTGGCTATTTGAAGCACATAGGAAGAAACCGGCTCTACATGGGGCAATAGAATCTAGAGAACGTGTTGGGTGTCGCCCAGCCCACAGCTCTACTAATATCTGCTCCAGCGCCCAGGAAGAGGCCACACTCCTAGTGGAGTGGGCTCTCAACCCAAACGTTCAAGGCACTAGTCCCTGAAGGGAGTGGTGGGAATCTTGGGTACATATCTGGGCCGGGGTCTCAGGATCATGTGAGAGTTAGCAGGACCAAATTCAGGCACGATTCATCGACCAAAAATGCATGAAGGTCCCCTACCCTTTTGATGGAGGCCAATGCAGTCAGGAGTACTGTCTTCCACAAAATAATTTTTCACTCGGCTGACTGCAAAGGCTCAAAGGGATAAGTCCCAAGAGGGTACAGAGTGAGAGTGAGGCGGATTTAATCTCCTCGCTCCCCTCAGGAACCTGACGATCAGATCGTGCTTCCCAAAACACGTACCATCAACACCATCGTGATGTATGGCTATAGCGACAACATACACTTTAAGGGTGGAGGGAGACAGCCTTCGCTCCAACCTATCTTGCAGGAAGAAGAGCACAGAACTGCTCGAACACCTTTGGGGGTCTTCCCGGCGGGAAGAGCACCACTCAACGAACAATTTCCACTTGAAATCATAGAGGCACCTCGTAGAGGGTGCTCTAGCCGAAGTGATGGTGTCTATCACTGATTGGGGTAGATCACCTAGAATCTCTGCGTCCTGTCTGAGTGTGCAGCGCAACACTTGGGGGCGACAAAGGGTGTGCAGAGGCCTCTTGAGTGCGTCCTGAACCTCCTGCGACTGGCTCCACGCTGTTGCCCAGGTGGAGGCTGCTGCTGGGGCTTAGCGGGAGCGGAGGCGGCCGCAGGGGGGTGCCCTCGGCAACGAACAGGCGGAGGATCTGCAGCCAGCAGACGGGTGGAGGCAGCTACGATCCGCCGGGGCAAGATGTGATGAATAGCCTCCGTCTGCTTCTGGGCGGCCAAGAACTGTTGGGCATAGCTCTCGACCGTGTCGCCGAATAGCTCAGCCTGGGAAATGGGGGAGTCCAGGAACCGATATTTATCTGTCTCCCTCATATCCGCCAGGTTGAGCCAGAGATGGCGCTCCTGGACCACCATGGTGGACAACGTCTGACCAACGGAACGTGCTGTGATTTTCGTCACCCAGAGGGCGAGGTCCGTCGCCGCACGGAGCTCTCCCAAGAGCTCTGAGTCAGGTCTACCCTCGTGCATGTATATGTCCTGGGCCTTATGCACCTGTAAGAGTGCCATGGCATGCAGAGCGGAAGAAGCCTGTCCACAGGCTCTGTAAGCTTTGCCCGTGAGAACGGACGAGAACTTACAGTCCTTGGATGGAAGACGCAAATTACACCGCCAAGAGGAAGCAGACACCGAACACAGTTGCATCGCGACGGACCATTCCACTGGGAGGATCTCTACGTACCCCTTGGCTGCCCCACCATCGAAAGTAGTGAGGGGGAGGAGGTACCAGATCGGTTTCTGGCAGAAAAAGGTGCCGTCCACGATCTCCTCATGTACCTCCGGGAAGAATGGCACCGGGGCGGGACGCATAGTCATGTTCCCGCAGTGAAGCACTAAGGGATGGCAGTGGCACAGAGAAAGGGAAATCCCGCTGTGTACACTCAAAAAGGAACGCCCTCACCAAACCTCACAGCTGTACTGAACAGCACTCTCTTTGAAGATGCCCTGCACTCAATTGCTGTGAAAACAGCAGTTGTTTGAGCTTATCAGCTCTTGACCACCGCTGATCATGCCGTCACACCAACACTCCTTCAGAAAGCCTTCTTGACTTGTAGTTGAAACACATCTGCTTGGCTCCGAAGTAAAGAACAAAGTGCACTGCATCCGCTTTCGTATTTATACCTGCGTTGTGAAGCGGGGCGCGAGATGCAAATCTTGCACGCCAATGTGCATTGGCTCGTTCTGTAGACACTCGAAGCTGAGAGGGGCTCCCAGAAGTGATCCCAATATGTCGGTGACATCGATGTAACGTCAAATGTGACTGATTGAAAGGGAACTGAATGTAATGTTTTTGGACACTTAATTGCATATAAATAGCCTATTTGAATGTAATTTCTATTGAAACTTGTATGATATGCATTTAAATATATTTGTACTCGCACATCTGTAATGATGACATTTAAAACTCTACAGTTTAAGTATCAAGTACTTTACATTTAGTATGTTACAAAAATTAAAACACAATGGTAAAACTTTGTGTTAAGTGTGTTAAATAGTCATGAAAGTGTATATTAAGTGACCTTTTATTTAAATAATATTATTTTATGTGCAAGTAAAAATTTGTGGGGAAAAAAATACTTTTATGATTTGAAGTACACTACAAGTCCACATTTAAAACAATTGTTTTTTCATAAAGGATCCCCTACCCAGTGAATATATATATATATATATATATATATATATATATATATATATATATATATATATATATATATATATATATATATACATACTGTATAAACACCTCACCAGGTAATTTCAAAGCTTCCACGTGTTATGTTACTTTCATTCTATGGCCTACTATCCAGAAACGAGTAAGGTGTGTCACCAGAAGATTATACAGGGGGAGGTTGGTGTTCCCAGCCTTTCAGGATTAACTTATTAGATGCACGCACACACGAACACACACACACACACACACACACTGCTCTCTGGATTACACCCGCTGTCACATTAACTCCCAATGACACATTTGAGAGAGAACACTGCTAGATGCATCCAAAAATTTGACGTATTCATTCATAAAGTTACTCTTTAATGCACGAAGACAAGAATGTGTGTAGAATAAAAGGAATGATAGCTTATTCAGTTAAAACCTTTAAATCCACAACACAGCATGTTACACAAGGGTCACCTATACTTCCTGCAGAGCATATCAGTACTGAGGCCTGAATGTTAGTTTATTTCAATCCAAGGCTCAAGGTTTGCTTTATTAGATATTTAGACTATATAACACAGGTTTGAAGTCATATTCCCTGTCTCATAATAGTTGAATTAGGTATCAGGTTTCAGGAAAAGCTAAGCGCAAGTGTAATTGGTCAGCATCTCTCGGTTAGCGACCAATCAGGCGGGCAGGCTTGTGGAAAGGTCCATTAACTCAAATGGAAATCAATGGTTCACTACTCAACAGTGCTCCATTTCACTAGTAAAAGCACAGAACACACAATATCACATTGTGCTACATGACACTAATTATCTGTTAATGACCAAACAAATGAGGAAAACATATTTCTGTTAAGGTAATTGCAAGCTAGATTAGTTAAAATGATTGAAGACTTTATGCCAAATGTAGATGTAGGTACTGAATCAGCAAAATACTATTGATGGGGTTTTATTGTATGCCATCACCAGAGGCAAACAGAGAATGTACTTATACAAATAGTATCAGAAAGCACAGTATGGTCAACTATTTACTATTACTATTTTTTATGTTTTTGAAAGAAGTCTCTTATGCTCATCAAGCCTGCATTTCTTTGATCAAAAATATAATAATATTGTGAAATATTATTACAATTTAAAATAATGGTTTTCTATTTGAATATACTTAAAAATATAATTTATTTCTGTGATCAAAGCTGAATTTTCAGCATCATTACTCCAGTCTTCAGTGTCACACGATCCTTCAGAAATCATTCTAATATGATGATTTATTATCAATGTTGGAAACAGTTGTGCTGCTTAATATACTTTTTTTAAGGATTCTTTGATGAATAAAAAGTTAAAAAGAACAGCATTTATTCAAAATAGAATATAAATATAAATCTTAATTTTTTTAATCAATTTAACACATCCTTGCTGAATAAAAGTATGAATTTCTTTCAAAAAATTAAAGAAAAAAGACTGACCCCAAACTTTTGAACGGTGTATATTGTATATATAAGATTTAGGTAACACTTTACTTAAAGCATGTATTCAAGGTATGTACAATATATTGCATTATATCTATTAATAAATCATTTTGAACAGAGCTAAAATGCATTATAATATTCACAGATTCCTTGATACATCTTAAATTGGTTGTTTGTCATGTTTTAATGAGGTGTATTATAATGCATTATAACTGTAGTTACAATTATTCATGAGATCACACAATGCATTATAAAGTGCATTACAAGGCATAATTAATGCATTAATAAAATATTAAGCAGCAACTGTTTCCAACATTGATAATAAATCATCATATCAGAATGATTTCTGAAGGATCATGTGACACTGACTGAGTAATGATGCTGAAAATTCAGCTTTGCATCACAGGAATAAATTAAATAAAAAAAAATATTCAAATAGAAAACCATTATTTTAAATTGTAATAATATTTCACAATATTACAGTTTTTTTTCTGTATTTTTGATCAAATAAATGCAGGCTTGATGAGCATAAGAGGCATTAGAAACATTAAAAACAGTAATGTTTCCAAACTTTTGACTTGCGGTACTGTAGGTGTTGATGTATTTATTTTCTTTTTGAATGTTTTATTTATTTATTTATTTTAATATGCCATGGTAGTAGCATGGTATTACTGAAGTACCATACCATATAAAAATCAACATCATATATAGACAATAATTCAGTACATGGTTAAAAGTAGTACCACTACCATCCCATCACCACCGGTACTTCTTGTAAACGGGATTGGAGTTTACAAAGCGCTTCCAACTCAGAAACGCTGATAGATAGCAATATTGAGGACTAATTTAATTAATATAGCGTCTACCATTAGTGACGAGCTACTGGCGCTGCGCGTGACGCTGACAATTGCAGGAGAGTTTATTATAGGGGACCATTAATCTCCCAACCTATGCCCTATAAACTATGTAAACATGTACGATTAGTTATATTACAATAAGGAAGCACTACACAAAGTTTTGAGTATGTATTTCAAAACATGTTCGCTTACCAAAAGCGTCTTGAATGCAGATGCACGTAAGATGAAACGGACCGCTTGGTTGCGCTGCCATCAAGGCATTGCATTAGGGCGGGATTATCATGTTGATTGACAGTTCTGTGCACCAATCGCATTTCAAGATCTGGAATTTGAGATTACAACTGTGAGAACCAATCAAATTTGCGCATAATTGCAAACAAGCAGTCGTGTGGGGATCAGGAGAAGCCTAATGGGACAGTTTCAGAATAGGAAAGGTGAGCTATAAACATAGAAGCCTAATTCTTTAGTTAGATTTAGTTCAAAACGGTGTCAAATTGTAAATAACTAATTGTTTTTGGTTCCCTTAAGCAGGGGTTTTAAATAGATTATATATATTAGATTAAATTAGATATATAACAATACATTACGACAGTGTGTAGAACAAAATATATAATAATGTGACAAACTAATTTTAGATTTATAATATACATTTTTAATGTGTATAAACTGGGTGTTTATAAAAGACAGATGCCTTATGAATTTTAGGATAGGTTCCCTCACACAGGCATCCGTGGACACCAAAAGATCGGAAACCCCTGCCCTAAAAAACCTTTCAGTGATCAGTTCTTAAAATAATTTTTTTTTCTTAGAGTGAAGAACACTATAAAGAACCTTTTGTGCACTGAAAAGGTTCCATAGCTGTTAAAGGTTCTTTATGGAACCATAGTTATATACATTTAGTTCACTCAAAAATAAAAATTCTGTCATCATAGACTTTCGTTCATCTTTGGAACACAAATGAAGATATTTTTTGAGGAAATCTGAGAGTTTTCTGTCCCTCCATTGACAGATACGCAACTACCACTTTCAAGCCCCAGGAAGGTAGTAAAGACATCATTAAAGTAATCCATGTGACTCCATTGGTTTAACCTCAGTTTTTTTTAAGTAATGCGAATGCTTTGTTTGTGCAAAAACGCGAGAGCGGACATTGTTGCATGAACGTGCATCAGAGATTTATATTGTTTATATGGTTTTTTTTGCACAAACAAAGCACTTGCGTTGCTTCATAAAATTGAGGTTAAACCACTGGAGTCACATGGATTAAGGATGTCTTTTCTGGGGCTTGAAAGTGGTAGTTGCGTAGCTGTCAATGGAGGGACAGAAAGCTCTCAGATTTTTTATCATTTGTGTTCCGAAGATGAACGGAAGTCTTATGGGTTTGGAACGACATGAGGGTGAGTAATTAATGACAGAATTTTTATTTTTGGGGTGAACTAACCCAATAAAGAACCTTCATTTTTAAGAGTGCAAACTCAAATCCCAATATCACCATATTTTTATAATAGCTCTTGAGTAAACAAGTTAACAGGCTAAAGTGTAAAGCAGGTTGTCTCATTTGTTTTGAGTGCTGTAATTGTACGCAGTTAAATAATCACAAATTTCTTTAGGCCAAAACGATAATTATCTTACTAACATTTTGCTGTTGGACATTTTCCCACAAAAGGTCATTGTGGGTTAAATTGATGTATTCTTAGGAAATAGGCTAACTCTGTAAATATTAGAATAGCTTATTTGTAGCCATGGCTTTTTAAGGGTACACAAAAATTGTTGTTCTAAAATAAACCTACCCTGAAAAATGTTGCTATATATAGCTATTGACTTGACAGATTTCAAATTTAGATTAAATTATATATGGTATACTGTCTTGAATTGTCTTAGAATACACAATTGCTTCATAATTGCTGTTATGCAATCATTGCTGATGTCATTTATTTTACCCATTATATTATTATTTAGGTCCTTTGATTTGCTCACTATTGTTTTACATGCTAAACCATCATCTGCCATCTGTATATTGGCCTGTGGTAATAACAGGGATGTTTGCATCCAGATCAATATGTCAATGTCATTCATATGTAGGGCAAACCTAGATGTTAACATGTTAACAACCACAGGCTGTTGGCACAAACAACCTTTCACAAGGAAAAATCTGTTAATATTCATATAAAATTATATAATATAAAGGTGCCACATACACTATATTGCCAAAAGTATTGGGTCTTTACACATTAACTTTAATGACATCCCATTCTTAATCCATAGGGTTTAATATGGAGTTGGCCCACCCTTTGCAGCTATTACAGCTTCAACTCTTCTGGGAAGGCTTTCCACAAGGTTTAGGGAATTTTTTACCATTCTAGAAGCGCATTTGTGAGGTCAGGCACTGATGTTGGACGAGAAGGCCTGGCTCGCAGTCTCCGCTCTAATTCATCCTAAAGGTGTTCTAACGGGTTGAAGTCAGGACTCTGTGCAGGCCAGTCAAGTTCCTTCACACCAAACTCGCTCATCCATGTATTTATGGACCTTGCTTTGTGCACTGGTGCACAGTCATGTTGGAACAAGAAAGGGCCATCCTCAAACTGTTCCCACAAAGTTGGGAGCATGAAATTGTCCAAAATGTCTTGGCATGCTGAAGCATTAAGAGTTCCTTTCACTGGAACTAAGGGGCCAAGCCCAACCCCTGAAAAACAACCCCGCACCATAATCCCCCCTCCACCAACCTTTACACTTGGCACAATGCAGTCAGGCAAGTACCATTCTCCTGGCAACTGCCAAACCCAGACTCGTCCATCAGATTGCCAGACAGAGAAGCGTGATTGGTCACTCCAGAGAACACGTCTCCACTGCTCTAGAGTCCAGTGGCGGCGTGCTTTACACAACTGCATCCAACGCTTTGCATTGCACTTGGTGATGTAAGGATTGGATGAGCTGCTCGGCCATGGAAACCCATTCCATGAAGCTCTCTACACACTGCTCTTGAGCTAATCTGAAGGCCACACGAAGTTTGGAGGTCTGTAACTATTGACTCAGACAGAAAGTTGGCGACTTCTGTGCACTGTGCGCCTCAGCATGTGCTGACCCCGCTCTGTGATTTTACGTGGCCTAACACTTTGTGGCTGAGTTGCTGTTGTTTCCAATTGCTTCCACTTTATAATACCACTAACAGTTGACCGTGGAATATTTAGTAGTGAGGAAATTTCATTGCACAGGTGGCAACCTATAACGGTACCATGCTTGAATTCACTGAGCTCCTGAGCTTGATACTCCTGAAAAATTAATGATGAACTGCGGTTACTCTGTAAGAACTTCTATGTGAACTTGAGGAGAACTGACCTCATATTCATACATCCACTAAGGCACCAGCTGATTGAAAGCCATTGCAAAAATGTCAAAAAATCTGTTGGTATAAATTGATAAAAGGCTTTATTAGGGGCTGGAGAAGGACAAGCACCGAGTTGGCTCGACTCCAGGCACAAACCACTTTTAAATGAAGTATTGACCATTAAAACACTAATGGAGCCATATTGACATGCAGTGAAAGTAGTGACCTTTATATGTGGTGTATTTATGAATTAATAGTTTGTTAACAATAGTTTGCTAACAAACCTTTTTGTCAGCTAAACCCTACTGACCTTAAAATGTTGTGAATAATTACAAATGTTTTAATACTTTTATATAAACATGTTCTGTTTGTAAGTTTTTAATGTGATATGTTTGTATGTGAGTGCTAACACTCAGGAATAATGGTCCATCATTAATAGGTAACTATGCAGGAAGTAGTGGAGGACAGTGTTTTCATCAACTTATTATTTACAGGTTATGAAGTTTATTGTAGCTGTATCTATGTGTGAGCTTAGTTATTTCTGTCATTTGGCCAAAATCTTGTGTTTAGAAGCCTATTGGCTATGACTCGACGGCAAATCCAAGACTAAGACACTCTTCTCCACTCCTCAAATACATAAAACATTAGCATTTATATATACACTCACCTAAAGGATTATTAGGAACACCATACTAATACTGTGTTTGACCCCCTTTCGCCTTCAGAACTGCCTTAATTCTACGTGGCATTGATTCAACAAGGTGCTGAAAGCATTCTTTAGAAATGTTGGCCCATATTGATAGGATAGCATCTTGCGGTTGATGGATTTGTGGGATGCACATCCAGGGCACGAAGCTCCCGTTCCACCACATCCCAAAGATGCTCTATTGGGTTGAGATCTGGTGACTGTGGGGGCCATTTTAGTACAGTGAACTCATTGTCATGTTCAAGAAACCAATTTGAAATGATTCGAGCTTTGTGACATGGTGCATTATCCTGCTGGAAGTAGCCATCAGAGGATGGGTACATGGTGGTCATAAAGGGATGGACATGGTCAGAAACAATGCTCAGGTAGGCCGTGGTATTTAAACGATGCCCAATTGGCACTAAGGGGCCTAAAGTGTGGCAAGAAAACATCCCCCACACCATTACACCACCACCACCAGCCTGCACAGTGGTAACAAGGCATGATGGATCCATGTTCTAATTTCTATTTACGCCAAATTCTGACTCTACCATCTGAATGTCTCAACAGAAATCGAGACTCATCAGACCAGGCAACATTTTTCCAGTCTTCAACTGTCCAATTTTGGTGAGCTCGTGCAAATTGTAGCCTCTTTTTCCTATTTGTAGTGGAGATGAGTGGTACCCGGTGGGGTCTTCTGCTGTTGTAGCCCATCCGCCTCAAGGTTGTGCGTGTTGTGGCTTCACAAATGCTTTGCTGCATACTTCGGTTGTAACGAGTGGTTATTTCAGTCAAAGTTGCTCTTCTATCAGCTTGAATCAGTCGGCCCATTCTCCTCTGACCTCTAGCATCAACAAGGCATTTTCGCCCACAGGACTGCCGCATACTGGATGTTTTTCGCTTTTCACACCATTCTTTGTAAACTCTAGAAATGGTTGTGCGTGAAAATCCCAGTAACTGAGCAGATTGTGAAATACTCAGACCAGCCCGTCTGGCACCAACAACCATGCCACGCTCAAAATTGCTTAAATCACCTTTCTTTCCCATTCTGACATTCAGTTTGGAGTTCAGGAGATTGTCTTGACCAGGACCACACCCCTAAATGCATTGAAGCAACTGCCATGTGATTGGTTGATTAGATAATTGCATTAATGAGAAATTGAACAGATGTTCCTAATAATCCTTTAGGTGAGTGTATATATAGTGTTTCTGGAGTAAACAAAATGCTGAGCAAGCAGACAAGCAGAAACATGGAGACTTCATTCACGATAGAGGCTGGGCGGAGTTTTGAGGTTTGACTGACAGTTTGAGGAGCCAATGGCCTTATGAGGTTTAGTCACAAGTTGTTTTTATACCTTTCATTGGTTAAATATTTGTAAAACCAACAGACAGGCGTAAAAGGTGACCAATAGTAATGATTCATTAAAAAAAAGAATATATGAGGCCCGACAGCAATAATATTTTAAATGTTATTCATTTATAAAGTAATTATCTTACAGAGTTTTAGCATTAGATTGAAATAATAATAATACTTTTTTTAAAATATATATTATTTCTCATTGTACGTGCCAAGAATGCCTATGCATAAATCCGGCCCTGTTCAAAACCATCTGTAAATGAGTACCCAAATGCAGCTAGGCCAACTGAACATAAGACAGCAGAAAACACAAGCCCAAGTCCTAACAAACATTAGCAGTATGTATGTGTACGATGGTTTGCTGTTCTAATTTTATGACATGGTATCCTTATTGTGTATATTTGCATGACACTACTTGCATTCAATTTGAACCAGAGATTTTGGTGTCTGGAAGACATTCTGCCTTCTGCCATTGCTCAAGAATGGAGACTATAATGCCCTGAATAATTGTAGATAATATGGCACTTATCTCATCTGATGAAGACAATGGAGAAGATCATTTTAGCCAGTCTGCAGCCTGTGAGGGTGGAGAACGTTGCGTGAAAAGCAATTTAAAGTTTAAAACTTAGTATTTTTGAGCAAACCGCAAACATTTGTTTAAAAAAAACGCATACATTTGTTATAAAACATTGACGTTTTTTTATATTATACGTTTGTTATAGTTAACTTAGGCAAAGAAAATATATATAATTTATGTCACTGATGTGGAGTTAACTATCTTCAAGTCATTGATTAGCATATTCTGTCTATATAATCTATAAATCGCTTGTGTGGGAACTGTTGTAAGATGCACAGAGCCAAAGAATATCTGCTACATGAAGATAGAACAGGTATAGTTTAGTTTAATTACGGTTATAACTTATGTTGTCATCTTGCTTTTATGACATGCTATTGCATTTGTATTATGTACTGTATTGCAATAAATGTGAAAAGACGGATGCGACAGCTTGACTCCCAAATGTGCTCTACTACAACTCTTCCTTTTCTCAACATGGCCTCACCCTCTTTGTTGTGTGTTCCCGGGGGCAGGGTTTATGTCAATTGTAGGGCTTGTGATGTCACCAACCCGGGAAGAGCTTGTTGTAGTCACTACCAGCTATTTGTTTCTTTAGAAGAAAATATCTCCCTTTGCTTTGAGCATTGTAACTTTGCAGATGTTGTTTATGCTCAAACAGCAATATTACACACTAACTAAAGTAAAAAAAGTGAAATGATAATCAACCACCCCTTTAGGGAAAACATGTTATGAAAGAAAATTAGCCTAAAATCTTAAAATTGACCAGTGCATGAAAAAAAAAAACTATGTTTCTGTCTGTATCAAATTTACCCTGATCTTTAGACACAAAACAGGTCTTTGTACCATTAAATCATTCTACAAGTTTCATAGCTTAAAAAAGAACATTTAATACAGCATCAAAAACATCTGGTTTGGATATGAGGGGATTTGTGACGTCACATGGGCAAATATATTTGCATACTACTGCTTCCCAGGATCAGAGGATTCTTTTAGGATTCATAAAATGTCTCAGTTGGCCAAAATCATAGTGTGAACCCGGCGAATAATTTCGCATCATCACACTATAGGCCCCGCCCGCTGGCGTTCAGTCGCTTTGTTTCAAACTATATAGAATCAAGACTTTTAATTGCATGAAATCGCATTTGTTAAACCTTTCAAAGGAGTTCATAGTATAAGATATGACTCAGGAAATAGTAAACTTATTTTTATGGCACAAAAAGAAAGCAATGGTACAGTCCTAAATAAATCTTCAGTAAAGTGAATTAGAATGCAGCACTCAATGATTGAACACACGGATCAAAAATTATATACAGTAGAAATAATAATAAAAGCATTTGGTCCAGCATACTACAGGTGCAAACCCTATGATTCTTTACAGTGTTATTTGCTTTATAGTTTAAAAAGGAGACACAAATATATCTGAATGCTTTGTCTTGCTGACTTCCAATTCCGTCAGTGATGTCAAAAAACTGAAACTAAAACCACAATGATAAAACTTGGGAAAGAAAAACAGACACGTGACAGTGAATATTCATTTGACTGATGAGTGATTTAGAG
Organism: Rhinogobio ventralis; assembly: GCA_039654625.1. Classification (NCBI taxonomy): domain Eukaryota; kingdom Metazoa; phylum Chordata; class Actinopteri; order Cypriniformes; family Gobionidae; genus Rhinogobio; species Rhinogobio ventralis. Next base: position 46,322,844 of record CM077194.1, read on the forward strand.
GAAGAGATGGATGGCGTTACATTTACAAATGAACATTTGAAGTAGGCACATGTTTATTTAGTATAGACAACCGTTTCTTATTCATTTGAGATAAAAGTTATAATATAAGAGGACAGTAAAAGGTAATAAACACTGCCATTAAGTCTATACACTGTCAGCCATAATCAAAGTAAATGTAAATTTGAAACAGCAGCTAGCATTTAAATGGTAAATGTCTATATTAAACAAAGAATAAGACTGTTAGTCCATTTATCTTGCATCAATAATAATAAAACTCTTTCAACTGCAATCTTTGTATATGAGAGATAGCAATTCCTTTACATTATGTAGAGAGAGAGATCTGCAAGGAACTGAAAGTCAGTTTATGTATTGAAAATAACAAAAAATAACCGATTATAAAGGACTTTGTTGTTGTTGTAATAACCTACCAAACAAATTCTAAATCATCACGCTCTAAAAGTGAATCCTGTGAGGATGGTATGATTTGATCACTTTAACGGGTTGATCATTGCAGGCGTTTACTAAAAATAACATAAAAGAATTTACTTATCAAAGACGCTAAGTCTGCAATAACTTCTGTGCGACCTCTGTAGGTATAAATAAAATATTAGTATTCATTTACAAACTGGCAACCTGTCCGTATTGCACATTAATGGTAACCAGAGCCACCAACTTAAAGGAATAGTTCCCCCAAAATATTGTCTCTTTTTTTTATTTTATTATTTTATTTTTTTTACTCACCCTCACATGGAGGTTTTTTCTTCAGCGAAACAGAAATTTTGCAGAATAAGGAGACTGCTCTTTTTTTTAACAAGCTAAAAGCTCTCAAAAAGACAATAAATCATAGCCTAGAAATCTAGACGCAGCCAGGGTCTTCTAGCAACTCTCCGTTGGCTTGTGAGCTTGAAAAACCAAACTCTAGTCAGGCCAATCACATCGTGTATAGAGTCGGTGGACGGGCTTAACATAATGACGGCAGAGTTGCGATGATTCCACGTGCTACTTGAAAACAAAGAAGCTGGCAAACAGCGGTCTTTCGAATCGGCTTTGGCCGCGACTCTGGAAGACTTGGAGTTAAGCTTTTCTTTGAGAAAAGAACAAAGAACGGCACTGAAGTCATTCTTAAAAAAGAAAAGGAAGATATGTTCGGAGTTTTGCCAACCGGATACGGCAAAAGTTTAATCTATCAACTAGCTCTGCTTCACCTTCGTTGCTCTGGTTGGTTGTAACGCTATCCTATTGCGTGCAGAGGGAATTTGAAAGACAACCGTTTATCCCGCCCGTCGGATTGAGCCCTGCCAATGGTGTGTTCCCAGACCCAACATCTTGATGTGGGTCTGGCTTGTCAGGCTAAATAAGTCACCAATAAAAACCATAAAAATGATCGATATTACTCGTGTGCTATATTCTATATTTTGCAAAGCCATACGACAGCTTTGTGCAAGGAACACAGACAAATTTAAAAGCATATACTGTAGTTCACCCAAAAATGAAAACTCAAATGTTGTTCCAAACCCGTAAGACTTCTGTTCATCTTTGAAACACAGATGAAGATTTTTAATGAAACCTGCAATAACAAAACTTGCTTTAAAAAGTTCATAAAGAGATTGTAAAAGTAATCCATATGAATCCAGCAGTTTAATCCACAATCGCTTTATATGATAAACAGATTTAATTTAGGCTTTCATTCTCATTAAACATTGATCGTAAACAAAACTCAACTGGACAAACGTGACACCTGAGAATAAACCTCATTGATTCTTGCGCGTCAAGCAATTATCATATTTTGTTTACCATATTTGATGTGCATTAATCAACATTTATATGAGAATAAAAGCCTAAATTTAATCTGTTCATCATATAAAGTGACCGTGTCTCTACAGAAGACTTGGATTAAACCACCCGATTCATATGGATTATGTATACAATATACTTTTGTTGTAATGCATGAAAGTTTTGGTTGTGTGGACTTTCAGTAGAGGGACTAAAAGGATGAGAGAATACTAAAAATATCTTTATTTGTGTTCGTAAGGAACAGAAGTCTTACGGGTTTGGAACGACATGAGGGTGAGTAAATTATGTGTTTTACTTTTTGGATCAACTAGTCTGAAAATCTGCCCCTGCACCACAACTATAAAATCTCATTTGCACTTCCACTTCCATATTCAGGCTTCATATGTGTCCAGGTTTGGCAGTGCTTTTTTTTGTCTTATAGAACAGTGTTTTGCATGTTTCCCTAATCAGCTCTTTAGCAGAGACTCCAACAACTGAAATAGGTGTGTCAGATTAAAAAAAAAGTTGCAGTGTTGTCATATGGGCTACTGCAAAACATCCTGCAAAAAAAAAATATATATCCTTCTGTGTTCCATGGAAGAAAAAATAAATTTATATGGGTTTGGAATGACATGAGGGTGAGTAAATGATGTGTTTTAATGGGGTAGTTCACACAAAAATGACAATTTTGTCATTACTTACTACTCACCCTCTGTATGAATTTCTTTCTTTCTTTTTTTGTCGAACACAAAAAAATATATTTTAAAGAATGTTGGTAACCAGGCACCAATTAGCTATGCTTGCATCCTAAGTTGCAAATTTAACTTTTTTACATTTAACATATGCGAATAAAGCAGTTTGCATTCAGCAAGTCAAAGACAACAAAATCGTCATTTCCTGATAAACTGGCACTAAATATCACTAAGAAAAATGGAAGTTGCTGCAATAAAAGCCACTGTATATGATCATTTTCGTATTACTTGTGTCTCAGAAAGCGCATATGCAACACAATAAACACGGTCATGTTATTTTGCATTCAAATGCCTGGTGTTTGTGAACGCAATCGTGTGAGGCGCTTCTGGGAGGGAATTATACTGAACCACTTCAACGACAGACTTTGCTCAGGCATTACAGAATGACCAAAACAGCATTTCAGATGCTGTGCAATGAAATCGGTCCGCTGGTTAGTCCATTAGGCCGTCCCATCGCAGTCACATGATTTTTTTTAATGCGCATCAAGGAATTTATTAAGTAAGTGTTTCCATCGTTATTTATGCGCATCTCCCATCCCAAAATGCGCATAAAAATAGGTGGATGGAAACAGCTCTTGACTTCCATAGTAGGAAAAAAATACTATGCAAATTAATGATTGTCGTCAAATCTCTGGTTACCAACATTCTTTAAAATATCTTCTTTTGTGTTCAACAGAAGAAAGAAACTCATACAGGCTTGGAACAACGTGAGGGTGAGTAAACGATGACCATTTTAATTTTTGGGTGAACTACCCCTTTAATTTATCTATGGATGGACTATTTTGTTAAAAAAAAACAATTTCATTAACTTCAAATTGTTTTTAAATGACCTTTAACTCTGATTTGGACATTTTAGGAGAACAAATGATTTTGTGAACCACACCAATCTGTGTATTTTTGTCAGGAACTGTAAAATGTTGCACGTATGCGGTTTAGTGTTGGATGCACTAGCTATAACTAAAAGTGGGATGGATGTGTATCTCAGTGAGACTGGACTGTGGTAAAATGCATCTCAAAATAAGGGGTGTAAAAATCCACCTCTGTGATATACATCAGAGAAACAGATCCCTATAACAACCAAAGTGACCGAGATAAAGGGCCGTTTTTAATCGACGGCTCAGACTCGTAGAGCGCCACGTCCAATAAGCTCTGTGGTATCGTTATCCGAGGGGTGACCCTCCTCATCCTCAGTAACTTCATCCGAGTCCTCTACAGGTGAGCAGTACTCATCGTGGCCCAGAAGGGGCACGTCATGCTGCGGTGTGTGTGGCAAGCACTGTGCTAAGGTTGTTACCGTAGCCACGGCTTCCGCGGACGTTACTGTGGAGGCGTAAGTGGGAGGCGGGCTGGAGGAGGCAGGGGACGCGGGATTGGATGAACGAAGGAGAGGAGTGCGCTCAGAATCAGCCTCACTGATTGCTCCTTCCTCTTCCCCATCAGCCTCACGTGGCCCTGCCTCTTCCTCTGAATCTGAAGACTCAGAGTAATCTGGGTTGGGACGGGTCACGCGTTGCTTGCACACTGGGCAGGTTTTCTTGGTTTGGGTGAGCCAGGGGTCCACACACCTGCAGTGGTAAGCTGAATGAGGGAAGCAAAAATAATCATGTTATGGTATGCTGAACAGGGACAAAAATGTACTTATTAACATATTAAAAATAATATGTGTCATTGCACTGCATTTCTGCATATATGTGGAAAACTATACTTGTGAACTATACTTCTGAAATATTATGACAACCGGCTAGTGAGGACATTTTTCTGGTCCTCACTAGTTAAAAAAAGCTTATAAATCGGCCAAAACATGTTTTTATTTAAATCTAGCGTTTGGCACGTTTCTGTGATGGGTAGGTTTAGGGGTAGGAGTTTGGTTAGGCCATAGAAAATATCATTAACCTGATATAAAATCAATGGAAGTCCATGCAATATCCTCACTAATATAGTGAAACACACACAAGTGTGTGTGTGTGTGTGTGTGAAACATTCACTGTGGCTCCAATAATTTCAAATCAGCACTAAATGAGTCAAGTGGTTTTCACACAAATCAGAACAACTGTAGTCAAACTGAAACAATTACTTTCACTTTAACTTTAAAATCCTTTAGATAGGCTTATTAGACAAAAAGGATAGACAACACAGGTTCAACTAAAACACGCACACACCTCACTCACAAAGATGATTGAGCAGCTCACTTACCATGTGAACATGGCAACACTCTCAGCTTATCTCCCTCTTCATATTCATCCAGGCAAATCGCGCACACATCATACTCATCACCTGAGAAAAATATGGCATTATTGAAATTATAGATGGTCCAGTAGAACAATCAGGCTTGCTATCAGAACCCATTAGTGAGTTTTCTTTGTTCGAGTATGTGGCGCATACTCCTACATATCAGATTTCAGTGCTGTTTATTATCTTTAAAGCACCCAAACATGATTTTATGGGGGGAAAAAATAGCTGAACTTGTATTATTTGCGGTTAGCAGTTGTAATACATTTCTTTAGCTATGCTATGGAATTTCTTCGACTCCAACTTATGTTTGGTTTGCAAACCTTTGGACTTGACTGTCAGTAAAAATTGTGCATTACAGTAAAAGTGTTTTTGTTGGAGGAGCCATAACTATTTTATAAAGAGCATCCTACTATGTGTTCCATAGAGCTTATATCGCATTTAACCCAGAGTATTAATAAACTCTCATTGCTCACCTTTAACAAACTTGTGAGTTGGGATTTTCTTCAGCTGTTCCTTGGAGAGTCTGTTTTTCCGAAGTCTCTTCCTGTGCTGCACACACCGCACAACCTGGACCAATTAAAAGGAAAAACATATATTATAACCCACTAATGAACATATCATTGGCTCTTTTCCAAACACTACATAGTGCCTATCTAGACAACCTTTTTTTGCCATCATAAGGGCACTCCAGATGTGAAGCTATTCCAAACAGTAGAAAGTAAAACTATGCTCTTTAAATTTTTGGTACTTTTGCATATCTTTTAAAGCTTACAAGCTGCAATCCCCATTCACTGTAATTTAAAACAGCTACTAGTACACTAGTAAATCTTCTATTTTTGTGTTCCATGGAATAAATAAATAAATGTGGGTTTAGGTGTTTGACCATGTTCATTCTATGTGACTTTTCAAATATAAAAACACCAATGTAAGAATATATACAGCATATGATATTATCATTAGAATATTTGTGGAAAAATCTCAATAATGTTCTAGGCACCTGTAATTCCATGCATGACTCTTGTACACATTTAGGGGTTTATAAAAAAAGTCATGGCAGCACTGACCAGTATGATGACCATGACAATGATGATAATGCCGACGACTCCAGTGAAGGGGATGAGATAGTAGGACAGAGGAAAGGAGAACTCGGGCTTCAGAATCACATAGGCCCTGCAGCAAAATGGGTCAGCAGCAAAGTTACACACACAATAACATACATAAACAACCTTTGACCATGAGGTTGGCAAGCTGAATAAAAGTAATTCAAAATGTGTGTGTGTATACCAGTCAGAAGTCTGGACATGTTTATTGTGATGCTCTCTGATTAAAATTTGATTTGTACACAAATTTAAAATGTGCCTAAGCATGCATTTTTGTTACAAATTACAACATATAAAATTATATAATTTATTTATTTTTTCTTCTTAATAAGTGGAGTTGGAGATTTGTTAAAGAAAAACAAATAACAAGCCCTTTTCACTGGAACTTCTGAACTACGCAAAAGGTAGCAACTTTGAAAAAGTTAAAACGTAAGATTGTTTTGATTTGTTGACTATTTTCGGTCACTACATAATTACCACACCAGGGGTCCGTTCTTCATACGTCGCTTAATACATCTGAGATTATCTGACAGATCCCAGATCTTCTAATCGTGATAACTGAACTCTGACTAATTTGGTTCTTCAAACTAATTTGCGGATTGAATTAAAATATCTGGATTAAATTGTCTGAGATTACTGCGCGTTCCTGTGTTCCCTGAAGAGAGCAGATGCAGCGATTGGCTGTGTCAAGACTGCAAAGTAATGACATCATATAATTAAAAAGACACCTGGCAAAAAAAACTTGACAAATAAAAAAAAAAACACAAATTTATAAGGAAACAGCCAAATGACCAAACCAACATAAAAGTTATAATAGATAAATGAAATGTGCACTGTTTTGGTGAACATGATTCCCAATTATTTATATTCACGATTTAATAGTATTTGTACACCCTTTACATTTTTATTTCAATGTTGTAATTTAATTTTTAATTCAATTTGAAGCAGATTTGTTACGTGACAGCATTAATTAAAGTTTCTTAAGGGTCCAGATACAGTTATCTGCATCTCCTGTGCCGCATCAAGCCATCCCATAATATCCGTCATCACTCAAATTAATGCACGGCTCAGATGAACTGTACAGCATGTGTGTAAAACTCTAATAACATTATAAAGTAATTATTCCATCACAAATAAATCTCTCAATCAAGTGGCTGTGTCTATAGTACTATACACAACATTATGATATTTTCAAATACATTTTTGTATTATTAGCCTATTATTATTATTATTTAAAAATATTATTGCCCCTGGTTCAGTAAGGTACTCTTGTAATAAAGTAGCAGTGGCTGGGACAGATTTTAAGTATTACCTCAAGATGCAATCTAATCCTGTTTACATGAAATCAGCCTGCTCCCGAGCAGGTTTAAGCTTCTGGACCTGTTGCTATGACAGCAAGTTTAGGATGAGCGTCAAAGAACCAAACAAGCCAAGATCATGCCAAATCGACAACGATCAAATCCAGCTAACTGAGTTAGCGGCATACGAAGAACGGACCCCTGGGCTGGACAGTGCAGGCATTTCACTTGCATTTGCTACCAAAAGTAGATGTGTGCGAACTATAAAATGTATTTAGGAGTACATAAAAAGCCTGCAGGTCTTGTAAGTTATGTCTTAAATTCAGTTAAGAATATCTTAAAAGGTATAATAAAAGTCTTAATAATCATTTTAAGACATCTTACATTTTGAAAACAGGAATTGTAATACAACTTAATGTGATTATTACATTTCAAAAGGCGATGATTGACTATGACTGTTTACTTTGTATTGTAATATGTTTTAGATGGTTGTAAGAGTGCATATTTTATCTCACTCATATGTTTGAATGATACTGGAAGTAATAAAAACATTTCAAAATAAAAAGTCTGTGTATTTCAGACTTGTTTATAATTAAAAGTCCTGCATTATGCAGAACATATTTTTTCTTGTTATTATTGGTATTCTGGTTACAAAATAAGCTGTATCAGGCATTTAATCCAATGTTTAGAGCATACACAATTCCATAATTAATAAATACAGTTTGAAGCAGAAATATTTAAAAGACTAGTGTAATATTTCCTATTCAAATAAATTAAACCATTTTGTAAATTTCTCCTCTTACCTCATATGAAGAAAAAACTAATGATGATACATTTTCATTGCACCTAAGTTTTTATGTGATCCTATATTTTTCAAATTAGGAGCACACATGCTCTATGGAAAAAAAAAAGAGTGCCCTGTACACGTGCATATTTGTCATTTCATCGGTTTTTTTACTTACTATTACACTAAAAGTATAGGAATAATAATAATTATAAAGGAGTTGGTGTGTCCTGTATTTTATTTTTGTGTAAAAATGTATGTAACCCATTTTATTCTCACCCTTTCTCTGGTATGATAAAGCTGCGCAGTATTTGAGAGGCATAGTAGCTTGTAAACACAGACGGAATCTCGATCTCCTCCGCGATGGTGTCTAAACAGTAACAAAACAGAAGTATGTGTCTTACAACAAATGTCTCAAACCATTTTAAATAGGTCTGTATTTGCAAAATTCCATAGAACACCAAGTAAACTCCAAACACCCGTCATTCTATATGTCCGCCACAACTTTTATGTTCATTTATTAAAAATTAATGGTTACACTTTGTTTTGATTGTCCACTTTAGACAGACGAATGTCTGTCTAAAGTGGACAATCAAAACAAAGTGTAACCATTAATTTTTAATTAATTTTTAATAAACTATAAGTAACTTTGCAACTACATGTCAACTAACTCTCATTAGAGTATTAGTAGGTTACGGTTACCTGCAAAGTTACTTATAGTCAGTAATGTCTGTTGAGGAGCATCAAAACAAAGTGTTTTTAAATATTAAGCAGACAGTCTACTAACACTGCTAGCTGAGTCATGTAGTTGCAAAGTTACTTACAGTAAACTTTATGTCTAAAGTGGACAATCAGAATAAAGTGTTACCAATGTGTCCAATTTGATTGTTTTCAGCCATCAATAAGAGTGTAGGGTAACTTTAGTTTAGGGTCCAATTCTCACTATTAACTAGTTGCTTATTAGCATGCATATTACTAGGATATTGGCTGTTTATTAGTACTTAAGCCTTATTCTGCATGACCATATTCTACATCCCTTAATCCTACCCAATATCTAAACTTAACAACTACCTTACTAACTATTAATAAGCAGTAATTAGGATTTTATTGATGCAAATGTCATAGTTAATAGTGAGAATTGGACCGTAATCTAAAGTAGTATTCTCAATAACATTTCACCCACACTCAGCACTGAAAACGTGAAGTGAACAGATTCTCTGTGGGCCTAACTATTCTACTAACATTAAACAAACCTAGGTGCACAGGCGTTTATTTCCCATAATTGTCAAATACAAGCAGTGCATGTGTGTGTCAATCTCACCATTGCTGTATCCCATACTGAGAAGTGAATTAGAGAACATGTTGTGAACTATGGCTGCACTGTAACCGGCCTGCTGTGCATGGAGCACCTACAAAAAAACAAAACCAAAAAACAATATTGCTCACTTATTCTGTTGTTCATTATCAACTAAACAAGTTTGGATGCATGCCATTTCTTTGGCCATATCAGTCTGATATATTATTTCCATGGCTGCCTTGTCACTACCCTTGTGAAAACAAAGTGTGCTTAATTATATTGAATGTGCATTTAGTAAACTATATATTTTTTTAAAAAATATATAAAAACTACATGCAGATAATGATATTAATGAAATAAAAGGCCACTTATATGTACTTAAAGAGAGTACACTTTCATGACTATTTCTTTATACATTTAAGCTCGCTTTTAAAATGTGCACTTTGTAATAATGTCAAAATAAAAGCTTTTTTAAAGTACATTAAATTATTATATTTAATAACCTTTTGTTGTGCTTTAAAGTTTTTGATGTGTTGACTAACATACTAAAGCACAATTTTAACGGCAGTGTGTTATTTGATATTACATTTAAAATATGTACTGAATTGCAACTTCATTATTACAAATGTGTATATATTTAAATGCATGACATACAAGTTTCAATAGAAATGACATTATAATTTTTTTAGTGTACCATAAATGCTTGTCAGTACACTTTAAGCTTATTTCAAAGACAAAAGTGATTATGAAATTACATATAAAAATGTACTTTAAGTGCTACTAAAGTGGGTAAAAAAAAGCACACTAAAGTTTAGCTAATTGCATTTAATATAAATTTAAATTATTGTAATATTGTTTAAAAACATAAGTCAACCGTATTACTTTACATTTAAACTTTTACAACCCATATTTTGGAATCTATTGGAATAGCCTTGCTGTGCAGGAACATTAACCTTGATATCAAAGTTACAGTCATAGCGTCGAATGAGGACAATGTATTTTGTAGTGCTGTTTGTAGTGGGATCGGAGGGTGTGGGAGAAACTGGAGGAGGATCTATAGGTACACAAGCGTTCTGAGGACGAGCTTCAACCAGCACACCCTGGAGGAGAGAGAGAGAGAGAGAGAGAGAGAGAGAGAGAGAGAGAGAGAGAGAGAGAGAGAGAGAGAGAGAAGTCAGTCACTCTCATGCAGTTACTTTTGTTACTGGGTAAAGTCCAGCAGTAAGGATTCATTACCATGAGTCCATCTTTTGGCAGAGGAGAGCCAAAGAGAGCAGGCATATCTTCAAACAGCATGGAGGTCATGTTACTGTAATGCTGCATGGAATAGAAAAGAGGCCATTAGCATCTGCAGTATAAAGACATTATACAGCAATCAAACAACCTACATTAAAAAGTTAATATTGATTGTTAAAAGGTGAAGCGCGTAGAATTCGTGCAACCAAATACTCAACAAATGTACTGTACCATAGAAATGTCTACAACACCAATAAAAGCCTTAATAATCCTGAAACCAGATACTTACAGCATATATATATGCCTGACCAGGAGAGGGTGCCAGAGTGAAGCATAAGACGAGGAACGAAACGCCCAGCTGAGTCCCCACACACACCATCCTGAATTAGGCTGGGCCCTGATGAGGGGCGATGAAGACCTGCATATAGATTCATGATTTTACAAACTTCAACATCAATTACCAACGTTTTCACTGAGCAATGTTTAAAGAAACTAGACAAAGAAAAGTATGCACAAAACATTTTTATTTTATTACAACAGTAATATTTCACATTTTTGTTTTTGATTTAGTTTTTTCATTTGTAATTTTTTATTTTTTTGTAATATTTTTTGTCATTTATTATTATTTTATAGCAATATTTTGATATCAAAAAGTTTTTGCCAAATTGTGCAGTCGTACAGACAAGCACAGCAAACCTGGAATTTTTTTTTAAATCACATTTTAAATAGGAATTTTTCTCTAAAAAAAAACTGCAGCTAGAATTTTTCCCCAAATCGTGCAGCCCTGTTTTTTTTTTAATTCTTTAGACCCGAGGTATAAATTTGGTTTTGGAGACTTGGTTTTAGTGCTTGTCTTTTGTCCTCAGCTATCTGCAAAAGTAAGTATCACAGACACTTAAAATTCTCTCTTAAAAGCATCTTTCAATGACAATTTTAATGCTATTTTAAATAGTTTCCTATTCCTATTCAAACAGCATGGTAAGCTATCAAAAATAAAAATTAATTAGCATATGGCTTAGTGCAATTATCAAATTGCAAAGGTTGTGATTTAACTAAATATATATGCTGCATGTTTCAGAGTGAAGCACGGCACTGTTTTCATTTACACGCGAGCAGCTCATTATACGCCAGTGTTTGCAGCGTCTCGGTTCGCAATAAATGCTGCTCCACACAAACTCCATCTCTGCATCTGAAGAACGCAACATGTGCTAGCCATCTTCACATACTTGTAATAAGAAGCGCTTATCAACAGAGGAGAAGCTTAAAGGGCATCCTGCAGTTCTCTGTCCAAAAAGTTTGAACAAGAAATTAAGACATTAATATTTGTATTGTACTTTCACAGGTATAATGTAAAATAAAATTATCATCATATTTTTCTTAAAGCTGCAGTCCATAAGTTTTGCCTCTTTGTCACCATCTCTGTTTGAAACCTGCACTTGCAGTTATTTGCGGAATATTCATCTTTACGTGGTTTGTGTATCGGCTCCTCAGAGTGGATGAATCTAATGTTTTGAGGAGTATGTGTGGCTGTCAGTCACCACATCGGTGTGGATACTGTACTTCAGAATCACAGATTCTACATCTTGGAAGTATGACCAAAATAAGAATTTTCACCGGAAAATGTAATCTGAACAAGTAAGTAACATCAGACTTTTATCTGCCACTTTTATTCTGACCAACTGAGAAAAAAAGCATTACAATAAATCACTCTACCAATGTTGATTGAATCTAATGATCGCTTAGCTCACATCACATCAAACCATGCAAATTATTATTATTGTTATACTTTGTTCTCAAAATGCTAACAATATCAGCATTGCGTGACTATGTGTATTAGAGTACCTGTAGATTTCAATTTCTGTACAGTCTAATCTTTTGCTTTTGACTACGGGTGAATCTCCAGTTGTCACTGATGATTGTCGTTTGGACCTTTCTGGATTATAATCTGCCATTGAAATGATACGTTTAATTATTCCAGCTGCTATGAGAAAAGGATATAAATGATCCGCCACCTGCAGCATCCTCACATGTGATATAGTCTACTAGCCGGACTCCTTCTTTATGTATACAGATGTGACGTAATGATGCAAAGATGATTTCCCACAGAAATCCACCAGTACCACTCAAATTATAACACATTATTACAAGCTCACCGTTGCGAATCGGGCTACGGTAAGGAAATAGTTTTGAACACTGGCTTGTTATGTACTTGCTCAAAAATTTATTTTGGATAGCTTTTAAAAAATAAAAGTTACGGACTGCAGCTTTAAATACTAATTTATATTTTACAAATTAAATATTACAATAATTATTATTTTTGTTTTTATTTAGTAATTTTTTTTGTCATTTTCAATTTAGTATTTAGTGTCATTAATTATTATTATTATTATTATTATTTTATAGCCATTTTGATATAATAAAAATGTTTTTTTGTCAAATTGTGGCAGACAAGCACACAGACAAGCACAAATATACAAATTTAAAATTGCAAATCACAATTCTTGTCTAAAAAAAATTGCAGTTCGACTTTTCCCCCAAATCATCTTTATAATACCTGAGATTTGCAAAACATCACAGACACATGACATTTTCACTTTCACTTAAAAGTGTCTTTCAATGACAGTTTATTTTAATGCTTCCTTAAAAACAAACCCCTCTTAATATGAATGCATTAAATCTAATCATTCGAGTCATTTCGAGAAATACACTCTACTCAGCTTTCCAATAATTAACCCTGGCTGTAAAACACACTGAGCAGAGCACATTCAGCAATTTCAAGTGTTACTACACTGTCAGGAAACTGCTGTTTAAATGAGTCACGGGAAGTGAAACCAACCACGGGATGAATTAGCATATTCTGTGAGGGATATACAGAGACTAGACAATAAACTTGAGACTTATCTATCTAGTCCAAATTGCATTGACCTCTATGAAGAAGCACAGGTTTAATGCCAGTGTAAAGATCTACTTTTAATGAGTTTAGTTCATAAACATGTATTGGTGAACCACAACGTGAGCATTCATTTCAATTATATAAAAACAAAGCAATTGATAAGCCATGTATGCAAGGTGTGCCTGAGAGTCATCCAACGTGTTTTATCGTTGATTGGCTCAAATGAAGAGCAGTATTTCCTGATTTGCAAATGGGATATTTGTGTTGTTTCCTGAATAAACAAGAAACGAGGCATAACAAATACCAGCAATGATTCTCAGTCTGTGGATGTTGTCAACAAAAATACTCAACAAGAGCGATTAATCGCCTAGTATTCAGCCGTTTGGCGATTATTGTCAATTAATAGTCGTAGTATTTCTTTTGCATGGACGATTTAGCGTCAGTTTGCTATTTAATCATCAACATAATTCTACTTAAAATAGTGTGAATCTCCTAATGCTGATTGCTTACAGTACCATGACTTTTTTATGGCACAAACCAAATGTTATTATTTTCTGTTAATGTTGACTGCTGACTTCAAGATATGACATGTGACTTTCTTTAAGCATTTTATTGCCAAGCACTATATAACTATGGGAAATAGTAAAAAAATAGCAGTTTTGTGAGTCAGTAACTACTCATTTATCAGTTAAACTAGTAATGTTTTAGCAGACTTTATCGCTACGAAGTAACAGAGTACAGACTTTAATTACAACTTAATTACAACCAATAACAAACCTACACCTTTCGTGATTTCTTTAACTGACACACACAGACACGAAACAGACAAGAAAATCCCCTCTGGTAACTGTGATAATGTACGAAATACAATAATTGCGTCATGGATCGATCATCCCTCGACTTGGAGGAAGCTACGATGTCTCATTAAATATACTATTTCTGAAAAACCAAATTATATTCAAAAAGTACAGGCTACAGTGTTCTTTGTAACGGAACAATGCAAAGTCAGTTAGTTGAGAGAATTTGTAATTGTTTACTCACTGTACAAGCGACTGCCAGCTAACTTAGCTGGCTAATCACTCGTATACCTTAGCGGACAGCTAACGTCTTCCACTCGCGTCGTTGCTTTGATTCGGCTATAATCGTTGTAACACGGCGCTTATTCTTCCTAAAAGTTCCTTCTCGAAGCTCAAAGCTCATTGATCTGTATCGGTTTCTCGGGACGCTTGGCTGATTTGACCCTTCGTGGAACTACGTTCTCGCGTTTGTTTACAATTCTGCAAGGCCAACAGGAAGTGCGAGAACTGCAAATATCGCGATATCGATGAATGAGATTTCAAACGAGGGTACGCGGATCCACCTAGGGATTCAGTCAGGAAGTGCAGTTTGCTGGAATTTCCAATGCCAAATTAAAGGCACAATATGTAATATTTTAAGATTAAACCATCCAAAAACCACTAGTCATTATATATTTTGTTGACTTGTATACTTACATTATCCAAAATGTTTCCAAGAATGTTTAAATCCAGAGAAATTAGCTTTTTAACCAGGACACGGGTCGTGTGTCGCCTATCAATTGCTGCGTTTCCACTGCGGGAACTTTCCCCAGGAACTAGGGACTTTGGGGTGGTACTTGGTGTGTTTCGACTGCAGGAACCAGGGTCTAAATAAAGTTCCAGGTAAAAATTTCCCCCTCAAAACGGCCCTGCTTGCGAGGTAGTACTTTTTCAAAGTTCAGGAACTTTCAGGGGTGGGACCTAAAAGTCTGTTACGATGCGTGCAGTAAGAGTTGTTTACTATTCGAATCAACAATGGAGTTTTAAAAATATGACTGATTATCCAACGACTAGGTTCAGGCTTTATTAAGCTTATATGCGAAGGACGAAATCCAGTGGGAAATGGAAAGTCGCGCGCAGTCCTACATCACCAGACTAATCTTCACGGTACTTTAGACCGCAGTGGAAACACAGACAGCAGCAGGCCTCGGGGGAAAAGGAGTTCCTGGGACAATTTGTTCCGGGTAATTTTGGTGGAAACAGGGCTAATGACATCATACACGCGTTATCCTCGATTTCTGTAACCATGGAAACACCAAAGACGCTTTAATATATGATGTGTTTTATTAAACAGGTGAGCAACTGTTTGGATACATTCATCGACAGAAAACTAATCATTGTTAAATCTGGTTTTCTTGATTTACTGCGAGTACCATGTTTTACCATGCCTAATATCGATCTAGCTCACTGCAGTGTGCAACAAGTGTCTCGTAGTAGCCGCCTGAGCGAACACAGAGTAGCATTATAACATAACTTTCAACGCACACAAATAATGTATCTAATATGATAAACAGCGCTGCGTTTCCCCACATACACGAGCGAAAAAGCGGAAGCGCTCGTCTGCAGCATAATAAAAGCTCAGTGAAATCAAGGCGTCATCAAGCTACGCCTTTGTTTTGAATAAGCGACCTCTAGTGGTGAAACATTACATATTGTGGCTTTAATTAAATGTAAAAATAAATAATAAATTGCAATAAAAATCTAAAATAGGGTAAGAGTTTAAAATTGTAGTAAATATTATAAATACTCATCAAAATTACACCATGGTATATGCACAAATTTGTTTTGAAAGGTAAATAAAGGGTAAAACATCAATCAGTAAAGAGACTGGGAATATGATTTGCCTTTAGCACAACTGATTCTGAACCTTTATTTTGAAACGCATTTTGTCATTACAGTAGGCTTTAATACCATTTAGCATCATATTTGATCCATGACCCAGTGTAAATGGACAAAATGTGTAAGATACAGATGAGATCAGATACATATGCTTATTAAAACTCAATGTAAACAGACTGCATTCAACAACTGTACATAAAAGACACAATGTACACATCTTCAACCAAATTTATTTGAAACAAACCAAAAGAACAGTTACAAGAAACGACTACTAGTTTAAGGACATACTGTCTCATGACTTTAAAAATAAACACGATTAAAATGGCTATGGAGTCAAACCTACCACAGTTATGTCAAGGAAATAAATATGACTGTTTTAATCAATGGAAATGCAAATGAAAACTATAATAAAACCAAATGTGTTTTAAAAGAGAGCTTATATTAAACAGAGCTATTAGCGATCACCATGCCCAAATACAAAGGGATTTGCAATATTAAACAACACGTTTCTGTTTATTCTAATAATGACCTCTAAAAACACATAATTTGGGACAGTAATATAGAGTTCAAAGCATTTTTTAACAGTGCGCATATACTGTGGCAGTTCGGGACTGCCTTTATGTGCATGACAATTCATCTTTACCAAACCCTGCTGTTCATGTAAAACATTGTCATAGGAGTAAAATACTGTTCTCTCACCCAACTGATCATACACACACACACACACACACACACACCCCTCACACACACCCCTCACACACCACTGCCGCTGCCAGCTCCTTCTTCCTCGCCTTTCTTCTGCCTCTTTTTGGCTCGGATCTCGTTCATGGCTTCCTCAATGGAGCGAGTGTCTCTCTTATTGGCCACAGGAACTGTAACAAAGAGTAAACACATGATAAAAAGGCATGCAGGACAGAAATCACCCTGGGCTACTGTACTTCCACAAAAGCAAAAGGTTTAAAGTCAGTATGAAACAAATTTATTTACTTTTTTTTAATAAGCCGTTTACGTCTGGTATTTAGTCTCACAATCTCATGACAAGTGGCAAGGCGAGTCAGCTCCATGTTTCTTCCTGACCACTTGTAATTGAATTTGAAGGATTTTTGAGGATTTTACATCACTCACTACACCACTGTGTGTTAAAAAGCTCTCCACTTTCTATATTTAAAAGTATAATGACATGATAAATCAAATTTGCATTGATCTTTTAACATATAAGAGGTCTTTGTAAGTTTCATAGCTTAAACGGCTTCCACATTATAAACAAATCATTTGTTGAATCAAGCTCCAAAAATGGCTTGTTTTGATATTGGGGGATCTGTGATGTCACATACATTTGATATCAACAAATATTTATACTTCATTGCATGGTATAGTCAGCAATATATATAGGATGTGCAATTCTAGAGTCTTGGGGCCAGATTTACTAACAGCTCACGCCAGCGCAAACCCTCTTTTGGCGCTAAAAAAATACTGTCAGGATTGACTAAAGACACACAGTGAAAAATTAGTGCTGAAAAGGCGTGGGCAGGGTTATTTTTGCGGCTGACCTTATTGCATATGCATTTGTAGTTTCCCTTTCAGACGACAAACTTATGGGAGGAGAGTATTTAAATGAATCATGCAAGGTGATTTACTAAGGTTTGCGCTCGTCAATTTACTGGTGTTTGTGCCAGTATTTACCGCCCAAAAAAAGCATGTCTTAAACCAGATGCTAATTTGCGCTGCTCTTGGTAGATTGTGTTGGTCATTATGGAAATGATATGCCTGCGTCCGTGTTCTTTAATTTGAGCGGCGTCATTAGATACAACCCCGTATCGCTCTCACGCTAATTAGCTCTGTTTAGTAAATCTGGCCCATAATGTAACAATATCACATGCTGCCTTCATTCAATCAGTGACACTGACAGCACAAATATGCCAAGATTGTTAACCCATGGTTCAGATCCATTAAAAATATACACACCACAGCCGTATGCCCGGTTGGCTTCAAGCGTGTGGGCGGCATCTTTAGCAGCAGATGTTCCAATCAGATGGCTGTATTTGTCTCTGTAGTTTGAATTGGGCGACGCAGGCCTCTTCTGACTGTGACTGGCCGCTTCCATCTCCAGTGCAGCCTTTTCCTGAAGAGGGAGCAGTAAGACATGTAAACATTTTCCAAAAGAAACAGTAATTCAAAAATAGAAAGTAAAGTTTGTTGGGACAAACAAACCCAACAGGTTTTGAAGCAGAACAGACACTGCTGCTCCTGCACAGTATTCAGGATAGATGTTCTTACCTTTAGCCGACGCCTCTCCTCAGCTTTCTGTGGGTCCCACTCCTCGCCTTTCCGATAAGCCTCCAGTTCTTCATCTGATGGTGCAAACTCCTTCATAACCAAACACACAATCAATCAACAATCAAACACACTAAACAATAATACACCGTGTGGAACTGGTCACCTGGTGTAGTTTTGGTTCCTTGCCATTGTGAACACGTGTCATATTTTATTTCAGTTAACATTTATTTTATTTCAACTTTTAATGGTTTTTGTTTTAATTTCAGTTAACTATAATAATTAAAATCTTTCGAGGTACAGTATAGTAAACACAAGAAAACATATTTACAAAGATCCTCCGGAGAAGAAGTCGTCTGCAACACATAGTTACCTTTTTAAACAGCATGACGTATCTGCTCTCTTCATCCTCACCAAAGGAAAACGACGCTAGCCCTGCCACCTCGGCCACATCATGCCTAAGAGAAGTGGAGGCGTTAGCATGAACTGTATGGTACACAGAAACACAGGAAGTCCTGCCTAAAACGGTGCCAGTGGTTGAGCCAGTAGTTGGACCAATCAAAAAAACAAGCAATGGCTTACTTATAGTTGTTTATTAATATTAAACTAGAATAGCAGTATGCTTTTAAAATAAATTTCTTTTAACATTGATTAATCACAGCTGGTAATGTTAAAAGACTGAGAAGATCTTATGCCATTCTGGAGGGCATAAAATTGAACCCAAATCCAGAAATTAAACTCAACAATCTAAAGTATCTCTGCATATACGCTTCTATAAGCATGTAGTTTGCAGAAGACCTCATTATGTCAATCAACAGTGTCTAAGCGTGTGCTGCAGTTTTGTCGTCTGTCACTTTAAATGTTCGAGCTCTAATGGGGGTCTAATGCTATTTCATGCATTCTGACTTATATACACTGTTAAAGAGTTAGATTCTCATGCTAAACATGGCCAATATTTTTTTTTTAAAAACGAGTTGGACATATGACAGAGTATTTCTGTGCCAAATACACTCCTTCAGGATTCGAATAAGTTTCAGAAAGTTTTTTCTGAGTATGGCCATAAAGGGCGGATTTCCTTGTATGGGCACTTCTCCCGGATGAGCGCGTGCACATGTTAAGGTAACACAAACGTATAGTGAATCAAAAGTTATCCAGGGATAATGCCATGATGTATTGTGTGTGTGTCTGTGTGTCCTCATGACTCTTTAGCTCCGCCCACTGCATGTCTCCATGAGTTTGACGGTTTTCGGAAATAATCGGTACAGCGTATCTGTCTTTTATAAATATGATAAAACTAAAGACTCTTCAGAGATATGAAGGATGCAATACTACTCTATAGGTACTCAAGATTAAAATGAGACTGGCAGAAACTGTGTGTGTTATGTACCCTTTATAGCAGGATGGATTCTGATTGGCTGTCAATGTTTTTATCAGCTGGAAAAAAAAAACATTCTTAAAGTGATTTCAACAATATTGTTTCTCTGTGTCATTATGGTTATAGTTGTGGTGTGAACTCTGCTATTTTTTTATATTTAGAACTATATCTTTATCATTATCATTATAGTTATCGTCCTTGGTATGAATGGGCCTTAAATCTTTTCAATCAGGGTTTCATACAGTATTAGTTGCCAAGGCAATGTTTTTCATTTTCATTTAGTTTAAAGTCAGCATGAAACGTTGCATAGTTGGTTACACTTTATTTTAAGGTGTCATTGTTACAGTGTAATTATATATTTAAGTACTAACTAAGTAATAATAATTAACATACTATATGGTTAGGGTAGGATTAGGGTTGTTGAGGGTTAGTTGCATGTAATTATGCATAATTTACTGTTATTACTATGGTAAGTACATGTAACATATGTAACAAGGACACTGTAAAATAAAGCGTTACCTGAAAGTCTTTTCTTCCCTATTATGACATGTATATTTTGATTAAAGACTACAAGGGCACATGAATCTAAAGAAAATAATGATGTGCACAGATAAATCATTAAATACTGCATATTCCATAAAGCATTAAGAACAACTTTAATCTGATGTACTAAAATGAAAATAAAATGAATAAAAACGATATATTTAAAATAATAATAATAACAACCCTAACCCTAAAACGTAAACTAAATTAAAAATGCACACTGAAAAATATTAAAATAAAAGCCAATTCAATTTACTTATATATATATATATATGAATGGGCCTTAAATATATAATATGTGTATATATATATATATATAAACTATAATAGCATCTAAATAACGGTGTTGAACTCACAATATGCTTCTCTCGATCTTTCCCATTGGGTCATATTTCTTCTTCTGCAGTTTGCTGTCCTGAATGAAGTCTGACACCTCTTTCTCCATCTAAAGGGGGGAAAAACACACACATTTACATAAACAAAAGCTTCCTGTGCCATAGGCTCCTGTTTATGTCAGACAAAGAAAGGCAGAAGCAGGGAGATTGAGTTATACCTTTCTCCTGAACTCTGTTTTTTTCCTCTTCTCATCCTCCTCGAGCTTCTTCAGTCTTGCTGCTTGTTCTGCACAGTACAAACAAAAGCCATCAGAATATATCATAAAAATAGTTTCTTATAACACATGTAACTTATGTGCACTGACAATTTATTGAACATTGTCAACATTGATGTGGCTGTGATATTATTAAAGCTTAGCTATTACTGTTTAACTGCTATCTTGCTTATTCGTGTTTATAACACGCGCTTTTATGCAAATACACGGCTGGCCTATTTATAAAACATTTTAATACCAAACACAAAAGGCATCAACACACCAGATATGACGTCGAGAGGGTTTTCAACGGCAGATGACGTATGTACGTTCATATATTATTTCTCAGACGGTGATTGGTTATATTACACCGAGTTAGTGTCGCAGAGGGCACTCGGATATTTGTTTATTTCCACTTGTAAATCTACAAGCATTCTCAGTTTCGTAATCTAAGCTGCAAAGAGGAGTGTATTTATAGAATTAAAACGTTATACCTCTAGCTTTCCTTCGGCTTTCTTGGTTGTGAACGGTTGGAGGCTTTTCCATCGAGCTCAAGATCGAGCCCAAGAGGTCCGCCATCTTTGGACTGTCTAATTCTGACCGGAAGAACGCTGCATGCTGCATTCTTGAAATTGCATTCTGGGTAATGTGGTCCACCCAGCGGATTTCACAATGACGTCATTAAATCTAAATGGTCCGAATACGATGAATAGTGTCTTTGTATAGTTGTGCAAATGCTTGCTACATAGGTTTTATCATGTAGGAACTTGACAAAAACTACAAAAATGTTTTTGACGTTACGCATATTATGTTTCTTGATAATTGTGTGATTCACATTCAGAAACAGTATTTCATTCAGTGTCTTCAGCTCATATATTCACATATTGACGCTCTTTACTATCATTTTTGAATATGTGTTTTAATAAGTACATTTCCAAATTGAATATTTGTTTAAATAATAATGATATTTAATATTTTTTTTGGGATGCATGCCATGTATAGAAATTAAGCAAGAATAAACCATTGTTCTACAAGCAGCAGTACAACTACAATGTAATTATATATATATATATATATATTTTAATCATGTTTTTCAAGTTTCCTAATGAAGTATTTAAAACAGCTCTGTTTTATGGACTAGTTTTGTTCAGATTGTATAACTTGTTGTTTCTGAATAGCAAGCAAATGAGAAACAACACAATCTTATTAGTTTCTTTACTTGATGAAAACGTGGTTATTTTTAAAAGCTGGTCTCGTTTGATATTACTCTTCATTAAAAACAAAAACACAATCAATGCCTTACATACTAGGAAGAAAATATCAAGTGTTGAAAAATTCCTTTTCATCCCAAAATGTAAGAACACAATAATTCCACTGTCACTTTCACACAGTTCCTCAGACCGGAAAATGAATGATCAAATACCTCAAACTTGAATACAGTACAAGCAGTGATTTGGTGTGGTATTGGCCTTTACACACCTCCTTATCTTTATTACAACACAGTTTCCAGTTAATTGTGCTCAATGTCAGCAAACATGACCAAATGTTCACGGCAAAGCAGTCTTTATGGTAGGACATATGGTGGACATGGTGATCTGAGGCCAAGTTGTCTCTGAATTGGGATCTTGAGTGTTTTGCACACCATTTTGTGTATGCTGGATCAAAAGAATTATGAGATAAGAAAGAGAACAATCTTTTATGATTCACTCAGAATACAGGTTTGGCATCTGTATTGACAAAGATTCCTCACAACAACTAAGCCTGTTGACAGGTCAGTACAGTGTTGACCTTTAAGGAGGAACAGTTTGTGTCGGGGAGAGGGATTACATAAATATAATTTAAAACTAAAACAGGGGTCTTACTGGAGTGAGCGAATCATTCAATTCAATTTATAGTTTGGTTAGTCAGTCCGTGTAATATAAGAGTCCAAATGATCTTCACAGCAAAGGCCCACAATCCAGCGCATACATTGGTTCTGTTACCAACCATCAAAAACAGAAACTATACTGGGAAACCAGATGTGGAAGAGAAACATAATGTGGAAGTATGTCCTGTGCTGTCCCCTGACGACCTTAAGGACATATCTAGGAGTCAAGGAAATAGACCTTGTAGAACTTGTTCATCTGTTCCAGGAAGATGAAGGTAAGAACCGTGTGCGGCCCAAGACGAGCGTAATAAGGAGTAAAACCCTTCCACAGACTGAAGAATCCTTCGTTCCTTATGACCTTAACCAATACATCCTACAGAAAGGGAAAGAAAAAAAGCGGAAAAGAATGAGAGGGAGGCTAGAAGTGTCAAAGACTATACCACTAACAACAATACATTTTATTATTGCACAAGTTAGCATTTTATCCAGCCTAACCATTACAATGGTACTGAAAAAGTCATGCCATCCCGAACTGTTGATTAAACATTACTGTTGGTGCTCTAATACCTGCAACTCAGCACAAACTAATTGTTTACCAAGTCTTTTGGTTTCCTCCAAGATATGAAGTTTTCATGGAAGCCTATTTTCACCACATAATAAAAGTAGTTGTGAGGGGACTAAGAATACTGAGGGAAAAGTTTGCGAGATTTAAACTGGAAAAAAGTCAGAATTGCCAGATATAAACTGAATTCCGAGAAAAAAAGTCAATGATGAGATGTAAACAGTTCTGAGGAAAAAAAGTCAGAATTGTGAGATGTAAACTGAGAATTCTGAGAATTTTGTTTTACAGATGTAAACTCAGAATTCTAAAAAGTCAGAATTGATATATAAAACATTGTGATTACCGTTTTATATTTTTATTTTGTGGCAGAAATAAGCTTTGAAAGGTTTTCCTGAAACTTGATCCATTTCTGATTTCTCCCTACAGCAACATGACTGAAAGGTCACAACTCTAGCTGTCTGAGATCAGTAGCTTAAAACAGACAGAGTAACAGGGGAAAGCAGCGAGAGACTGACTACGAGTGAGCTGAGAACATACCAAACCATTCTTGTACTCCGGCTTCCCATCAATCATTCTCATGTTCTGGATTCTTTAGAAAAGAAGGAGATATATGTTAGCATTGCATGATCTGCACAATTTCTACCCATTGTGCACAGAAAACAGCCAGAATCAGCAAAAACCGTTAATTATTTGAATGAATGTTTTGAGTCTTCTGTTTTTCAGTCAGGTCTTATTTAATGAGTGACTCATTAGTTATGTGTAATCATATCTTTTGTATTGCTTGCAAGTTATAAAAATTTAAATAATAATAAGAATAAGAATAAGAACAAGAATAAGTGAATGAGATGAAGTACCATTCACTTTGGACATTTACATTTATGCATTTGGCTTTTATTTGGCCATAAAGCTTTTAATACAAAGTGACTTACATTGCAATCAAGTTATACATTTTATCATTCATCAAACAAACATATGACGGTGTTAGTGCCATGCTCTATTATATTATAAGAATGTCATATCATATTTTGCAATTAACATTATTATAAATAGTATCAAAATGGTTTGATTTCCAACAACAATAATTATTGTGATATATGCAGTTCCTGTTTGGCCATACCACCCTAATTAAATATCATTTATACAGTAAGTATATTCTGCGATGCGTGTATTGGCCACCTTGCTCTCTACATATGAGAAGCAGTATCAGGCATTGAAAAACCACTAGCATGTATACGTAATAAGATAATAAATAATGATGTTCCCTTAGAGCAGTTAGCTTACTTATCAGCTCCAGAATTTACAATCTTTATCAGCACACAACTGAACAAAATATGCTCTGTCAACTACCTGAGTCGACCTGCATTCATCCTGCCATACAATATTACAAAGCACACCGATGCACAATTTCCAGAAACATTTCAGTAATAGTAATGCATATGAGGTTTAGAACTTTATACTGTTTATGATGTGAATACTATATTCAAGCATTTATTGTGAATGCAATAGCAGGTTTAACAGGTCACATTGGTGATGGAAAAAAATTAAATAATAATTAATTATTGACTAATTGTCGGCTTCAGTCAACATATGCATCACTAGTTTTCATACATGTTATAGTTGTTTAAAGAGATCAAATGAGTGAGTAATTGATGACAGAATTTATGTTGTTCCAAACCCATAAGACTTTGGTTTATCTTCGAAACGCAAATGAAGATATTTTTTAATGAAATCTGAGAGATCTCGGTCACTCCACTGAAAGTCTATTCACCCAAAACGTTCATAAAGAGATTTTAAAATAAATCCATATGAATTAAGCGGTTTAATCCAAGTCTTATGAAGAGACATGATCACACTGTAAACGATGAACAGACTGAATTTAGGCTTTTATTCACATATAAGCATTGATCAGCAAAAATAAACAGAAGCTCAACCATATTTGCATGACGCGCAGGCATGAGCTTGTTTAATAAAATTGAATGCAATGGTTTGTCGATTAATGTTTATATCTGAATAAAGGCCCAAATTAAATCTGTTCATCATATAAAGTGTGTTTCTTCATAAGACTTGGATTAAACCAGTCGATTCATATGGATTTTTTACAATCTCTTTATAATTGTTTTAAAAGTTTTGGGGAAACAAGACTTTCAATGGAGGGACAAAAATCTCTCCGATTTCATTAAATATATAATTTGTGCTTCGAAATTGAATTGGTTTGGAACGACATGAGGTTGAATAAATGACCATTTTCATTAGGAAGTAAAGCTGTACCTGGTTTTAACAATATCTACTGGCATAGAGGCAGCGGTGGTGACCAGTCCACTGATCATACTGGCACAGAAATGACACAGGATATCATCTCCAAAATATCCTGCACAAAAACAGAAGTAGAGAGATATTTGAAGAGTTCATTGCAATACATTTCAGTTTGACCTCAGTGTTTTAGAAGAACACACATTGAACGATACGTCCACACTTACTAGGGTAAATAAATAACAGTTAGTGATTGGTTAATCACCAATTCATCTGGTTCAGCTTATAAAACATTTTCAATAAAACACACTCTGGACTAACTACATGAAGTTAATTATGAAAAACTTATAGGTGTTCCTACTGCTGGATGTTCTGTTATTGGTTGGCTGCAAAACCGATCTGGGCTAGTTTTCCCATAAGCATCTCACCGATTCTGACGTGTAATTAGATCGCAGAAACCATTTGCACCAATGGTCTCTGCGATATACTTGGCCATACAATGCTTTAGGGAAATGCAGCCCAGATCTGATTTGGTCATCCTCCATCGTGCATGTCAACTACCGTATATCATAGGACACGGATCATGAGAGATCATATTAATTGCTGCATCATGTTGCTGTTCATTTGCAAAAAATTAAACTTTCCTCAACCGTCTATTTCGCCACCATCTGCATTATCAATGGCCACTAGCTATGCTTCCATCCACCCATTTTTATGCACATTTTGGGATATTGCATTAAAAATTTGATGGCAGCTTGATGAAAGAACAAGATGTGCATAAAAACGTATATGTGCTCCATTAATGCGTATACATTTTTTATCCAATAAGATTGGACTTGCAATTGCGCAAAAACTACAATGGAAACACATTTACCGAATAAATCCCTCGATGCGCAACAAAAAAACTCATGTGACTTTCCCTCAACAGAGGATGTGATTGGATAACTGGACTAACTAGCGGATGTTTCATTGCATAGCATCTCAAATGTTTGTTTGGGTCATTGTGAAAGGCCTGAACCAAAGTCTGTCATCAAAATAATTTGGTTTAATTCCCTCCCAGAACTCTCACACAATTGTGTTCCCAAACACAAGGCATCCGAATGCAAGACAACATGCCAGCGTTTATTGTGTTTTGTCTGCACGCTCTGAGACACAAGTTGTTTATGATGGAGGATAAAGGAGTACAGTTTCTTCTCCGATTGCAGCAGCTTCCATTTTTATTAGATACAGCATTTTTTGCCAATTTCCCAGGGAGTGACGATTGGGGATAGAACATGGGATAGAAACAGTGATTTATTTGCAGATGTTTGATGCAATATTCCAATTTTAAGCACCAAGTTAAATTCAAAACTCTGGATGGAAATATAGTTAACAAATCAAACTCTAGTTTAAAACGAATGACTTTGTCACTTTGCTGCTGCAAATCACTGTCAGTGTCAATGCACCCTTAGCATTAACATTAGTTAAAGTCCCCCTGTAGTCAATCATTTTATCCCTTAAAACTCATCTTTGATCACCAAAATGGCATATTTAACTCTCGCCAAAACTCCTGCTATAATCAATGATGCTGTCTACACGGCACAATGAATCTCTTATTTACATCGTGTTTGAACTGTTAGTTATGATGAAAATATTTTGTGAGAGTGGAAAAATTAAGTTGCAATGACGAGATCACTGCTTTCTTGTCTGTCATCGGCTACAATGCTCATCACTGCAACCTTTCATACGACGGAAGTAGAGCTAAATATAATGCTACAATCAACACTTTTCAAGATTAGTTAATCTCGACAGCTGTAAGAGTAAAAACGTAGTAAAAGCTTTAGAGAGAGTTCCACATACTTATTTCATATGCAAAATAAAGATGCTAGCCAATCACAGCAGTGGGCGTTTACACTGAAGTCTCACAGCAGACACGCCCCTTCCAACAGAGCGTTCAAATCAGAGGCTAAAATCAGGGTAGAAAATGGCCTTTATTTCTAAATGATGACTATTTTTGATGTAAAAATCATACTAACATTACATGTGCACCTCAGGAAAAATAAAATAATTGTAAAAAATACAGTTCATGACCCCTTTAATATTATTTACCCTAACAATGAACAATTTTCTTTTATTTTTATTAACTAACTTTCACAAAGATTAACGCATTCTGTATCAAATGTATTGCTCATTGTTAGTTAATGTTAATGCATTAACTAATGTTAACCAATGGAATCACATGCTTATAACTTTTATCCAAATCTGTTTAGCAATGCCAGAAATTCTTTCTTTTATTAAAATCAAAATCCCAAAAAACTAAATTATGACCTGCAACCACAGACAAAGAAACAAAAATAGAACGATTTTAGAATATTTCCCTGTGGGAGAACCAGCTCATGCAGGTTTTTGGAGCATGGCAGATGCTCTACCAGGATGGTCTACCAGGTTGATTTGAGTTTCATTCAGCTGGTGGTAGTCCAATTCGCTAATCACCTAGACCAGCTTGAATGACCATGAATGATTAGTCTGGACTAGCTAACCATGTTTATCCCACTACCATCAGAATCTGGAATTAGCTAGATTTCCCAGAAGGGCTGACACTACACGTTCGTGACTGATAAGATAAATGAAGGTTCATACCAGAGTCCAACAGCGCTTGTTTGGACTGGGAATATGAAGCAAGTTGGGCTGCATTCACAACAACTGCTCTGGCCATGGTGGGTATGCATCCCTACATTAGAAATAAAACACACACACATCATTATATAGACAGATTTAGAATAGTAAAGCAAGCATATAGGAATAATAAGAAACACGTTCAGAGTATTTCAGCACATTGGTGAAAGAATGCAGATGTTCGAGAACTGTTAATAAAAAAAAAAATATCATGAAAAGTCATTTTGTTCCAGGCAGGGCCGTCGCTAGTGGGGTGAAAGGTGGTGACAATTATAGGGGGCCCACTAAATCTAGTAGTTATGTTATATATTTCCCTACTCTTATGAATCATTATAGTATACACATTTGTATGCCTGATAGTTCAATTAAAACCACAAAATCATGCAAATTAGTTAAAGTTTTCCAAATCTCCTCCCTCTCACCTCCCTAAAAAATGGTTTAGTCCGATGGTTATAACATACATTTCAGCTCAATCAGCAGTAAATAGCAGAGATACCCAGAAAGTCCCACCCAGCTACTAATCAGAACCAATCATAGTTAAGGCTGCTCCGAGAACAGTAGTTGAAGTTAGAAGTAATGTTACAATGGAAGTGAGACTGACTGTGAGTGAGATTGCTTAAGTCTATCAAAACGTTCTTTAACATTAACGTTCTTTTAGTGCACTGTAGGGAGTCAATGTGATGGGATGCCGTGCCCTGATCTTTTCGCTGCCCGATTTACTTTCACGGGAATAGGACGCCGCCCACGCACTTCGGTACTGTCAACATCTCTGCATACGATTATGCTCTATTATCTAGTTTGTTGGTTTGTATAACAGGCAGAAAAATATGCGTCACAAGGATTACAGACTTGCCGGCTGCTGATGTGATATTTTTAACAATAGCCTACTGTCAAGAAAACGCGAATACAACTCACCGCTATTGATGGATACATTAATTAGCTTAATTTAATAAAATAGCACATTATCTTCATCAAAAATGAAGACAGTGAGAAACTTCAGTGGTTTTATTTTACATTTGACTGCATCCATTTATCTCAACTGTTAGACACCAGACAGACTGGAAATACATTTTATAGGCCTATTATATTGCTGGTACGCCTATTTAAAAAAAAAGTTTATTTTATCATTTTATCAATTTCTTGTCTTTTGTTGTCTTGCATAATTGCTTGATGACTGTAAACAAAGTTATTAATCGCTTGATGCCATTTTTTGTGATGTATTTATATATAACTTTGTATATAAAATAAGTAATAGCAACCTTTATTTGCATTTATTTATTTGTCTGTTTAAATAAATTGTCTGTTTATTTGTCTTATTTTGTAAGAAATCCTTATTACGTGCATGGCAGCCTCCATGCCCATATCTTATAGGCCTACCGTTGCCGTATATGATATGAGTGGAGGGCGTTGGGGGCCCACATCAATGTTTCTTCAGGGGGCCCAGAATTCCCTAGATATGGCCCTGGTTTCAGGATTTCTTTAAAACTGAACCAATTCTTATTCAAATCCCAATAATAGTCAGAGTTGTTCAGAAATACATGATTGTAAACCACAAGCAAGTAGGCAAAAAAATAAAACTCAAATGAATGAACATCTGCAATCTAGATTATTAGCGCACATGTAACAAGATTGCACACAAACATACTGTAACACACACTCACCCTCCAGAGTGTGGTGACCCCTTCCTCCCTAGTGATTCTCATGAGGGCATTGAAGACGTTTGTGTAACCCCTTCTTTGCTCTGGAGGCAACCTGGACAAGAAAGAGATTAAGGAGGGATATTTTATAAACATTTCAATATTTTAAGAAGAAAAAGATGATGATAATATTAATATTAACACAATCAAATAATCATAACAGTTATTTTAGTATCATTTATATACTATTATATCATTTATTAATGTTTTGAAACTGAAAATTATTAAAACTATACTAAAAATAAAAGTTAGTTAATTTTAGAGATTTTGTTATGCACTTTTGTACATTTTTATGTCTATTTATTTAGCATTAAATTATTTTTATTTCAGGTTTAATTTTAGTACTTCAAAAGTAAAATTATTTTATTTCAGTCAGTTGCCAAGGCAAATTTTTTAAATTTTATTTTAGATTAATTTCAATTAACAAAAACTAGTATTAATAGTTTTAGTTAATTAATTTTATTATTAATAATAAAATATTTTGATATTTTTATTGTAGATAGAAATGTTTGTATGAATGCTAGGATTTATAAACAAGGCATAATGTACAATCAATAATGCGTATTGGACAATTCATATTGGGCACAAATTGGATATATGGCAAGCACATAATAAAACGTGTGGTTAAAAACAGACACTTTATATCAGGTTGATAGAACAAGTACTTATGAAGAACTAGTGGCATAAAATCCTTGAAATATTACCTACTGAGTAACCTAAAGACTTATACTCGTAAAGAGCTTATAAAATGAGTAAAGGAGTCAAAACAGCGGCAGGAATCCCTTCGTCACACACACAAATGAAGATCTGCTGCGAGGAGACATGGTTTTGGCGCCTGTACCAAACTGTGATGGGACTACATTGCAACTATAACAATAAAAAACAGGTGTACTTGAGCATTTGGTCCTTTTACGTTAGAATCTTGTGACATCATGTCCCATTTTTGGTTCGTTTAGATGTCTTTGGTCCATGTTGTGTTCATATTTCAGTCGAACTGCACCAGAGTTTGTTTGGAAGCGGATCAAGACCCATCTTTTCAGTGGTCTCAGTCAGTGTTCACAATTATTCAAATGAAGCGCACTAACAGAGCAAATCGCACAGGGTTTGTTTTAATTGAATCAAACATGCCAAGTGTGAACACACACTAAGAGGACAAATCTTCCGAATCCTCCTGTAACAGCTGTGGCTCTGCTGAGTGATTTATTTTGTCACTTTTAGGATACAAAAAATATGTGAAATATGGTGAAGTGTGATGATATTCTTCTACCTCCCATCAGCCGTCATTCGAATGAGCGCCACCTCAGCTGGAGTCCCGACAAACGCCCCCGTGGCCCCAGCGGTCATTCCGATCAAAGCCTTCATGAAGAAGTTGGGAGGTGTGCCATCTGCTTTGGACATGCGCTCAAACAGGATGGTGTAGATGCCCAAGCGGGTTGTGGTGTAGGTAGCCTGTCTCAACAGACCTGCCGAAAGCCTGCAATTAAAAACATGGGACAGAAACAGACAGAGGCGTGAACACAATAAATGCGTAGTGAGACAAGAATGAGATTTATGTATCATAATCAGATATTTACAGCTTGTGTAAAGCTATGGGCTCCATCTACAGTCACTCAGTAAGGATGTCCAGCTAGAGCTCCCTAGTTTCTCACATCCAGTGTCTGGTAAAACTAATGTTAAAAAAACAAAAAACATTAATTGAATAATTCATTCAAATTCATTAATCTTGCCTTGTGAGAAAGTGTACCTCACTAATCTACAACGCTTGTTTCCTAGCGCAGCTGCGGCGTGGCTCTCTTTCTTACCCGGTGTAGATGCCGCTAATGCCCTCATTACGCAGGATGCTGGCCAGGGCATGAAAGCTGGTCTTGTACTCACGAGCCTTGGAGCCCTGACCGCTCAACTGCATCCGATTCTTCACCAAGTCCAGCGGCTGCACAAACACTGTTGCACCCATCCTGGAAGTCAGAGAGAATGTGTGTTAGCTAAACCATTTATTTCCTTTAAAGGGGTCCACACCAAAGGGAGATATTTTATTTAACAGAATCCACTTTCCAAAAATTTGTTTTTTCAGGGTCTTATGACGTTACTTATTTAAATAATCCCCGCCCATGGAATACGCAAAAAAAGGGATCACGACATGTAAGCATGTCTTATTATTTCTAGTTGTGTTTTCTATTAACAGTTCCAATTATATGTTTTATGTTGTTGTTATAATATAAACAAAGGGCAAAGCTTTTCCTCCACTAGCCAACATTAGTGTTGATATAGTGTTTACTGTAGCTTTGTAAGCTCTCGCTTTCGTAAGACGGCTCACCGCCCTTTAGGAAACTTAACCAGGGTTTTGTGATCGATTACTGTTTGTATTACCATAGTTTTCCGACAAGTATCACAATTAAATGGTATATAACTCCGTATCTAAAAAGTATGAGAAAATTACAAAACAAAAAACACAACTCTGAAACATCCTGAAGTCCGTGCTTGCTTGAAATCCGTTCTTAATATTTAAAATATTTACTAGAGCTCATCTAGCAGTTATGATAAGAGGCATGACATTTCCTGAACACGCACTAAGCAGGGCCAATCACAACACATTGGGACAGCTAAAGAATCACAGCACAGAGGGGCTTAATCAAAACAGGAACTGAATGACGCATTCAAGCCAGACTCTGGAGAGAGGTGCTGTAATAATGTAAAATAGGTGAGAAATGTGTTTTTTTTTTGTTCGTTTTTTTTTACAATCGAGCATGAAAGCATATTCTAGTACACCCCAAAAACTAAATCAAGGCTTCGTAAAAGGGCTTCCTTTAAAGTCCTGTTCTCATCCTGAAGGAATCCTATTGAAATGAGCATAAAAGACACCTAATATTAATTTTTCTCTACAGGACCAATATGATTCCCAATAGGATAGAATAGGATAGGAAGAATCATACAACTCAAAGACATAAGACAGACAGGAAACTCCTGTAGGAATCTCAGTCCACCCATTATCTGTTCCTTTTTAATCTCATCAGGATCCTTTATTTGCAAATAATCACAGACAGTCCCTAAAATAGACAGCTGCTGTTTCTTTAAAAAAAAAAAAAATCACATCACATGAATATCCTTCTAAACTAGTCCATTGATTATGGTGTCCTTTAGACTTTAGCTCAGTTTTAAACACATGTATGATTACTATGCCTTTAAAGGGCTAGTTCACCCAAAAATGAAAATTCTGTAATTAATTACTCACCCTCATGTCGTTCCAAACCCGTAAGACCTTCGTTCATCTTCAGAACACAAATGAAGATGTTTTTGATAAAACCCAAGATCTTTCTGACCCCCGATAGACTGCAACGTTCTTACCACTTTCATGTTATTTTTTAGTGCCATATCAGCATCTGTGGCTATTTTCATGGCAAGATCAATATATTAAAAACAAATATATAAACAAAATAAAAATAAAAAAATTATTTATATATATATATATATATATATATAAAAAAAACAACAATTGATAACCATCTCACATAAATATAACAAACATTATATAAGATTTTTAATTTCAATATTTGATTAAAAAAAAAAAACTTTAGATTATTTCTGATGAAACATTTTTAAAAACATCCATTAAAGAACTTTCTGTGTAAAAATGTTGCCTAGTGTCATTCAAAGCAGTATATTCCAGCAAAATATGTTTTATAGACAAAGGGGTTTTATTACCACTTTCAAGGGCCAGAAAGGTTGCAAACATATCGGCAACAATTTCTTCTCATCATTGTTGGTCTTCTACACTTATCACGTTGTAAACACAGTGCAGCGCTTCCAGGTTAGACGTCAAAGCGTCGGCTCATTATTGGCCAGCTCCTGCGCCAGCATCACACGCATGCGTCGTGGTGGTCACGTGAACAGCGTCGGCCAATTGGGAGCTGGCATTCTGACGTAGAACCCGGAAGCACTGCACTGTGTAAAGAAAAAAATCAGACTGACACGGATGAGAAGAAATTGTTGCAAAAAGTCGTTTTTGTGGGGTTTGTTTGCACACAAAATGTATTCATGTCGCTTCATAACATTAAGGTTGAACCACTGGAGTCACATGGACTATTTAAACGATGTCTTCACTACCCTTCTTGACCTTGAAAGTGGTGATTATGTTGCAGTCTGTGGAGGGGTCCGAGAGCTCTTGGATTTCATCAAAAATATCTTCATTTGTGTTCCGAAGATGAACGAAGGTCTTACAGGTTTGGAACGACATGAGGGTGAGGAATTAATGACAGAATTTTCATTTTTGGGTGAATTAACCCTTTAAAGTCGGCATGAAACAGAAGTTGCGATAGTTTTTTCTTCCCTATATCTGAGTGAAAAAATGTATGGCGGGACTTTGTCCATGGAGTATTGATTGGATGGTGTTGGTTTGCTTTTGGTGGATCTCATGTGAATGACAGGTTGCCCCGCCCTCACGCCAGTAAACACATCATCAGAGAAGAGATGTCGTTGAAAGAGGGAGGGAATTATTTTGAATAAAGTAGGACACATGAATTTTAGGAAAATAACTGTGCATGGATATAAAATTTATAATAAACACAGCAAAATTACATTTAAAAAAAAAAGAAAAAAGAATTGCCCATTTTGATTTCATGGTGACTTTAACATTTGCCCAAGGACAACCTGTATAAGAAATAGCAAAGGTCGTGCTTGTTTCAGAGAGTGGGAACTGTCTTACATGTGTCTTAATTTGTAGCACTATATTTAAGGATGGAATTTAATATTTAAATGCCTGAGACAAGTCTGAATACAAAAGACATTTGAAAAGGGGCACAAAATAAATGTCTTTCGCAACAAATAAGTGCCTGCAACGTGCATTCCTCAGTGACACATGACGACGCATGACATTTAAACTGAAGTTCAGATTTTGACACCAGGCTTTCTCTAGGCCTTCCAAATGCATTCACAACAGAACTCGCAGAAAGAGCCAAGAAAACCGAAAACACCCCACATAAACTCCTTATGCTGATTCTGATCAATAGCTCGCGCAGCGGAAACCGGCTAACCCTTGTCAATAATCTCACTCCCATCAGTTGCTCATTCAATTCAAGCCCATGCAACGCAGAGCGCCGCTGCACGCACGGACGCACGCACGCACAAGCGCATACGTACCCAGCCAAGCCACCGAAGAGAAACTTTATAGATTTGGGCGAGGTTTTGGGCTTGCCCGTGACCGCTGCGGCTGCCATGGCTGCAGTGTTGTTTCGGGTTTCTGTAGGACACCTTCACTTCTGCCGCTCCGCTGATATACGGCTGCTGTTGTGTGTACAGCAAGGTGACTCGCCTGGAACGCGCACGTCAAGCGGAACACGCTTGGACCAATGACATACGAGCTTGCACTCGCGGTGCCGAGCACGTACGTGACATATAGTTTTGTGTCTTAAAGAGACAGACACGTCCTTTTTCCGCTTTAAAGGGATAGTTCACCCAAAAATGAAAATTCTGTCATTAATTACTCACCTCATGTCGTTCCAAACCCGTAAGACCTGTTTATCTACAAATGAAGATGTTTTTGATGAAATCTGAGAGCTCTCTGACCCTCCATAGACAGCTATTTAATTAACACTTTCAAGGCCCAGAAAGGTAGGAAAAACATTTTAACACAGTCCATGTGGTTCAATCTTAATTTTATGAAGCGACGATAATACTTTTTGTGTGCAAAAACAAACAAAAATAACAACTTTATTCAACAATTTCGTTCTAGCCTGTGTCAGTCTCCTACGCAGTTTACGTTGTAAATACAGTGCAGCTCCTGCGTCATCATCACACGCATGCGTCGTGGTGCTCACGTGAACAGCGTCGACTGCCGTAGAACTCAAGCGCTACACTGTTGCGTAAACTGCGCACCTTAAAGTCCGGTGTTCCGCACCGTTGGCTCTACCGTTGGGTTTTTTGGGGGCGTCGGGCCATCGGTGAGAGAGAGAACTCTGATTGGCTGTTCAGCTTAGCGAATGAGTGAGTCAGTTTAATATTAACATGAGCGGAGTGGAATAAAGAACTTAATCAGCAGGATTGATATTCAAAAAGGTAAGCGCGCGCTGATTTGTTTACGGTTTGTGTATCTGCCTGGAGCATTAGTTTCCCTTTTGAATAATGAATATAGAAGAATATATCAGCAGAAATAGACAGTTGTATCATTCACACGCAGGTGCAGAACACTCATGCTAGCTGACAGTCGGCTGTAGTTCTCTCGGTGTGTTCAAGTGCAGCTTTTTGGCCCAGACGCGGCCGACGAGAGGCGACAACACCGTCGGCTTTCATCGCTGCTAGTTCTTTGACGTCGGGTTGGTGTGTCCTGGCCTTAAAATGTTTTCTCCTAATTGTAATGTATGTAAACTATAATTGTTTTTTGTCTGATTCAGGTCACAGACTAAGACATGAAAAGGGAATGTCAGAGCTGAATGTCATGTCAGAATTCCACTCTTGGCCACCCCATAAATTCCTGTGAAAGCTTCTCCAGCCACGGCCCTCTCCAAAGGACCCCGCACTGGATATCACAGAGTCTGCATACCACCTTACCACAAAGGTACCTCACAAAACTGATTTCGGGCAGACTTCTGAGGCAGCGTAACAGTTTAATGATCTACAGCAAAATAAAGTGAGCTTTTGTGAGAACTAAACAAATATTTAATTGTTACAGTAGTAATTTCTTGTTAGAAATGACAAAGTTGGTCAAATACGAACATTTACACACAAACACAAGCTGAGTGACCAGCAACCGCAACTTTCAGACGCCATCTTTGTTTTTCTAGTTCAACTGTCACAGAATGGAATGCACAGGATTGTGGGATATCAAAGGCAGCGAAGGATCTATGCTGTCTTCAAAACTCGATCAGATGAAGGTATCTCAGGAGGCAGGAAATGAATCTAACATTAGATTCGGATGTGCCTTGATGCCTTCCTACCTTGAAATGTATCCTATGAAGACAGCATTTTCCAGTTTTCGGACGCAACCAGAATTTCCAGTCTTTAGGTGCTTAAGCCCCTGCCCTTTTTTAAAATGAGTCAAAAGTGAAATAGGAGTCAAATAGCAATGATAATATTGGGGTCAATAAAACAAAATGCATTTGAATTATAATTAACATGACAATGTGTACAAAACAGTAACAAATCGCTCAAAAGTCTGGAAATTCCTGTTTATTTTTACTTGTTTGTCAGTCTGAGCTGTTGCCATAACGCATTGCTGGGGGTTGCGTGCGTTTTGCTTGACTGACTGATAACCTAGGCTGAATCCGAAATCCCCTATACCCTCAAATAGGGCACTATTTGAGGGGACAGCCATTTGTACTGGTGTCCGAAACCATAGTGAACGTTTTTGAGTGACCTCATTCAATCCCACAATGCACCATAACGAGTGCACAGCCGATACACACTACACGGCTGTCCGAATTCGAATAAATGTATGTATTTGACCAACTTTGTCATTTCTAACAAGAAATTACTACTGTAGCAATTAAATATTTGTTTAGTTCTCACAAAAGTGAGAATAAACTAAACAATTTTTTACAACTTTTTTCATCAATAATCAAAGCCAGCATGTCAATTGAATTAAAAATCTGTATATTATATATTTTAAAATATTACATAATTCATCAGTGCCGGTTTGTCATGTATAGCCTAATACACCAACCAATCGTGATCTGGCACAACAAGTTCAAATTTCATTGGACAATGTGAAGTGGAGCGGTAATTTTCCGTTCTTATTCATAAATCGGTCGTAAATTAGGCTACATGGACAGACGAACTTACATTAGTGGAGTGATCTGGATCCGGGGTTTGTCTCATTTTATAAATCAAATTAACTGACTACAAAGCACTGCAGCACCAAAAGGTAAGTAGTGTTCAATTCTCTTGTGTTTATGTATATTGATACACTGTTTACTATTTGATGAAACTGTCATAGGTAAAGAAGCCCAAGTGCCACCTACAGCCCTATTATTTGACGTATGCTGGCGAAATGGTGACATGTAAAACCTTTATTATATTACTATATTTGATAATTATGCAGTAGCCTATTATGAAAGAAGTCTCTTCTGCTCATCAAGCCTGCATTTATTTGATCAAAATACAGAAAAAAAACAGTAACATATTATTACAATTTAAAATAATTCTATTAATATACTTTAAAATATAATTTATTTCTGTGATGCAAAGCAGAACTTTCAGCATTACTCCAGTCTTCAGTGTCACATGATTCTTCAGAAATCATTCTAATATTCTGATTTATTATCAATGTATATATATAGGCCTTTATTTTATTTTTTTATGCCTTTATTTATGCCCCTTTTTTTACATTTGAGCCCCTGTCCCTGAGGAACTCTCTTCACGTCCCTGGTTACAATAGGGAAGAAAATACCATCGCAACTTTTGTTTCATGTCAACTTTAAAGCAGTTGAGGGAAGCCTGCATTACTGATATGCTTTGCAGAATGATAGATATGCTTCACTTCTCCCTTCACCAAACCCGACACGTTTGATGTTCTGAACTTCACAATGGGATATCAATCATTTTAATTAATTACTTGGTATTAGGGATCAGTCAATGATGTATCAGAAATGATGTATCTCTAGATCTTCAATTGCATCAACCCAGCATATTTTCTGGCAGTAGCTGGGATCTTTGTGCATTTATAATATCCCCTGTTGTAGAAAAAACACGTTCACTGGGAACAGAAGTTGCTGGAACTGTGAGCAAGAGGAGAAAGAAGTGGGTACATTTGAACATTTTCTTTCCACCATTTCAGTGGACAGCTAGTGAGGGGAATAGAAGTGTCCTTTTTGTACTTGTGAATCTCTACTTCTATCCTACTTTTAGACTGGGTGACTGGTGGTTCAAAAAAAGAGATCTACCAGTGCTGTCTTTTTGCTAGGTGGCTGTTCTTTCTCAACTCTGTGGGCTGTATCTCTCTGATCCTCCCTCCCTCTTTTCTGTTTGCTCCACAGTGGCAGCCTTAAAAATATAATAAAATAAATAATTAAGATAAAGTAAGTAGAGCCCGACCGATATGGTCTTTAACCCTTATTAAAGTTATTCAGTCAAGAGCAGTGAGTGATTTTTTTTCTGTCTTTTGTTATCTCGTCTTTTATGAGAAAACGCTTCCCGCCATTGACGATTTTCCATGTTTTCACTGTTATAGGGTAGGGGGTGCTGAATGAAATGTCGACCCAGGACGAGCTATAGGACTGTGACGCTTTGGGGTGTTGATGGACTCCATCTACTCCATCTGTGTTTTATCATCGTTCTGAATCCTATCTGTAGTCTTTGACAAAAACTCGATTTTTTCTCAGCTTTTTGCTCAAAATGTTACTTTTTTCACTACCTACATTCAAGTGTTGATAAAAAGTAGAATGCATGAAGCTAGAATAAAACAGGGTCTGTTCTTTCTTTTGATATATTGCATGTTCGGATATTCATACAAGATATTCTGTGGGACATGAAACTTGTGAAAATGACCAAAAACGCTAGCGGTGACAGGCAAATTTCATGTTTACGTTCACTTAAGACACTACTCGACAAGACCGGCATTTTGACATCATTTTGTGTGAATATTCCGGTGGCATATCTGTGGCATATACGCCGATGCCTATATATCTATGACAGGCACATATCAGCCGATAAAATCGTCAGACTGATAAATCGGTCGGGCTCTAATAGTAAGTATAGTTTCAGTTACACACACATAAAGGTCTGCACAAAGTAGGTTACACATACAAATGGAGGGGATTCCAGCCAAACTCCATCCATGCACCTTCTCCAAAACTCAGTCCGGCGGAGGTAAATTATGACATCTGCAACAGGGAACTTCTTGCGATCAAGTTAGCCCTGGAGGAGTGGAGACATTGGTTGGAGGGTTCTCACCACCCCTTCACAGTTCTCCATAAGAACTTGGAGTACCTGAGAGACGCTAAGAGACTGAATCCCCATCAAGCCCGCTGGGCTTTATTCCTCACCCAATTTGATTTCTCGATTTCCTATCGTCCAGGAACCAGAAATGTAAAGGCTGATGCCTTGTCCCGTCTCCACGCTCCTGAGTAGGTCAACGAGAGCCCAGAACCCATTCTGCCTGGTAACTTGATCATGAGACCCATTCAGTGGTCTTCAGACTCTGTTGCATCCACCAATGTCTTCACTGCCACTCCGCCGGGCTGTCCACCCGGTCACGGTGGACCGGCATCCTTGTTATCATTGACCGTTTTTCCAAGTCATGCCATCTGCTTTCTCTTAAGGGACTCCCGACAGCTCTAGAGACCGCCGAATTACTCTTCAACCACGTCTTCAGATATTACTGGATTCCTGAAGATATCGTGTCCGACCGGGGTCCACAGTTTTTTATCCCGGGTATGGAAGGCATTTTGCACTCTCCTAGGTGTGACCGTAAGTCTCTCCTCGGGATACCATCCTCAGTCAAACAGGCAGACAGAATGAAAGATCCAAGAGATTGGCCACTTTCTACGAACCTTCTGTCATGGCCACCAGAACTCTTGGAACCAGTTCCTTGGCTGGGCCGAGTACGCCCAGAACTCCCTGCGTCAACTCACTACTGGACTCACTCCCTTCCAGTGCGTACTCGGTTACCAGCCACCCCTATTTCCCTAGTCTTGAGAACCTTCAAATGTCCCTTCCATCACCCACTGGAGATATGGGAGATATGGGAGAGAGAGAGAAAGAGAGAGAGAGAGAGAGAGAGAGAGAGAGAGAGAGAGAGAGCGAAGAGAGCGAAAGCGAAGACAGCGAGAGGGTCTGGGACGCAGCTCACCATCGGCTTCAGCAGACAGTCCGCTGGCAGAAGATCACAGCCGACCGTCGAAGATCAGAGACACCACCATACCAGCCTGGTCAGAAGGTTTGGTTGTCCACCCGAGACATCACAATGCGGCTGCCCCGCAAGAAGCTAAGTCCCAGATTTATTGGCCCCTTCACCATCCTCAAACAGATCAGCCCGGTCACCTTCCAGCTCAAACTCCCACCGCACTACAGAATACACTCTTCCTTTCATGTTTCACTCCTCAAGCCTTATAACAACCCTGTTTCTATTCCCACAGAGCTTGGCACAGCCAAAGAACCCCCCTTCCCAATGGTCCTAGAGGATGGAACCATCTACCAGGTGCAAGAGATTCTGGACTCCCGGCGCTGTGGTGGTTCTCTAGAATATCTAGTGGACTGTAAAGGTTATGGAGCAGAGGAAAGGTCTTGGGTTCCCAGAGATGATATCCTCGACCCCACACTACTGACTGCCTTCCATGAGTCTAACCCACATCTTCCTGTTCCCCGCGGCAGAGGTCGACCACCACGAAATTGTGACAGATCTGCCAGGCTCTCTCACCAGTCAACCACAGCGCATCCAATCACCAGAGTACTAATCACGCACACCTGCACCTCATCTGCACCCTCATCAGCTCACTTCATAAGCACACACCTCACCTCAGTCAGTTGTCTGATCTCGTTCATACAACACGGACTACTTACCTGTTTCTCCAGCGATTACCCTTCACTCGCCATGTTCATCCGTCGAAGATAGAGGTGTGTGCATCCAACCTGGTTTCCGCTTCACCTGAATCCCACGAGTCACTGCACCTGTAAGGAAAAGATATTCCATCATTCTCACATCCAAAGAACATCAAGTCTCAACTGTGTGTCTACTCACCTGTTTACATTGCCTGTTTATTCATGCTGTCTCGAATAAACTCTGTTAACCATGTCTCTTTGTGTTCCGAGTCTACATTCCGTAACAAATGAAGTGTAGCATGACAATAGGGGGCATCCTTGGATATTGCAGTGATCTGACATGGTTTCAAGAGCAAGGTCATTCGTTCATTGTCTGAAGATGTGATGAAACAAGCACAGACAGCCAGAACTGACAGAGGTGGAAGGTGGATGTATTTATTTTCTCTTTTTTTATTTACTTATAGAAGATTTGAGAAAATAACTCAAATATACAGAGTCTTTATGTGCATATACAAGTAAGATAAACTCAGAGTAGAGTACATGAGATAATGAGGCAGTGCAAAATGTGCAATTAGGATTGGTCCTTGTAATGCAACAATAAGAAACAATAGGTGCTAAATAATATGTAGTGCATATAATTGCATATTCTGGTAGATTTGAGTGTGAAATTAGCATAGATGAGGCATTTTTATTTCTGTGTAAATGTGCGAATACATTGTATATCCTGTTTGTGTTTATGCCTAAGGCATGAATAATTTTTATTGTAGAACTATAGAATGCAATTATGTTTTCAGCCATGTGTGTAAACAATGATGAAATTTGCCCTGCACAAACCCATATGACATCTGTGTTCATATCAGGTTAGCATATAGTTTATTCTTTTGCTGCTTGTGTATATTTTCTGATTGTGTAAAGTTCTGGTCCTGCTTCTCTGGCATTATATATTGGTTGGCACTTTTCCTTTGGTGCAACATGATAACCCATCACAGTTTCCCCTGAAGGCTGTGCAATGCCTTTGGCGTCTCCCTGTCACCATGCATTATGACTCTTTTACTCATTCATGTGTGTGTCACTGTATATGCCTGCAAATTATACAGTGGGCGCATTTTTAAAGTCTCTCATGCGTAAGTTCATATGACCTTCATTTTACTGTTATATTATTTTCTGTCATGTATGTAATCTAGGAATGCCCTCCCTTGTTTTTACAGACAGACTCCTTTATGACATCACCCACTGGAGATATAAATAGACAAATTATTTCTCAGGGGTCACTGCAGCCTGTCAAGCTGCACAGCTTAGATCGTG
Source organism: Rhinogobio ventralis (assembly GCA_039654625.1). Classification (NCBI taxonomy): domain Eukaryota; kingdom Metazoa; phylum Chordata; class Actinopteri; order Cypriniformes; family Gobionidae; genus Rhinogobio; species Rhinogobio ventralis. Next base: position 46,365,467 of record CM077194.1, read on the forward strand.
TTCTTCAGGTTTGCTGCTGACCACTGATTCTGATTCAATTCACTACACTTAGTGTTTGTGCTTGGCTGCAAATGAATCAGTATTGGGTGGAGAAGGAAAGTTAAGTCAGTCCTGCATAAGCAATGTTTGCTATTGTTATGAGAAGTGGTTTGCTGAAAGACATTTTAGAATGAAAGTACCATTTCAAAAGGAAAAGAACATATTTACATTTGTTATTAAACTGTTGACACACCAGGACACATTGTTAAACCTCTCGATCGGTGAATTGCTGCAACCCAGGAGTTCATAAATGGAAGTGCGTACAGGGTCCAGCAACTTTACTAAAGGCTTCCTTGTGAAAAAGAAGTGCACTTAAATCATATTTTAATAATATTTTGTCATGCTTTAAAGGGGTCATTTACAGGGAGTGCAGAATTATTAGGCAAATGAGTATTTTGACCACATCATCCTCGTTATGCATGTTGTCTTACTCCAAGCTGTATAGGCTGGAAAGCCTACTACCAATTAAGCATATTAGGTGATGTGCATCTCTGTAATGAGAAGGGGTGTGGTCTAATGACATCAACACCCTATATCAGGTGTGCATAATTATTAGGCAACTTCCTTTCCTTTGGCAAAATAGGTCAAAAGAAGGACTTGACAGGCTCAGAAAAGTCAAAAATAGTGAGATATATTGCAGAGGGATGCAGCAGTCTTAAAATAGCCAAGCTTCTGAAGCGTGATCATCGAACAATCAAGCGTTTCATTCAAAATAGTCAACAGGGTCGCAAGAAGCGTGTGGAAAAACCAAGGCGCAAAATAACTGCCCGTGAACTGAGAAAAGTCAAGCGTGCAGCTGCCAAGATGCCACTTGCCACCAGTTTGGCCATATTTCAGAGCTGCAACATCACTGGAGTGCCCAAAAGCACAAGGTGTGCAATATTCAGAGACATGGCCAAGGTAAGAAAGGCAGAAAGTCGACCACCACTGAACAAGACACACAAGCTGAAACGTCAAGACTGGGCCAAGAAATATCTCAAGACTGATTTTTCTAAGGTTTTATGGACTGATGAAATGAGAGTGAGTCTTGATGGGCCAGATGGATGGGCCCGTGGCTGGATTGGTAAAGGGCAGAGAGCTCCAGTCCGACTCAGACGCCAGCAAGGTGGAGGTGGAGTACTGGTTTGGGCTGGTATCATCAAAGATGAGCTTGTGGGGCCTTTTCGGGTTGAGGATGGAGTCAAGCTCAACTCCCAGTCCTACTGCCAGTTTCTGGAAGACACCTTCTTCAGGCAGTGGTACAGGAAGAAGTCTGCATCCTTCAAGAAAAACATGATTTTCATGCAGGACAATGCTCCATCACACGCGTACAAGTACTCCACAGCGTGGCTGCCAAGAAAGGGTATAAAAGAAGAAAATCTAATGATATGGCCTCCTTGTTCACCTGATCTGAACCCCATTGAGAACCTGTGGTCCATCATCAAATGTGCGATTTACAAGGAGGGAAAACAGTACACCTCTCTGAACAATGTCTGGGAGGCTGTGGTTGCTGCTGCACGCAATGTTGATGGTGAACAGATCAAAACACTGACAGAATCCATGGATGGCAGGCTTTTGAGTGTCCTTGCAAAGAAAGGTGGCTATATTGGTCACTGATTTGTTTTTGTTTGGTTTTTGAATGTCAGAAATGTATATTTGTGAATGTTGAGATGTTATATTGGTTTCACTGGTAAAAATAAATAATTGAAATGGGTATAAATTTGTTTTTTGTTAAGTTGCCTAATAATTATGCACAGTAATAGTCACCTGCACACACAGATATCCCCCTAAAATAGCTAAAACTAAAAACTACTTAAAATATTGATACAAAAATATTCAGCTTTGATATTAATGAGTTTTTTGTGTTCATTGAGAACATGGTTGTTGTTCAATAATAAAATTAATCCTCAAAAATACAACTTGCCTAATAATTCTGCACTCCCTGTATATGATTTTGACATATAAAGGGCCATCATACTATAAGAATATCCTGTAATTTTGAGAACTGAAAACTTCCTTGTTAGTCCAAAAACAGCTTTTATTTTAACCAAGCCCAGAGAACAACTCATTGTGGAATGTGTCTATCTATGAGGTGAAAGACCGCCTCTGCAGAAGAAGATCAACGCCTACTTCATTGCAACTTTGGCCCCACCCACTGGAGTGTTAGTGAGATGACGAGGAGAGAAGAACGATACAGGATCACTGCACTAAAAATAATATTAACTTCCAAAGGATCCTAATGCTAGGAATGTGAATATTTATTTTCAACAATGTGAATGTCTCAGTTGAGCATTATTTATTTGTATTCGGTACATTTCACTGAGGATTCTTTGGTAAATCAGTCAGCAATTTCAGCGCAGACTTTGCAAACAGACTTTTACGATATGGACTCAACAGTAATGTGATAACAACATGTAACCGTGTTAATTCTAATGCCTGATCTGTGACCAGTGATTTGTATTGTGTAATGATTCATGTACAGTCAGATGTTCTTTGTCTATGTGTCAGTTAATCAAACCAGTGACTAAACGCTCAACTTCACATTGTTTCTCTTAGTAGCATGATAATAATCTGTTATTTAAACTGTGATTAAATGATATATAGAAAGCAATCAAAGAACGCTCCCTTTACAATCACTGGAGCTGTCAATCAAGCAGCGCAAGTTTATCAGTGATTGAGTTCTGGACTCTAGTCAAAACTCCTTATCCAAAATCTCACAATTTGCACTGTTTATTATGAAGAAAGCATTTGTTATTGTGCAGAAATCGAGTTGCAATGACGACATCACTGCATTCATGCACTTAACATGTCTGTGATCGGCTACAATGCTCATCACTGCAACCTTTCATGCCACATTCTGAATATAATGCCATAGATCTAAATATAATGCTATAATCAACACTTTTCATGATTAGTTAACCTTGAGAGCTGTAATAGTAAAAATGTGCTAAAGGTTTTCGAGAGAGTTCCACATGTAATACTTATTTCAAATGCAAAGATGTTAGCCAATCACATCAGTGGGCGTTTACACTGAAGTCTCACAGTAGCCAATCACAGCAGTGGGCGTTTACACTGAAGTCTTACAGCAGCCAATCACATCAGTGGACGTTTACACTGAAGTCTCACAGTAGCCAATCACAGCAGTGGGCGCTTACACTGAAGTCTCACAGCAGCCAATCACATCAGTGTGTGTTTACACTGAAGTCTCACAGCAGCCAATCACATCAGTGAGCGTTTACACTGAAGTCTCACAGTAGCCAATCACAGCAGTGGGCGTTTACACTGAAGTCTTACAGCAGCCAATCACATCAGTGGACGTTTACACTGAAGTCTCACAGCAGCCAATCACATCAGTGTGTGTTTACACTGAAGTCTCACAGCAGCCAATCACATCAGTGGGCGTTTACACTGAAGTCTCACAGCAGCCAATCACATCAGTGTGTGTTTACACTGAAGTCTCACAGCAGCCAATCACATCAGTGGGCGTTTACACTGAAGTCTCACAGCAGCTAATCACAGCATCACAGCAGCCAATCACATCAGTGGGTGTTTACACTGAAGTCTCACAGCAGCCAATCACATCAGTGGGCGTTTACACTGACATATCACAGCAGCCAATCACAGCAGTGGGCGTTTACACTGACGTCTCACAGCAGCCAATCACATCAGTGGGTGTTTACACTGAAGTCTCACAGCAGCCAATCACATCAGTGGGCGTTTACACTGACGTCTCAGAGCAGCCAATCACATCAGTGGGCGTTTACACTGAAGTCTCACAGCAGCCAATCACAGCATCACAGAAGCCAATCACAGCAGTGGGCGTTTACACTGTAGTCTCACAGCAGCTAATCACAGCAGTGGGCGTTTACACTGAAGTCTCACAGCAGCCAATCACATCAGTGGGCGTTTACACTGAAGTCTCACAGCAGCCAATCACATCAGTGGGCGTTTACACTGTAGTCTCACAGCAGCCAATCACAGCAGTGGGCGTTTACACTGAAGTCTCACAGCAGCCAATCACATCAGTGGGCGTTTACACTGAAGTCTCACAGCAGCCAATCACATCAGTGGGCGTTTACACTGTAGTCTCACAGCAGCTTATCACAGCAGTGGGCGTTTACACTGTAGTCTCACAGCAGCCAATCACATCAGTGGGCGTTTACACTGAAGTCTCACAGCAGCCAATCACATCAGTGGGCGTTTACACTGTAGTCTCACAGCAGCTAATCACAGCAGTGGGCGTTTACACTGAAGTCTCACAGCAGCCAAACACATCAGTGGGCGTTTACACTGAAATCTCACAGTAGCCAATCACAGCAGTGGGCGTTTACACTGAAGTCTCACAGCTGACACACCCCTTCAAACAGAGCATTCACATCAGAGACTAAAATCAGGGTAGGAAAAAAAAACATTTTTGATTTATTTTAAAATCATACATTATAAATGCACCCCAGGAAACATAAAACAATGCAGTTCATGACCTCTTTAAATAAGTACACTTATTTTGATATGTTGACTAACATACTAAAGCACATGTAAAGTACTTGATTATAGGGTTAGGGGATAGAATATACAGTTTGTACAGTATGAAAAGCATTATGTCCCCATAAAACATGAAAACCCAACATTGTGTGTGTGTGTGTCCTGGTAAACCCTACATTATGGGGACAAAATGTTCCCGCAATATCCAAAATCCTTGTCCTTGTGGGGACATTTTTGGTCCCCAAGACGAAAACAGCTTATAAATCATACTAAGTGATGTTTTATGAAAATGTGAAAATGCAGAAAGTTTTCTGTGATGGGTAGGTTTAGGGTTATGGATAGAATATACAGTTTGTACAGTATAAAAATCATTATGTCTATGGTAGATTATTATGTCTAATTCCCCATAAAACATGAAAACCCAATGTGTGTGTGTGTGTGTGTGTGTGTGTGTGTAGAACAACATCCATTGACCACTAAACTGACGGAGCTGCTGATGCTACATGGTGGACCGATCAAACTGCTAACCAAGATCTCCATTCTGGTTGTTGCTATCAAGTGTTTGGAGAGAGAAGCTCCAGATACATCCTCAGGTTTGGTTAAATAAATGAAGACTGCCTAGCATTTTGATGTTGTTTCACATAACAATTTCCTAAATAGGTCTCGCATGATAAAAACACAATTTTTGAAGTCCATAGTATCTATAGAAAGATATCCATTAGCTATCAATAGCAGTTGCTTGGCTGGCACAAGAATGACATCATTTGAATCCTGCCATCTTTGCTCATGGGACAGAAAATCACATCTGATTGACTGATGGCACTGCAAGAACGCATACAGTCCCAAGACCTTCACTGAAGTCCATGTAATACTTTTAAGACAATCAGTCACTGGCAATGATATATTTCAAATGTGATTTATTTTTCACTCAAAAAATTGGATGCTGACAGAATGCATGGCTTCTTTTTAATGTCCTTTTAGTCGATGTAGTTACAGCGTCTACCAGCAGGGGCGAAAGGGACCATGCTACAAACCTTGTCCCCTTGTTTTGCACATGGATTTATGTAGTTGCCATGGCACCAGAGCATGGGGATGCTGGAGTGACACTGACTTTGCCTCTACATATAGTATTGTGGATGACTGGGGTTTACATGTCCCTGCTCATTTAGCACCTTAAAGCTAGATCATTTGAGGGATTTCAGTGTTCCTTAGAAAAATGTATTGTAATGTAGATTCACCTAATCACATGCACATGAATTTGCTGTGTACAGACTAGCAGGTGATTGGACATTTACTAGAAGAATATGTGAAGTTAAAGGAGCAGAATTTTGGAATATCTCTCTTTGCTACCCACACACGTCATAAACGTTTCTCTCGCTTTGGCCAGAACCCAATGTTCTTGAATGAAGGCATGAAGAGAGAGTGATTGACGCAATGCAAGAGAAGAGAAGAGACGAAACAGCTGTGCCCAGAGAGGCTGCAGTCAATCGGAGTCTCTTAGGCAAGAGTTTAATCCCAGATAATCTGACCCTCTTACAGCGGATGGATCAAGGGCAGCTCAGCGTCCGCTGTCACATCCTGTGTGTGTTTTTGAGTCACATAGTTGAACACTGTTCTGACAGATATGTTGAAATAAATTCTTCTAAATATAGTTCATTTTAAAAAAAAGCATTCTGTCAGGTAGATGCTGGTGTTGAGATGCATGATGCACATTAACAAATATAAATACATTAATTCAGCCTAATGGCGTCTTTAGACAAACCACAACTTTGTAAAAACAACAACAAAAAGACTAGAGATAAATATAATTAATTTTAAATAAAAATGTTGTGCACATCCTCATAAATCCGTGCCTACTCTTGACCACACTTAAATAAATTATTCAAGTGCAAGGGATTATGGGTATTCCCATAGCCACAGTGCTTCTCCAAGGTTGCAATATGAACTATGAAGATCAAAGTGCTTAGAATTTATTGCTTTGCAAAAGGTTCCACATGGACAATTGTGAAAAAAATACATGTTTTATAAATAAAGAAGGTCCTCAAAATAAAAATACATTTACCTAATAAGCTAAATTGAGCAACAGAAGTTTTTATTTAAGGAGAAAAGTAAGTGTGCTTAATTGTATTGAATGTGTACTTCAATTAAAATGTACTTGTAATCTATAACAATATGAATGAAATAAAAGGCCACTTTCATGACTATGATTCTTAACGTACTTTAGGGCACTTTGTAAGTTTGCACAAAAAAAAAAAAAAGTGCACAAAAAAATGGACTGGATTCAAGGAGGTTGAAATTGAAAAAAGTAACAAATCCTTCCCTCACGGGTCAATTTCACCCCCATAGGAATGAATGGAATGTGAGGAATGCTTCAGTACACGGAGAAAAACCTAAAAATCTAAAAATGCTCAAAATTCAAACTAAAAATGCTAAAACTTTTCCAAAAAAGTTTTTTATAATATATTATTTATTTTCCACAAGAGGTCGGCAAAGACACCCAATGTAAGATATTTTGAAATGAATTAAAAGGGTTATGCATGAAATTGTGAGTGATTTTGCATTTAAGTTGAAAGAATGTGAAGGTGATTCAATTATTATTTATTTATTGATAAAATCTAGTAATTTAAAGGTAAATTACATAAAAAACACTTAATTTAATACACTTAATTTCATGTCTTAAGCACACGTAAAGTACTTTTTACTATTTTAACTGTAGTGTGTTATTCATTATCACTTTTAAAGTTGACTAAATTGCAACTGTGGTTGCAAACAAGCATGAAGATGAACAGGGTATTTCAGAATATATAGTCTTTATTTACAAAATGAACTCACAGGAGATTGCAGGAGAAACACAAACCACACATAAACCAGAACCGACCAAGAGCAACTGAAACACAGGGAGTGTAAATAATAGATACAAACAAATGAAACTAGATGAAGAACAGGTGAACATAATCAAACAATCAATTAGTAACCACAGCAACTAACGAACAACAGGAACAAAGGGAACAGGAACTAAAAGAATCATAATCATAACATAATCAATTACAAATGTGTAATTACAAATACATTTAAATACATGACATACAAGTTTCAGTAGAAATTACATTAATTTATGTTTTAGTTTACCATAAATTCTTGTCAGTGCCATATTTTAAAGACAATAGAAGTAATTATGAAATTAACTTAAGCTCTTTGGTGCTGTTCGGTCATTTTTACAAAATAATTTAGGTTTGTTTTGTTTGTTTGTTTGTTTGAAATTTTTGACTTCACTTGAACTTGCCACTTGCTATGTGAACACACACACACACACACACAAATCATGATTCAAAAAGGTTCAATCCTGAAAAAAATAGTCACACTTTTATTGTTCGCAGTCAAAAATGAGGGCATTGGAAATTAATGGGAGACTAATTTCATCTAGTGGAAGAGTTTGGTACTGCGGCCAAACAAAATCTAACTGAAAGCTCATTTTTTGAGATATCAACCTCAAATTTGGAACACAGCTTATTTAGATTTATTGCTTTGATTTTCTTACAGTGTTAGAGTAAAACGTGTTTTGAAACATATGTATTTCATATAAAAATTGAAAATGGTATTTTTGTGCATTTTTCATAACAATAAATGTAAAATTTAATAATCTACCAAGTGCTGTCTTTAAAAAGAGACCAAGCACACATGATTTATGACAGTTTAAGTTGGAAATTGAATTTTCAGGTCTATGCTCAAAAAGTGAATACATGGATCATAACTACTGCATAAATATAATTTAGTACCAGAAAATCCCCTAAAAATACAAAATATCAAATAAAAAACATTATTGAACTAAAATATAGTGCAATCATTTCAATGAAATAAAAAAGTTTCTGTATTTTTTGACACGCGAACAGCACCAGAGGGTTAAGTGAGTCAAAAAAGCACTCTAAAGGTCAGATAATTGCATTTAAAATAAATACATAAACTATAATACATTTTTATTTAATTGCAAATAACATGTAATTAAGTGTCTGGAAAAATTACATTCAGCACTTATATTATATTATTTCTATATTAAGTACTCTTTTAAAAGTATATGCACTTCTTTTATCTTGATAGATTTATGTTTGAAATAAGAAAAATAAAAGTATATTCTCTATAAACAAGTCTTTTCTGCATTTTCCGGATGTGCTTTAATAGATGAATAGTGTGCTGTTAAAGAATGCACTGCTTAAAGCTGGAGCTGCAACAGATTAATCACTGTGAATCTGCTGCAGTCTATTACACTGCTCTCTATTCCCTCATCCCCCTCTCAATCCCTGCTGTGCTCCTCTGACACAAATGGGACAGAGAGCAACACATCTGTCTGTGTGTGTGTGTGTGTGTGTGTGCGCGTGTGTGTGTGTGCGTGTGTGTGCGAGAGAGAGAGAGTAGTACTCAGTGTTCCATAGAGAGGCTGTTGAAAAAACATCCAGTAGAACCTATGGTGTAGACATTGATTTTCATGACTGTCTAATTTTAATCTCAACTTTATTTCAGATGTTTCTTAGTTGTGATTGAGCTATAGACACGAGGCTGCATGTAATCACATTTGTGCTGACATTCATTACAATAACAGCAAGCATGTGATAGAAAGATTGTGATGTTGCACAACAAATTTTTATCAATTAACTGTAGCAGATTCAACCTGTGTAACGTGTCCCCAAATAACACACAGATTACTGTTGTCTGAAGCGTAGAAAACACATGGCAAGTGTAGTGAAACTATCAAATGAAGTTACAAAAAAATGTCAGCACTCTTGGAAACGTCTCGGTTACTAAATGTAACCTTGGTACCCTGAGAGAAGGGAACGAGTATTGTGTAAATTAGCTTACGCTATGGGAAAAACAAATTTTTTCGAGAATATTAAAGCCAGAATTATCCTTATAATTTTATATATGTAAAACGCAGTGTAGCTGCACAGCAGACCCCAGCGCACTGATTGGCTGTGCTGCGGCAACTGCACAAACCTATGGCGAGGCGGCTGAGACGGATCAGGGATCAGGGAGAGCAAGTGTGCAGTGCTTTTAATAGCCTCTAAAATGGTCAGTGTTCTCAAGCTGGTGTGTAGTGCGGAACCTAGACCCACACTCGTGAGTCAACTCGGAGAACCATAGTTGGTTTCTTCAGAGAGGGGCTATTAAAAGCACTGCACACTTGCTCTCCCTGATCCGTTTGATGACCTGAGGTAACATCGCGAATGGAGGGAATGCATACAGTGGGCGGCTGGGCCAGTCGTGGGCCAGCGCATCCCTGCTCTTGGAAAAAAATGTTGGGCAATGAGCATTGTCTTCTGAGGCGAAGAGATCAACCTCTCCCCTTGCCAAAGACGCTCCAAAATAACTGAACCGTTTGTGGGTGAAGAGACCAGTCCCCAATTTTGTCTCTGGATAGCATATCAGGGCCCTGGTTCAGAATGCCTGGCACATGCGCTGCTTTTAGCGAGTCCATAAAAGGAGGCGTTTGGTGTCCACCCTGGCGATTTATATAGGATACCACTGTGTCCGTTCGGACTAGAACGTGGTGACTCTTTATGTATGGGAGGAAAGTTCTTAGCAACAGATTGACCGCTCTCATCTCTAGACAGTTTATGTGCAGCCGCCTCTCCGAGCTTGACCAAAGGCCGGAGATGGGCCTGCCTTCGTACAGGGCACCCCAACCTAGGTTGGATGCATCTGTCGAGATCACTTTCCACTTCGAGACTGTGCCCATACTCACACCAGACTGGTACCAGTCGGCTGCTTTCCAAGGAGCCAGGGCTTTGATACAGCCATGGGTCACTTTGATGCGTAAATGGCCTGACCGCCGCACAGGGTTTTAACCAGCACTGGAGGGGATATATATATATATATATATATATATATATATATATATATAGTAGGCCCAGTTTGAGTACTGCTTATGCTGAGGCCATAAGGCCTAACATCCTCTGAAAACGTTTGAAAGGAGTGAAAGTGCCAGCTTTGAACGACGCCGCTAGGCGCTGGATGGCGAGCGCGTGCTATGTCATAAGCCACGCTCTCATCTGTATCGAGTCCATGACTGTCCCCAGATAATAAATATTCTGGCTGGGAGACAGCGCGCTCTTAGCAGTGTTGATCCTGAGACCCACATTCTAGATGGCTGAGGAGCCAGGCGCGAAAGCGCGGGGGCCTGCGAACAAACTATAGTGAGTAACCTCGTTTTATTATGTTCAACACCCACTCTGGTATACCTGGGATGGCCTCCCAGGCCTCGGCCCGCATAGCAAGGGGTTGAATTAAGTCTGGAGACGGGCCACTTTGTAATAGGGACCCGGTCGCCCGTTTGTTTTTATGCTTGTGACACTGTAGGGACAGCGCTTATGTGTAGTGGCGCGCACTGTGTAGTGGGCGCACGCTCTACATTTACAACACGCTCGGAGTGAGTCAGCGAGTGCACCAACAGGGGATAATCTGAGATTTTGTGGCGTTGTGTGAACAGTGCTTATATGCAGGGGTACTGTATAGTGGGCACACTGCCTATGGTCAGAACAGAGGAAAAACTATTTTTGTCATTTATTAGGGTCACCGTTAAAATGGCGTTTGTGTGCAGGCGTGTATGCTTTATAACAGGCTCGTTGACTGCAATGTTGACATCTCCAGCCGCCTGAATAGAGGGGACTGGGAGAAGTGTAAAGAGAGTCTGTGGTAGGAACGGCGTCCTCATTGAAGCTGTCGAGTCGAGCTGGCAGGGTCGCACTCTAGAGCCGCCCTTAGAGAGTGCAGCTTCAGCGTGGTCACGCCCTAAGTACGCGGTGCATAGGATGTGACGATCCTTGCCGAAGAGAGGGCCTCTGCACGAGGCACAGGATACACGAGGCATTTGAAACAATGCCTCAGCTCTTTTGTGAGTGTGTGTGTTGCAGCGGTGAATACACACACAGCTTGTAAAGGAAATAGCACGCTGGATGGAGGAGCAGAACATTAGGCTGAAGGCGGTGTCCAATGAAGACAGGAACCGGCGTCCTCAGAACTGCAAGGCAGGTGGCTCGTTCTGCTGAAGACGGCGGTAATGGCGGTGCTTTTCAACAGCGGCGACTTCTTAATCCGGGGGTCAGCGAAGGTAAGTAAACTGAAGGAGATTAAATCGGAATCCTATGGCGTATGGGGGGGCTTTTATAGCCATAGGCCACGCCCATTTTGCGGGCACTGACGCACTAGGGCACGAAGCTAATTGGTCTCAGCCACCTCGCCATAGGTTCGTGCAGTTGCCACAGCACAGCCAATCAGGGCGCTAGTATGCTCTGCTGGGGTCTGCTGTGCAGCTGCACTGCGTTTTACATATGCAAAATGTATTTTGGCTTCAATATTCTCGAGAAAAGGAGTTTTTCCCATAGCATAAGCTAACTTACGCAATACGAGAGTACTCTCAAAAGGGGACTAACTTAGAATGTATGCATATATTAAATGTAACTGTTTGCATACAGTAATAATGGGCATATTAATGTGGATAGCACAATTAATGTGGATAGCACAGTTAAGATAATTTGGTCTCCAAAGAATTTGATGAGAAATATTTGAGTGCATATGAATTCATGACTTTGATTTGATCGCAGAAGTCTCCATTAGATCATCATGTAGTCTCATGAAACAACTGAGATGTAAAACTCAAATGGGTGATTTTTCATTTCTACACACATCTGTGAAAAAGACTTGAATCTGTACTGAGTAACATTATCTTCTACCATATTCTGTTTATAGCGCCCTGTTTGAAAATTATGTTATGATGACTGTTATGCCTGTCAACCATTCGTTTTTATTATAAGATCTTGGTGTGGTATTTTTGGTTTTGTCAGTCCTTTGTTTATTGTGTTCCTTTTTCCACATCATGTGTTTGAGCTGTTGAGGAGGGAGGGGCGACCTGGTCACTTTTTATGTGAGTTTTTTTTTAATGCCAATCAAACCCAATGCAAGCAGCTTGAGCATTAGTGTGTGTGTGTGTGCATGCGTGTGTTTGTGTGTGTTTTAAATCTAAATCTACATCACTGTAAATCCTCTGTCATCTTTCATTCCAAAGAGAAAAAGAGACTGGGAAAAAGAGAAGAGAAAACAAAAGAGACGAAAGTAAGAAAAAAATAGAATTTTTCTGAGATTTGTAAACTTTTTAAAATGGTTTTTTATTTGTTTTAAGCATAATTCAAACTAAATGTTTATGCTTTACACAACAACAGCAACAACAAAAAAACTATTTGGGGTAAGAAAAATCATATTAAATCAGGAGATATTCTATGAAAGCAAATCTTATTATTTTCACAACTTTGCTTGTCAAGTAAATGCATCTTGTTTTGTTTTAGAATGTTTAGAAATATTTATTAGAAAATTAAAACTATAAAACTCCGAAATAATTTTTTTTGCAGTGAAAGAGATGTTTTAAAAAAGAATGTGTGTGTGTGACTTTTGACAGTGATGTGTACAGATGTTTTTTTAAAATCATTTTCATAGTGTAGAAGAACAAACATCCAGGATGGGATGTTTTTTTCTTTTATCTGTGTGCGTTTCAGATAAATGTGGCATTTTCAATTGATATATTTAATTTGGTACCTGCATGCTGAAACTTTGTTCTTTGCTTTTTTGCCTTTCTTTTATCTTTCTACATTTAGTTCTGCCAGCTGGAGTGTGTCTAAATGCTCAACTGAGAGCTCAATCTGCAGACGAACACAAACCCAACAAAACCCTGCAAATATGGCCATGTTTGGGGGTCGTGGGGCGAAGGGGGGCAAGTTCTCCGTTGAGGACCTGTACGGGATCAGCAAGAAGCCTAAAGCCTCGTCAGGGGCAGCGAGCAGCACTGGGGCAAAAGGAAATGTGCAAAGCCGTGGAAAGGGGCAGAAAGGAGAAATGGATGCCATGGCTTCTCAGATTTTGGAGGCGGCTCACAGACTGGTTGAGCGGCGACGTCTGGAGCTCTACCTGAGGGAGTGCGGCCTCAGCATTAATGACTGCCAGTCAGAGAGACAAGCCATGGTGTACCGGTGAGTGTGTGGAAGTGTTTTGGGAAATGCACTCTCAGTGGTGTCAAAATGTCAAACCTGATAAAGCGAATGTGAAAGGATAATAAATGAAGTAGCAGTAGCAGGACAGAAGCTACATTCGGAACAGAAGACAGAATAAGAAATGAATACTGTTATTCATCAAGGATGCATTAAATTGATCAAAAGTGACAGTAAAAACATTTATGTCAGGGTACATCTTGTTTAGTTCACATGACACTGTTTTCAAGTAAAAACACAAAACTTTTCATGTGTTTTGTCGTTCATTTATACAACGCCTTTTGGGGGTCTAAAAAACGCAAAACGTATTGTCTCTGTGTGAACTACAAAAACGTGAATTTGTGAAAATGGTGACGTTTTGCGCATACGTTTTATGTGTTCAGTCTATAGGTGTAGTGTTTCTTTCGAAAGTGACACAGCCAACTACTGGCCTGGCAGCAGAATACAGCGATTTTAGTCATTTTCGCGGATCCATGTGAATGGGGATCATTTGACAATGGTGTCATCTGTAAGCAAAAACTGAATTAGTAAGCAATTAATTTTTAGTACATTGTTGTCATGTAAACGTACCCTTAGGCTGCGTTCGAAATCAACCCCTATACCCACATTCACTATTCCCTACATTACTCCACTAATATAGTCCACTTGAGGGAGTGAATGAAAACGAGTGACTGAATTCGGACACTGAGTGTGCCAGAAGGGCTGCTGCTTTTCCATAGTTTGTGCTGTTTAATAATCATATGAAACTTAGCAAACTGGCAGCTCCAGTAGTAATGAAAAGATTTATCTTGAACTCTGCACTGGAAACTAGCATGTATAAACCGTAATTAAACAATGTAATGACCAATGAAAAAGGAATTTACACCTGTATGATATTGCGCTGTAACCACATTGGACCAGCAGTTTGGAAAATGTATGGATGGATGATTCAGCTGTGGGCGCCATCTGGCGAGACACAGCAATTCATTTGAAGCGTGACCCCTCACAGTGCATTATGGGTATTCTCTAGCTATTGAGCGTACATCGGTTGTACACTCGTTATTGCGGTGCATTGTGGGATTGAATGAGTGCACTCGATAACGTCCACTATGGTTTCGGACCACTACAAATGGCTGTCCCTTCAAATAGTGCCCTATTTAAGGGTATTGGGGGCGATTTCGGACACAGCCTTAGTCTTTATTGTGTGTTATTAGCATAGACTGTATAAAACAAAGGACGTAGAGTCCGCGACGTCACCAATAGGTTTCTGAAGAGCGCTTTGAAGCCCAAAGTGGGCGGAGCTGGCTGTTTCGACCTTGGTAGCGTGTCACTACCGAAAATGGGCAAAGAGGCGGGATGTGTGTGGAGCTGAGGTGCCTGGTTGACAGCAGACAAACGGCTAGTAGTGACAGCAGTGGCAATCCACCTGTCACTCAAGTGGACACGCCCTTAATTATGCAGAACTTTAAGGCTTAATATAATTTAAACAGATGAGTTATAAAAAAAATTCACCCCTCTCTTGTCATGAAGGGCGAAATTAGCTATATAGACCAAAACCACTTTTTGTACAAGGCTGTAAACATTTGTTTCTGCTGTAAAGTAAGTACATTTTGACATGGGGGATATATGGATTGACTCCCTTTTGGAGCCTGTCTCTAGCGGACAGTTGATGAATTGAAGTCACTGCCGTGCTGGCTTCAAGAGAGAGACTGGAAGGTTGCCGCTTGGCTATTAGTTTCCTTAGATACTAATACATTCACCTGTTTACCATTAAGTTCCTTTGTTAACCCTGTGTATATATATGATGTTCTGTTCAAGGCAAGGCAAGGCAAGTTCATCAATTTATAATGTTGCAGAAGATTTACATTTAAAAAAAATGCTGTTCTTTTGAACTGTCTGTTCATCAAAGAATACAAAAAAAAAAGCAGCACAACTGTTTTCAACATTGATAATAATCATAAATGTTTCTTGAGCAGCAAATCAGCATATTAGAATTATTTCTGAAGGATCATGTGACACTGAAGACTGGAGTAATGATGCTGAAAATTCAGATTTTGATCACAGGAATACATTTTGGATAAAAATTGGAGCTCTATTCCATAAAATGACAGATGCCAAGCTCCTGAAATGACAAATACTATACTAGAAAGGCACCATAAAAATAGTCCACATTCTGCACTACATTCCAAGTCTCCTAGACCCTACCAGAGCATTGAGTTATATGGACTGAGGTATTGAACTTTAGTGATATTAAATTGTCTCTCTATGTAAAAGAGCTGTGTAAAAATTCTTCAAAATTCTTCACTATTTGTTATGTGGACCATAAGACAAATTATAATGTAAAGAAGCATGCCAGTCATTCATTAATGTTAATGATAGCATTTCAATTAAAAAAAATAAAATAGCATTATACATCTGTATTGTGTTATATTGCTTCTTTCTTTTGGTATACAATAACTGAAAAAGCATAATAGGGGCACTTTTTTTGCACTTGTTTGTGCTTTTTGGGATGCAGTGGATTACACATGGATGTTCTGGTTGTATATTGCATATTTTGGCATCCATGTATTTTATGTCTGCATGCAATTCACAGTATACTTACTGCAGAGTAATATAGTATTCCAAATATCCACAATATCTTTAAAATAATAAATATAACCATTGGGACACTTATGGCATATTGGACATTTTCTGAAGTTTATAATACCTATAATCCTGTTATAATTGCACCACAAATCCCATAAGGCTGTTCTGTGTCCCCAGGTGATTTGTTCTATGAGGGTTGCCATGGGAACTGCCGGTCGTGCTCAAGGTTCGCTGGTTTGAGGCACAGGGGCTACAGTATCTTTATATAGCCTGAGAGAACTCAGAGTATTTGTTTGTGTGCGTGTAAATGAAACGAAGTTCCTCTATGAATTAACCGTTGATCTCACTTCAATACGGATTCACAAATCACCATATATAGGTGCAAAACAGCATGTTTTGGTTCAGTCCCAGCTCAAAATGCACAGACAACAATAAATAAGTCATTTGTATTTGCCTGAAAAGTGTAAACACAATCAAACTCTGTTTAATTAGCATCCCGACACATTAACATGTTTTCTATGAACATCATTCATATATGCCTTTGTTCTTTAAATAGACCCTTTCACACATACAGTCTTGACTGGTAAATTCAAGAGATTGTGTGTGAACTGGACCTTTTCAAAAACAGGAAGGTTTAGGATTAGTTGTGGGGGAGGGGTTAGGATTAGGCAATCAGGTGGTGACTGTAACGAGGGGGGTAATAATTTGGCAGGCAGTTGAAATTGCACGTATGACACTGAGCACGTATGAAAGGTGCGTTCACGGCATGTCGTAATTATTGTAACGATTCTGAACTGTAAAAAGGCTTCACGTGCTTGAAGAACTTGTAATTACAACGTGTAAACTCGTAATTTTTTGAGCGCTACGACTTGTACCACCTGACCACTGCAGATTTAGGGTTCGACTTAAAGCGGCGCTCTGCAGACTGATCCCAGAAAAGCAATAGCCATCATTTCACCATCTCGGTTAACTTTAGACCCGATACAGTCCGGCTATAAGTAAAGCTGGGCATACACTGTGCGATTTTCGTCCGATTTCGAGCAGAATTCTGACTCGTGCGACTCTTTTTTTGGGTTGGGCCGATTTTCAGCTTTGTCGTGCATCGTTTGTCGTGAGGTGTTCGTGCAGTGTACAGGGGGAAGCGAGAGGCGACAAACCTCTCCCGATCGGCAATCGGATGGATGGATGAATTTCTGGCATGTCAGAAATTCTGTTTGCCCCTCGTGAGGGTATCACACAGCTGAAGCAGAGCTACGAACTGATTGCCCTATTTCCCCTCACTGCGCCTGCACGAAAGCAGAAGTTGAACCATCATCTTTAAAGGAACACTCCACTTTTTTTTTGAAAATAGGCTTATTTTCCAACTTCCCTAGAGTTAAACAGCTGAGTTTTACCATTTTCGAATTCATTCAGATGATCTCTGGGTCTGGCGGTAGAATTTTTTGCATAGTTTAGCATAGATCATTGAATCTGATTAGACCGTTAGCATCTCGCTCAAAAATGACCAAAGAGTTTCGATATTTTTCCTATTTAAAACTTGACTCTTCTGTAGTTACATCGTGTACTAAGACCGACGAAAAATGAAAAGTTGTGATTTTCTAGGCAATATGGCTAGGAACTATACTCTCATTCCTGCGTAATAATCAAGGAACTTTGCTGCCGTACCATGGGTGCAGAGGCACAATGATATTACGCAGCGCCTGAAAATAGTCCCCAGCTAGGTAACTTCCCACTTGACCGGCTGAATCCGAAATCGCTCACTATACCCTCAAATAGGGCATTATTTTAGGGGACAGCCATTTGTAGTGGTGTCCCAAACCATAGTGGATGTTATTGAGTGCACTCGTTCAATCCCACATTGCACCGCAATAATGAGTGTACAGCCGATGTACACACAGCGGCTGTCCGAATTCACTCACTCGTTTTCATTCACTCCTTCAAGTGAACTGTATTAGTGGACTAACGTAGGGATTCACGAGTTCACACTTACATATAATGTATGGAGAATAGATTAAATGCGTATTTGGCGTGCTGTCCGGGGGGAGGGCTTTGAGCTCTGAATTTGGCCCGAACCCAGAATAACCCCCGTGTATGTAAGTGGTTAGAACTAGAAGGGAAAAAGTGGAGAAGGGGTGGTGGAGGGATGCTGATAAACTGTCAACGAAACAGAGGTAAGACTGCTGCGTATATATACACCTTGTTGTTGATTAGCTGAGTGCTCTCCACCTGTGTCAATTATCTGATCGTGCTCCTCCCGAACCTTGTTAATAAAACATCATATAGTGAATGAGGGTTTAGGGGGCGATTTCGGATTCAGCCTAAGTTTGTGTAGTTGCAGAGTTGCAGCCGGCAAATTAGGTAGTGGATTTACCTGTGCGATTAGCCATGGTTCTGTGCGTTGTAAAGGTTTGAATCTGCTCTCCTCCTCCCTTCTGCCCCAGTCTGTTTAGCCACCCTTTCTTGTCTTTCACGTTCCAAAAGCTCATCTTCAGTGTATTCCGGTTCAAATAGATGCAGTTCAGGATCTGCACCAAAATAAATATCTTCTGAATCGTCTCTCACAAACATCTCCATCGTTACAAGGCACGCTCCCTGTGCAAGTAGGTTGTCACGTTGATTATGTTGACGGAAGTTAGCCTATTTTCAGGCGCTGCATAAAATCATTGCGCCTCTGCACCCATGGTACGGCAGCAAAGTTCCTTGATTATTACGCAGGAAAGAGAGTATAGTTCCTAGCTATATCGGCCTAGAAAATCGCAACTTTTCATTTTCCGTTGGTCTTAGTACACAATGTAACTACAAAAGAGTCAAGTTTTAAATAGGAAAAATATCGAAAGTCTTTGGTCATTTTTGAGCGAGATGCTAACAGTCTAATCAGACTCAATGATCTATGCTAAACTATGCTAAAAGTGCTACCGCCAGATCTGGAGTTAAACTCAACTGTTTAACTCTAGGAAAGTTGGAAAATGAGCCTATTTTCAAAAAAAAAGTGGAGTGTTCCTTTAATGCAGCAAGAAAGAAAACGAAAACAGGGAGATCTTTAAGTTCTGTAGGCAGCTATCAAATAGCAGCAATTTAGCAAACTGTTGCACGCCTCCAGTTCGTGTTGTAAAATGGATAATCCAAGTCTTCCAAACCACCATGTAGCCTATCCAGTGCCTCTTTTATTAATTCAGCTACTTGATCATTAATTTACTTGTTTCACTTTTCACTTTATTTACTAATTTATTTAATATTTACTTAATTTTATTATCACGGAAAATGTGAACCGTTGTCCATCATTTGACAATTGGTGATAAAGATAAATGTCACGTCGCAATATTGAAATTTATTTTTTCGTTTTAAATCATGAAGGTGAGTCAATAGATTGACTCAGAGAGATAAACTACTTCAACATATGCTGAAAATGTTTAACTGTCTTAATTTATTTTCTTAATATTTCTCTTGTGGCCCATATAGCCTAGTGAAAAAAAAATGAGGAGAAGTGGCCGAGGCCTATTTCATGTTAAACAAGTTGTTTTTGTTTCTATAATTAATTGTATAATCATCCTAAATGTTTTTAAATAATTTAATTTTAATGAGGACGAGTAAGCTAATCGTAGCTAATGTACGTGTGAAATATGCGCGATAAAACCCCCGTGCCAGGTTGCGCCGATAGACCATGATATGGTGTACAACAGCCATATGGTCAAATGCATTAGCTATCGACATAAAGAGGATTTAGCATTTCCAATTTATGTATTAAATTAATAATAATAATAATAATATAGGCCTACTTTTATTATTAAATTGATATTACATTTAATCGGACGATCGGACCGTACAGTGTGAGTTTTGGCTTTACATCGTATGCGATCTACTCGTACAGTGAGTAGGCTAACCTTGCTGAAATCGCACAGAAATCGCACAGTGTATGTCCGCCTTAACCCACTTTTAGCCAAAATAACCTTGAATTTGGTTATATATAAATTTGGTTATAACAAAATAACTTGCGAGATGTGTGATATTCCATCATGTAAGCAAAGTCAACAGTGATTACAAGGTGTTTGGTTTCATTTCTTTGACATGTTCATGTTCCAGATGACTAGTCTATTCTTGGGCTATGGTTAGACGTCATTTACATTTTCACTGACAGCCCAAATTTAGCCTAGACGTCAGGGCTGTGTTTGGACGGCTATTAGCTGTCTTTTAAACACAAAATTGCTTGCTGGGATAGGTGTATGACATAAAAGTACTGCGAGGGCGATTTGAAAGCATACAGAGCTTTATTTACGGTAATTATGACATGCCGTGAATGCAGCAGTCAGAACGCGCTGACATAAAAAATTAAGAAGTCTTTTGGCCAATCAGAAAGCTCTTATGGAGATGACGTAATTAAGCTCTGCTGCTTTTTAATATTTTTCCTATGTGAATATGCACTAGATGGACATCTTTGACCATTGCGTTGAGTTACTCAGCTTTTTTCAGTGTGTCATCCAGCCTTCTTTTTCCATTCATCAGCGCTGCGACTCTGCAGTTTGATACTATGCGCGTCTCCTGATTTTAAGAGCAAAACCAGGTTCTGTTTGATCATCCCTTTTGCCTGTCATTCAGATATCATTTTTTTTTGTCAATTTGAACAGAAGCGCTTCTCCTCAATGAAGACAACAGCGTTTAAAGTCCCCATGAAATCAAAAATGTCTTTTGGCTTTTAGTATGAATATGTTAGTCTTACTGTTATCTATTACTGTTAAGTGTGCTCCAAAACAATGACAACATTTTCATATAAAAGATATAAGCATTCAAAACGTACAGTCTCTCACTTCCACCGATATGGATTCATGATTTTGATGACATCACTCTGCTTCAGTTTCTCATCAGATTTTCTGTCCAATAAAATGCTCACTAGAATCTGAAGCCATGCCCCCTACATTATAAACAGATGCTGAAGCTGCGGCTGAAATCGGTCACTTGTTCACACATTTACTATTTTCTACATGGTGAATGGCACATAGTGCACTATATAGGGGATAGGGAATGACTCAGACAGTGTAAATATGCTTTCCATTGGGGTGAATGAAGTCTGGTTTCACGTTAGTTTCACGTGAACCGCCGCAGCTCCGGTCCAGAGACACGATAGTGTGAGTGAGTCGCCGCAGACCAGAAAATCTTGAATTGTGCACAGAATGCTGTACTTTAAAGCGATATGGAGGAGATTAGGAGGAGAAACAGTTAGAGATTAGGAGGAAACTGCAGTTTTAACAAGCTCAACGTCTCTGGACGAGTTGTGATATCATATATTATAACTAAACGCTATTGGCTATTTAAAAAAAGGGGAGGACCTGTTTGATATGTCCCGCCCTTTCTTCCTATTTCAGTGGAAATTACGTCAACACATTGAATAATGCTACGCGTTTCAAGGCACTTAAGTGGGCCTTTAACGGTCCTCAGAATCGTAAATCCTGCAAATTTTTTAAAATATGTTACCGGCAATGTGTGAAATCCGGCATTGTGTAGAATGCCTAGGGAATATATAGAATGCTCGAAGTTTGTAGGCAAAGTATGAAATGGTTTATATTTCACACATTTCCTAGGCATTCTGCCAAAGGGCCAGCCGGCAGAGTATAGAATACTCCCGCTACTCACGCTTGGGTCTTTGTTCGGCGGTGGCAGTAGTGAAACACATGAGCTTCCAGTCCCGCCACAGAGGCTCGCTCCTATTGTTCCCGTACGGTTGCTGTGTCACGATGTCGGAACAGGAAGAAAGTGTAGTGCCATTCAGAGTGCCATTCTAGCCTTCCTTGCTGCAACAAGTAGCTCAATGGCACTTCTGCTTTCGTGTTTTTCTGTAAAGAACGCCCTTTATTTGATGTCGCTCTTGTGGGGTGTTCCCGGTCTGCAGTGGTCAGTATCTATCAAAAGTGGTCCAAGGAAGGAACAGTGGTGAACTGGCAACAGGGTCATGGGCAGCCAAGGCTCAATGTTGCACGTGATGAGCGAAGGCTGGCCCGTGTGGTCCGATCAAACAGACGAGCTACTGTAGCTCAAATTGCTCAAGAAGTTAATGCTGGTTCTGATAGAAAGGTGTCAGAATACACAGTGCATCGCAGTTTGTTGTGCATGGTGCTGCATAGCCGCAGACCAGTCCGGGTGCCCATGCATGGCCTCAAAATTCCCCAGATCTCAATCCAGTCGAGCATCTGTGAGATGTGGTGAACAAACAAGTCCAATCCATGGAGGCCCCACCTAGCAACTTACAGGACTTAAAGGATCTGCTGCTAACATGTTGGTGCCAGATATCACAGCACACCTTCAGGGGTCTAGTGGAGTCCATGCCTCGACGGGTCAGGGCTGTTTTGGCAGCAACCGGGGGACCAACAAAAATATTAGGTCATAATGTTATCAGTGTATATATATATATATATATATATATATTAATGTATGTACATTTATAACACTATACTTTTTATTATATCTCTCATTCCCCGCTATATAGAAGTTTACCCAACTATGACGGCTTCTGAGAAACCTGGAAAGGGTTGATTATGCGCATCTCTTGTTTTTAAGAGCAAAAGCACGTTCTGTTTGATCATCCCCTTATGATGTGTGATGTCTGCGCAAGCAGGTGTGCGGAGGTATGAAAATACATATGTTGACAGGCAGGTAGAATATCGTATCGGACCAAATGCAATGATTGGACGAACATTTGATGGTCCTACGCCTTCCACAGACGATATATACATATAAATACATTCAGACCACTTAACTTAGTGATTGCTATCAGGATGTGAAGAGTCAACCAGCATAACATAAAATGTTTCTGGATCAAATCGCCTACCCTGCCTTTAATTCCTGATATTGTGCGTTTTCTCATGTTTTTCATTGTGTTGCCTGAAATGATGTGACATATTGGTTGGTTCTGTGGAGATAAAGATGACGAGGAAGCAGAGGCTTATGCTCAGCAGCTTAAAGACAAAAAAACACTGAGAGAGGGCAACGAGTACCACACGATCTGGAATATGAGTGACAGGAGAAAAGCACAGAGGGAGAACAAAATGTCTTGGGTTTGTGTTTGTCTGAACGCACAAACTGCTGTTAGAAGTGTCCGTGCACGTCGGTGTAGCTGTGTACGCTTGTTACGGCAAATTGTGTTTTCTCCAGATGGAAGCACTTAAAAGCTCCGTCTCTCCAGGGGGGACAGCGATCTGTTTCCAGGTTTCCTCTTTTGAAAAACATATTCTTACTTCTATGAATAATTGACGTGCAGTTCTCTTTGCTGTCCACTGGAGTCCATGCAACAGATTTATTGAAAAAAAAAAAAAAAGAATAATGAGAATTAAACTGTTTTTCAATGTGTTTGTACTCCATGAAATTGGAACGAGAAAGAAAGTAGAGCTTTTCGTCCTCTGATAAATCCCTTCACACTATCGGTCGAGACCTACTTTTGTCATTTTTCCACCAATTAATTTGCAATTATATCTTAATTATGCTTTTAGTAGGACACACCTTACAGGCAAATAAGAGGGCATATTCTGTCTTTCTATCCGCCGCCATATGGACTCAATCACACACCAGGTGGTTTGTGCTCTGATTTCACAAAGCACATGTTCAGTCACCGCACCTCACGTTGTTCGCAGCTGAGACAACTATCGAAGCTAAACAGGAGTCCAATCTAATACATTAGGAATATGATAAGCTTCATTTCAGAGCCTTGCTCAAGGACACAGCAGTGGAAATTCATCTCTGACACAGCTGTGACCACACGGAGAACACAGTATTGCTGCACTTTTTATATGATCAGTTTGAGCATTACGTTAATATAATTTTAACACTAATGTTATTTTTGAGAGTGAATCTCACAAAGCTTGTCAAGGACATGCTCATATCATATTTAACCTCAGAATAAAAAAAAATGGGTAAGAAATAATATTTAGCATTAAGAAAATTAGGCCTATTTGATTATTTTCGGTTACACTGTGTGTTAAAGTGTTACCTTTTATTCATGTCAGTGCACCGTCACTCCACAATTCCCATCACTGTAAAACATCTAAATAATTGCTTTCTTATTACAATTATGTAGTATTTAAAATGTACAGTAGTGATGATACTATTTGTTACACAGGCTTATTAAAATTGTCTCCAGGCAGGATGATTTGCAGGATTGAGAAATTTAAGAGAATCATCATTGAGCAAAATTATGTGATAATGAGATGATAATTAATCAAATATAAAAAAAGTTAATATTTAGAATAAAGGCAGCAAGTGAACATTTTGTCCTCAAAGTTGAAATGCTGGAAAAGCAGGAAAAATGGGCAAGCGTAAGGATTTCAGCGAGTTTGACAAGGGCCAAATTGTGATGGCTAGACTACTGGGTCAGAGCATCTCCAAAACTGCAGCTCTTGTTTGGTGTTCCTGGTCTGCAGTGGTCAGTATCTATCAAAAGTGGTCCAAGGAAGGAACAGTGGTGAACCGACGACAGGGCCAAGGCTCATTGATGCACGTGCGGAGCGAATGCTGGCCCGTGTGGTCCGATCAAACAGACAAGCTACTGTAGCTCAATTTGCTCAAGAAGTTAATGGTTCTGATAGAAAGGTGTCAGGAATGGTTTGAGGAGCACATAAACGAGTTTGAGGGGTTGACTTGGCCTCCAAATTCCCCAGATCTCAATCCAATCAAACATCTGTGGGATGTGCTAAACAAAAAGTCCAATCCATGGAGGCCCCACCTCACAATTTACAGGACTTAAAGGATCTGCTGCTAACATCTTGGTGCCAGATACCACAGCACACCTTCAGGGGTCTAGTGGAGTCCATGCCTCGACAGGTCAGGGTTGTTTTAGCAGCAAAAGGGGGACCAACACAATATTAGTATTAATTAGTGTCATAATGTTATGCCTGATCGGTGTATATATATATTTAATCAGATGATTAAATATATATAAATATATACATATAATTTGATTGATTAAAGGCAATAAAAAAATATGACTTTAAGTTTGGATTAATTGCCTTTAATTTCAGATTAATTGCCAATTCTTGCTGATCCGGCATTATTGGAGCATTTCAGAACCCTGGACAGTTCCTGCAATACTGGTCTGGTTAGAGACGTTTATTGTCAGCAAATAATAAAAGAGGATTCATGATCGGTTTATTTGCATTGTCAGAAACCGCATGCACTGAGTGACAGATACACTCCCATCTCTCTCTGTCTCTGCATGCAGATGTACTCTGATGAGAGCAGATTTGTTCTTTTCGCCCTCATGTTCACTACACAGCACGGCTTCGCTGTCACTGGCTGCCTCCTCTGCACTGCCACGCTCTGATTGGCTGGCAGCAGTCTCTGTGCACACTGACTACAGCTTTGAAAAAACATGCTATAGCTGCATGACAGTGTACAAATGTTGATCCATCTAAACAGCCGGCTGAGAAAGAACTCCCATGACTCAGAATGCAGAAATATTTAGATGTCTCCTTAAACAACTGAAGTTTCATATTGATTCAGGATAAAGCATTCTTCGGGATGCTTTTCATTTTGAGGATTGTATCTCTTGTCTGTGGTCTGCTATCAGAGAGCTGGTTCAGTGCAGATGTTACAACATCATCAGCAACAGAAGCACAACCATCTGGCTCTGAAAACCACCCTTGGCATTCCTAAACAGTTTATGAGGCGAACCGAGAGCACATTTCTATTATTCATATTTGTGTTAAGGATACAATTCACTCATTGTTCTGGTTTATGATCAACTGAGAGGTTCTTGCAGTTTGGTTCAACCAGTATTTTGATTGTTCCCATGTTTATGTGATATTTTTGCCCTGGTTTTCACCTTGAAGTCGGTATGAAATGAAAATTCATACTATGTCTTTTCTAAAAGCATGTTTTAGATCTTAATGTGAACAATTTAACCGTGCATGTTCCATTTTTATGTTTCAACCTTGTAATGTTTAATCAAAATATCATAGCTGGATCTTCCAGTGAAAACAACAGACGTATGCAGGAATTCTCCAATCATCAAGCTCATGCTCATCTGCGTCCACTTTTGAGTGCCACGCCCACATCTCAACATCCAATCAACAACTGATGCACAGAACCAAATCCCCACCCTACCTTTTTTTCTTTTTCAATAATCCCTTACACTCAGATGTACCTCACAATGATTTCGTCAAGTAAGACATGTTCCTGGATCAACATATTTTGTTGATCCTGGAACAACATTCCTGTCTAAAAATGTAGTCCTAATCCTATAAACCCTACCCATAAATTATCCCTAAAATCAGAGTGAAATTATAGGTGAATAACACTGATGTAGAAGCACCTAACCCTGGTTGTAAGCCTAAACTTGACAACTTGTCCCTCAAATCGGTTGATTGGAATGTTGATCCAGGAACATGTTACACTCTGTGAAATTATATTTACTGTTAAAGGGATAGTTCACCCAAAAATGAAAATTACCCCATGATTTACTCACCCTCAAGCCATCCTAGGTGTATATGACTTTCTTCTTTCAGACGAATACAATCAGAGTTATATTAATAAATGTCCTGGCTAATTCAAGCTTTATAATGGCAGTAAATGGGAGCCCAAAATTTGAAGCCCAAAAAAGTGCATCCATCCATTATAAAAGTGCTCCACACGGCTCCAGGGGGTTAATAAAGGCCTTCTGAAGCGAATCAACGAGTTTGTGTAAGAAAAATATCCATATTTAACACGTTATAAAGTAAAATATCTATTCAACTTAGGACGTAGCATAAGTGTTTTGAACTGCGAGAGGTGTTAAACTTAAGAGTAAGTTGAATACGGAAGGCGGTCTGTCAAAAGCTAAATATTTTATTTTATAAAGTTTTAAATATGTATATATTTCTTACACAAACCCATCGATTCGCTTCAGAAGGCCTTTATTAACTTTAATATAACTCTGATTGTATTTGTCTTAAAGAAGAATGTCATATACAGCTAGGATGACTTAAAGGTGAGTAAATCATGGGGTAATTTACATTTTTGGGTGAACTATCCCTTTAAGGTCTATCGCTACTTCCGTTTCATTGCGACTTTAATATTTTCCCTGCTCTCTCATTCTCATGGCTTATGTGTTTGAAGTATGGCTGTGTCCAGAAAGTTGTGAGCTTTCTCTAAGGATAAAAGTGATGACCTCATGTCAAAATTACCTATAGCTTACTTTATGGAACTTGATGTGTTTTAGTCCATTTAAAGCTAATATAATAATATTCTACTGTTCACTGAATGTACTGCATGGTATATGTGGACTGATATATCAAAAATGGAAATGTATTTTCGAAAAGAAAATCTACCTTTTATTGCAGTTTTTCATCTCAAGATGTAATTTTATATCAAATTTGGTCAATTTATGGTAGAAAGAAACTGATGCAACTGATGCAGTTGCTAAGATTTAATATAGGCTTACAATGTTATAATGTAGCATTATACAAGTTGACTTATCTACTTGTATTGGGAAAAGTACAGATTTTTAAACTTTTATTCCTTTCCCCCGACTTATTCTTTGTTTTATAATATTTAGAACCTTTATTTTATATAGGATATCATTTTACTATTGTTTTTTATTTATTTATTTAAATGCAGTCTATGTATATTTAAGCAACTGAGGAATGTAAAATATGGTGTGTGTGTGTGTGTGTGTGTGTGTGTTTATGTGATTTATGAGGACACAAATTTGTATAATGACATGGGTATTACACTGGTATTACAACGTAAACGTGGTTTATGAGGAAATTTCCTGTGTCCTCATAATAAAAGTAGCTTTAAAAACATACTAAACAATGTTTTATTAAAAATATAAAAATGCAGAATGTTTTCTGTGATGGGTAGGTTTAGGGGTAGGGGTAGTGTAGGGGGATAGAATGTACAGTTTGTACAGTATAAAAACCATTATGTCTATAAAATGTCCTCATAATGATAGGTGCACCAACATGTGTGTGTGTGTGTGTGTGTGAGAGAGAGCGCGCGCGTGTGACCCAAACAATAACGTGATTATTCCGCAGTGGTCCTGCTCAATTCACACATTAATCACAATGGAAATCCGAGAGACAGAGTGAGAGAGAGGGTGAGAGAGAGCGAGAGGGTGGGGGTTCACTGAGGGTTTCATTGGGCTTTGAGTTGGCAGTTTCGCGTTTGATGGCTCTGTCGCTCTGAACGGATGCACAACTCCCTTCACATCTCCATCGACAGCATTTTGACGTTATTATAACGCGTTCATGATGTGACATATCGGCTACTATCTAAGATCTGACGATGGAATATGGACACCGCGGAGCTGTCAAACTCTCTTTTGATCGCGTTCGATGATCACCATGGCAATAATTACGCGTCAGAAAAACAGCGCGACATTTGCTGCCTTGTGTCGAGCGCGTGAGGGCGCGCTGTGTGTCAGATAGTGACCATCACTACATAGCGGTTGCGTGTGCGGGTATGCGTGATTTTGCGTTCATACGACTGTAGACGAGGAGATGGCCAGGCACGGGTGAACACAAGCGTGCCCCTATTTCTGCAGTCGCGTTCGAGCTCCGCGTAGCTATGCTTTACTGCCATTAGGTGAAGCGGCACCGGCTGTTGCGCATCCTGTCGGTGGACACCCGGCGTGGATGGGTGGTTCCGCATTTTGAGGAGGTCCCCCGCCTCGCACAGAGAGACACCCGGATTCTGCGGAGGAATGCCTCAACACGGAGAGGAGCGTCTTCAAGTTGCGTCGATCCGGGTATTGGAGAAGTGCAGTGGGCGACTGCAAAGACAGACTGTGCACGCAGCATCACATTAAAGGCCTGGACAGCAGCCAGTCGTGACTTTTTGTCTGGCGACATATACACGCACCCCACCGCGTTAGGGTTGCGTTTGGACGCGCGCCTTACGCGCAACGGCTGCAAGTTTGTGCCAGCAGGTGCAAGACCTGACTTGAGTGCAGGTTTGCCCTGTGCATCTATCTATCTATCTATCTGTGAGACTACCACAAACATCTTCAAAAGTGATTCAGTCTGATAAACTCAAACACACAGCAAGAGTGTGAGAGCTGGTCAGGATGCAGGTCTCATTTGCTTGTACGGAGCACAATCTGAAGAGCCGCAGCGAGGACCGGCTGTGTGGCCTGAGAACTGCCCCTCCACCAGGGGGCAGCAGCAGTGGAGGAGGTGGAGGAGGAGGGAGCGGACAGGGGGGAAATGGCAACTACCCCCCTCAGAGCACAGTCAAAACACGGCCCCTGCCTCAAGGCCACGCCCACATGAAGGAGGCTTTTGGACGACACAGTAGCATGAAATACAGGTGAGACAGGTGGAACTGACGTGTGTATGTGTGTGTGTGACACCACCTGTTGGGTGGCAGCTCAGCCTGGGACTGGGACCTATTCTGCCCTGGCTGATGTTTTATGGCTTCTTTAAAGATTCATAAGGGCCCACTGACAGTCGAGTGTGTTTGTGCTCACTTGAATGCTTGTGTTGTGGGTGAGTTGAATGAATGGCAAACTGGATGTCAAGGAGCCAGGCACTGAATCGCATCCTTTGCTTACATTTTCGGACCAGTTAATCTAATGCCTTCAGTGTTGAGTACATTTAAATATATTGTGTATTATAAATTACATATGATAAGCACACAGAGTTAGTTGTTACATAAGACACGGAACTTGCTAAAAGTTACAAGTTTAACGAATAGGGCTTGTTTGATTCGTTTTTTTAAGTATGCTGACTTGTGATTTTTGTCTGGCAGATGGTAAAACAGGTGAGTTTTAGAGTGGATGGTCCTGAGCCATATCTACTGTAAAAAATATCCTGTTAAATTTACCGGAAAAAAAACCCCAAAACAAAACAGCAGCTGTTGTTGTCAGAAATTCACTGTAGAAAACTGGCAATGTTTCAGCTATATGGGATTGCATATCGGTGCCCGATCTACCAAACTACCAAAATCAGCCTCTTACCTTAAAGGGGTTAGTTCACCCAAAAATTTAAATTCTGTCATTAATTACTCACCCTCATGTCACTCCAAACCCCTAAGACTTTCGTTCATCTTCAGAACACAAATGAAGATATTTTTAATGAAATCAAAAAGCTTCCTCAAGAACCAATGAGGTTCATTCTCGTGTCACGCAGCACGTTTGAGCTTCATCAAGAACCAATGAGGTTCATTCTTGTGTCACACAGCACGTTTGAGCTTCAGAACCAATGAGGTTCATTCTCGTGTTACGCAGCACGTTTGAGCTTCATCAAGAACCAATGAGGTTCATTCTCGTGTCACACAGCACGTTTGAGCTTCAGAACCAATGAGGTTCATTCTCGTGTTACGCAGCACGTTTGAGCTTCAGAACCAATGAGGTTCATTCTCGTGTTACGCAGCACGTTTGAGCTTCAGAACCAATGAGGTTCATTCTCGTGTTACGCAGCACGTTTGAGCTTCAGAACCAATGAGGTTCATTCTCGTGTTACGCAGCATGTTTGAGCTTCATCAAGAACCAATGAGGTTCATTCTCGTGTCACACAGCACGTTTGAGCTTCAGAACCAATGAGGTTCATTCTTGTGTTACGCAGCATGTTTGAGCTTTAGAACCAATGAGGTTCATTCTTGTGTTACGCAGCATGTTTTGTTTCGAAGATGAAAGTCTTGCGAGTTTGGAACAACATGAGGGTGAGTAATTAATGACAGAAATAAATTTTTGGGTGAACTAACCCCTTAAAATGTACTGATAACCAATATAATAATACAGGTGGTAGAGTAGAAAGCCACATGATGAATCAGAGTTTATATATATGGATGGTTAACATAGTCATACACATGCTCAAAGACAAAACACTAGTAACACAGATGACACTAAAATAATGCAATAAATATTAAATAAATAACCGAATATGTAACACAAAACACCCCAATGTGCATTACTGATAACAAAACTATTTAAAGAAAATATATTCATTTGTGACGTGTCATGCAGTAATTTCTGGGACTGTCCTTTTTACTGTTTTTCACTACTTATATGGTAATTCATAGTTTTTATTTGTAAAAGCTATAAATTCGATAGCATTTTAAAGTAAAATGACATATAATGTGATGTTAAATCATTAACAGTTTTTCACTGTTAACCAATTAAAACCATCCAGCAACCACCTATCAATGCTCTTGCAAACATCCAGAAATCTGCTACTGCACAACAATGTGCTACTCCAAACACCTTAGCAACAGCATAGCAACACTCTGGCAGTCACCTACTACTATGATCTAGAGTGGCAGTGAGTTTTGCACAGACAAGTACCACTCACATTTTCATCAGGAAATGTAAACATCTAGTTGGGTAATGGAGTTATTGTAGCTTAACTGTGTGTGTGTGTGTGTGTGTGTGGTAAATTTATGTAAACCCTAAATTATGGGTACAAAATGTCCCCACAAAGATGGCAAATTCTTTTCCTTGTGTGGACATTTTTTGGTCCCTATGAGGAAAATGTAAAAATTGCACAAGTTTTGTGTGATGGGAAGGTTTAGGGGTAGGGTTAGGGGATAGAATATACAGTTTGTACAGTACAAAATCATTATGTATATGAAAAAACATAAAAACACGACATATAAAATCAGTGAATGTCTATGCAATATCCTCACTAATGGCGCTTTTCCACTGCATGGTACGTCTCGGTATGGCTCACTTTTGGGGGGGGGGATATTGTTCCATTGTGTACAGTTTCAGTACCACCTCCAAGCGAGCTGTACTGATACTAAAATGTGATGTGTAAACACTGTAGATCACTGATTGGTCAGAGAGAATCATCACTACCAGCGTCATTGGATTTGCAGCATGAGATACCAAACCCACTAGATTTAAATAGTCAGCAACAGCCACCACAGTTTCATTTGTTCACACAACTTTTTTTAAACAACTTGCTTTAAACGTCCATTGCACACAACTTAAAAAAAAAAGCTGTATCATGGTCAGTGGATGAGGTGTCTATAATCCCACCCACTTTGAAGCGGTACTAAACTGCAGTGGAAAAGCAAAAGCCAAGCCAAAGTAAAGCGAGCTGAGCCGAGTCATGCCACGCAGTGGAAAAGTGGCTTTATATAGTTCTGTCATGACAACTCTCTGAGTGTTTGGCATGGTAATGGATATGACAGTGATGATGAGAGGTTGGTCTGCTACGCTTCTGCTGTTGGTTATTGCTGCTGCTGCAAAGTAAGTACGGGTCTTGCTACTGTCAATACATACAAAACACGCTGCTGTGAGCAAATAAGACATGCTGCTGCTGTACAATATACAGTGCATCCGGAAAGTATTCACAGCGTTTCACTTTTTGTTATGTTACAGCCTTATTCCAAAATGGATTAAATTCATTATTTTCCTAAAAATTCTACAAACAATACCCCATAATGACAACGTGAAAGAAGTTTGTTTGAAATCTTTGCCAATTTATTAAAAAGAAAAAATGAAAGAAAAAAAAAATCACATGTACATAAGTATTCACAGCCTTTGCTCAATACTTTGTTGAAGCACCTTTTACAGCCTCAAGTCTTTTTAAGTATGATGCTACAAGCTTGGCACACCAATTTTTGGGAAGTTTTTCCCATTCTCCTTTGCAGGACCTCTCAAGCTCCATCAGGTTGGATGGAGAGCGTCGGTGCACAGCCATTTTCAGATCTCTCCAGAGATGTTCAATTGGGTTCAAGTCTAAGCTCTGGCTCAAGGACATTCACAGAGTTGTCCCATAGCCACTCCTTTGTTATCTTGGCTGTGTGCTTAGGGTCGTTGTCCTGTTGGAAAATGAACCTTCGCCCCAGTCTGAGGTCCAGAGCAGGTTTTCATCAAGGATGCCTCTGTACATTGCTGCATTTATCTTTCCCTCGATCCGGACTAGTCTCCCAGTTCCTGGCGCTGATAAACATCCCCACAGCATGATGCTGCCACCACCATGCTTCACTGTAGGGATGGTATTGGCCGGGTCATGAGCAGTGCCTGGTTTCCTCCAGACATGACACTTGGTCGAGTGCTGCAGAGATGGTTGTTCTTCTG
Organism: Rhinogobio ventralis; assembly: GCA_039654625.1. Classification (NCBI taxonomy): domain Eukaryota; kingdom Metazoa; phylum Chordata; class Actinopteri; order Cypriniformes; family Gobionidae; genus Rhinogobio; species Rhinogobio ventralis. The sequence goes on from CM077194.1 coordinate 46,398,542, forward strand.
GAAGGTTGTTCTCTCTCCACAGAGAAATGCTGGAGCTCTGTCAGTGTGACCATCGGGTTCCTGGTCACCTCCCTTCTCCCCCTATCGCTCAGTTTGGGGTATTGTTTGTAGAATTTTGAGGAAAATAATGAATTTAATCCATTTTGGAATAAGGCTGTAACATAACAAAATGTGGAAAAAGTGAAGCGCTGTGAATACTTTCCGGATGCACTGTATCATACATGAATTATCCATAGCAGATCTATACAGGTGGAGCTGGGGAAGGTGGAGGGTCTCTGAAAGCGCACTGCAACTGCCATAGCAAATGCTGACCAGCATTAGAGGGTTGAGCAGCGAGCTCATTGGCTACTGATACAGCAGGAACCAATCAGCTGTGCCCTATAGAGAATGATGTGATTGCAAGCAGATTGAGTTAAGGACCGATCAGCTTGCATCATCTAGAGTTTCATGAGAGAAGATTGTATTTAAAGTGTTATTTGTAGGTTAGGTGTATTGTGTGGAATGCAATTATACAGCACACACATGCACATATTTCACAGTTGGACGATCCATGCTGTCCATTAAGTCTTTAAAGGTCATGTTTTACTGTCTGAGGGATGCTATTATTAGAACATGGGGCATTGCAGATTGATCCATTAAAGTCAACATGGAATCCAAATTGACCCTAATACACATTCCAGGTCTGACTGTGCAGGATTCAATGGAAGCTTTTGTCAAGGAATAAAGAAATAAAAAAGGTAATTGCGTTTTATCTCACAATTATGTCTTTTTTATTGTAATTGCGAGTTTATATCTCACAATTCTGACTTTATACCTTGCAATTCTGAGTTTATTTCTAAAAGCCAGAATTGTGAGATATAAACTCAAAATTATGAGGGAAAAAAAAGCCAGAAGCTTTATTATCTCGGACTTGTGAGAAATAAAGTCAGAATTCTGAGTTTATATCTTGCAATTCTGACCTTTTTTCCTCAAAATTGTGAGATATAAACTTGCAGTTGTGAGTTATAAAGTGAGATATAAATTTGGAATAAAGATAAAAAGTTGCATGTTCTAATAATAGCATCCCTCAGACAGTAAAACATGACCTTTAAAGACTTAATGGACAGCATGGATCGTCCAACTGTGAAATATGTGCATGTGTGTGCTGTATAATTGCATTCCACACAATACACCTAACCTACAAATAACACACACACAAATTACCATTTTTAATCTCTTTATTCCGTGGAGCAAACAAGCTTCCATACGATTAATCAGCACATGTTATCCTAAAGAAGAGAATTGCTTTGTAATCGTTCATGATCAAAATGTACTTGCTCTGCTGTTGAAATTACTTTCCATTCTGGGTGGAGGCGAGAAGAATCGACACTCCAAAAATGCCTCCTTGTTTCAGAGGGGCAGTCGTTCTTCACAATCCACTGCATTCAGATCTGTTTTGTTCCGGTGTGGAATGCCCTCTTTTCATGATCCAATCAATTCTGGGTGGATAAAATCCGGTTCTACACCATATTTTCCTCTCATTAAATATCTAGCTTCACTCTGAAATGCATTTCAAAATATCACGTTGACTTGAATACATTTGTGTGTGTGTGTGTATTTGGTCCAGGCAAACCCTACATTATGGGCACAAAATGTCCCCACAAAGATGGCAAAATCCTTGTCCTTGTAGGGAATTTTTTTGGTCCCCATAAGGAAAACAGCTTATAACTAAGTCAGACTAAGTGATGTTTTTAAAATGTAAAAATGCAGAAAGTTTTGTGGGATGGGTAGGTTTAGGGATAGGGTTAGTGTATAGAATATGCAGTTTGTACAGTATAAAAACCATTACGTCTATGGAGAGTCCCCACAAAGAGTGAACCAGACGTTCATGTGTGTGTGTGTGTGTTTTACTAATTTCAGCCTCAGATTTAGATGAGTTACCACTCTTCTGCACATCAGTCTATTCGATCTACATGGCCCTAAAAGCAAACTCTGGATAGTCATTTTTCATATTGAACAGACACTTTGACCAGAATAAGCAACAAAGTGGACCTGACTTTATACCAGTAGACAGACTGTGGCCACCTCCTGGGCTTCACACACACACACACACACCTATCTGCGTTTTTCAGACTTCAAGCTTTTAAAACTTCAAACCTTTAGCGAGGCTTTCTCAAGCCAACATCAAAGTTTATCTTGACTAACTTTTTAATCTAGTTTTCATTTTTTGTTATTATTGGAGTCATCTCTATGAGCAGCAGCTGTGCCATTGTGTGTATAAAAGACAGAGATTATTAGCTTGAGGGTGGAAGTTTGCGGATAAAAATAGAAAGATTGTTTTTCTGGAGTTTTCCTCATAACTGTCGTCTGAGTTTTTAGTTAATATAGACTCAAAAGCACTGTAACCTCACTGTATTTTCATGCCAAAGCCTGTCTCAAGTGTTTAAGAGATTCTCACTCTCTCATGGTAGAGATATTTTCTAAACGGCATGTACAGTGTGCAACAGTGTTTTTATTCTGGTAAAGTTAATAGATGTTATTCAGAACATCCCCATCACATAAATGCATTTAATTGCACCCGCATACAGTTTTCGAAATGTAAGGCATGTGTACCAACATGATAGAATATACTTGCTTTGTAAGACCATTAATGGCATTCAGAATGACAATAGCTATAATTATGGTAATTGTTGTGATTATATAGCTACCATTTCATTTTCATGTGCTGGGAGATGGAGGCCATTAAGAAACATATGCATCTGACGACACTTCATCTGTGAATATGGCAGTTGTGCTTGTCATAGAGCGAGGTTATATAGCCGGTGCTCTGCATTAGCCAGAAAAATATACACAAACCATGTTAGATTTATTTTTATATCAGTTCCTACAGGGTTGAAGTGGCTTACAGTGGTTTACATGTTCATTTATCTAGTGTCAGTATTATGGGTGTTGGTTGGTCCTCTGATCTCGCCTTGTGAAAAAGAAGTGCACTTAACCCTTTATGGTACAGTGTTGCCTCCAGGCAACATAGTCTATTTTAGTTTATTTTTAATAAAATTAAACACCAATGTATTGGTCAAACCTATCTCAGGGAAGAAGAACTCAAATACTAATCAATGAAAGTGCAAAAAATTGGTCACATGAACCACAGGAGTCCATTTTGTGTTCAGCACATGTGCACAGGTCACATGGCTCCATATTTTCTCCAGTGAAAAGTGCATTTTTCACTAATTTCCGTCCAGTTAATCACCCACAAAAATATGAGTCACCTTTACTGGTAAGTAAAGAAGTATTTTCAAGAACTTTACATTATATATCATCAAATGTTTTAGAGTAAAAAACAAAAAAACTGTGTTGCCTCAAGGCAACATTGTACCATAATAGAATTGCATAAGGCCATACCAGACACACTAGGTTGGACAATTATAGTATATTTGTAAGGAAAAGAGTTAGAATTCTCTAAATATATTTGCATTTTTGCATGATTTTGTAATGCACTTATAAGAATAGTAATTCACATACTATAACTGCACATATTATGATCTGCACATTTTCTATAGCACTTAAAAAAAGATATAAAACACAACTGCCAGTTGATGAGGGTGAGGATGAGGTGTCATACTGTGATGAGGAAGATGAGGTCATAGTGACAATCCGGCAGGGAGAGAGTGAGGGTGAGATCGAAGATGGAGATGAGGAGGAAGATGGATATGATAACTTGATATGATGGTTTGGTAAGACTTATGTTTCACGATGGTACAATGTTGCCTGAGAGCAACAGCTGAATTTGAAATGTTACTTTTTATTAAATATGAAATTTGTAATACATTAAACACTGGATAAATGTGTTTGTTCAGGTGTCTGGTTAAAGAAATTGATGTTTTCAATAAATATATTTATTTTTTCTACATGAAAATGTCAAATGTTTCAATTTGTCCGTTGTGGTACAATGTTGCCTCGAGGAAAATTTGTATTGCTATTGTTATAGCGTCCAATTTTAAGCAGGAAAAACACCACAAATAATTTTTTCCTCATTGAAATCATATTGCGTACCATAGAAGGTTAATTGTATTTCACTTGTAATTGTATTTCAATGTGCACTTGTAGTGTATTTTGAATCTTAAAAGTACACTCACCTAAAGGATTATTAGGAACACCTGTTCAATTTCTCATTAATGCAATTATCTAATCAACCAATCACATGGCAGTTGCTTCAATGCATTTAGGGGTGTGGTCCTGGTCAAGACAATCTCCTGAACTCCGAACTGAATGACAGAATGGGAAAGAAAGGTGATTTAAGCAATTTTGAGCGTGGCATGGTTGTTGGTGCCAGACGGGCCGGTCTGAGTATTTCACAATCTGCTCAGTTACTGGGATTTTCACGCGCAACCATTTCTAGAGTTTACAAAGAATGGTGTGAAAAGGGAAAAACATCCAGTATGCGGCAGTCCTGTGGGCGAAAATGCCTTGTTGATGCTAGAGGTCAGAGGAGAATGGGCCGACTGATTCAAGCTGATAGAAGAGCAACTTTGACTGAAATAACCACTCGTTACAACCGAGGTATGCAGCAAAGCATTTGTGAAGCCACAACACGCACAACTTTGAGGCGGATGGGCTACAACAGCAGAAGACCCCACCGGGTACCACTCATCTCCACTACAAATAGGAAAAAGAGGCTACAATTTGCACGAGCTCACCAAAATTGGACAGTTGAAGACTGGAAAAATGTTGCCTGGTCTGATGAGTCTCGATTTCTGTTGAGACATTCAGATGGTAGAGTCAGAATTTGGCGTAAACAGAATGAGAACATGGATCCATCATGCCTTGTTACCACTGTGCAGGCTGGTGGTGGTGGTGTAATGGTGTGGGGGATGTTTTCTTGGCACACTTTAGGCCCCTTAGTGCCAATTGGGCATCGTTTAAATGCCACGGCCTACCTGAGCATTGTTTCTGACCATGTCCATCCCTTTATGACCACCATGTACCCATCCTCTGATGGCTACTTCCAGCAGGATAATGCACCATGTCACAAAGCTCGAATCATTTCCAATTGGTTTCTTGAACATGACAATGAGTTCACTGTACTAAAATGGCCCCCACAGTCACCAGATCTCAACCCAATAGAGCACCTTTGGGATGTGGTGGAACGGGAGCTTCGTGCCCTGGATGTGCATCCCACAAATCTCCATCAACTGCAAGATGCTATCCTATCAATATGGGCCAACATTTCTAAAGAATGCTTTCAGCACCTTGTTGAATCAATGCCACGTAGAATTAAGGCAGTTCTGAAGGCGAAAGGGGGTCAAACACAGTATTAGTATGGTGTTCCTAATAATCCTTTAGGTGAGTGTATATTTACTATACTTGCAGATAATATATTATTAATGAAATAAAAGGCCACTAAAGTACGTAAAGAGACACCATAAATATGTTTCTTAAACTGTTCAATTAAAGGTTTTACTTCAATGTACATTTTAAATCATTAGGACATTTCATATTTAAAATAGCTTTAAAAACTAAACAAATACTAAACAATGTTTTATTAAAAATGTAATGGGTAGGTTTAGGGGTAGGGGTAGTGTAGTGTAGTGTACAAACCTGTGTGTGTAATTTCAAAATATATAAAAAATATTAACTTTAAATGTAATGTTGTTTAACACACTACAGTTAAAATTATAATCAAATACTTTACATGAGGCCTACTTATTTAAAGCATGACATAAGATTATTAAAACACAATGATTTAAAATGTACTTTAAAGTAAAACTTTTAGTTTGACATAATTACAAAGTGCACTGTTTCATTAATATATTATTTGCAAGTACAGTTTTTTTGAAGTCCCCCTGTATTTACTAATTGTATCCCTTAAAACTCATCTTTGATCATCAAAATTAAAATAGCTTGAATGTAACCCTTCAACCTTGCTTAATTTAGTATACGCAGATCATGAATATGCAAATGAGCCCCGCCTCCAGTCACTCACACAGGCTCGTCTACAAGTCGATGGATCAGAATTGTAATGCGTTTTATGTATCGCTCTCTACAATGTTGGACACAAAACAGTAATTAATATGATTAGCCTTTGGCTTGACTATGTTTTCAAACAGCTAATAATGTGTTGCTAATGTTACACAAACCATGTTCCCGTTCACCACCTCAGAGTCAGACAGCCGCCTTCTGAAAATCAGCATACTTAGAAACACTAGAACGTCAGTGGAGAAAGGTATATATTTCATCATAACATCGTAATATACATCATATACATAATTCATATTGCTAAATGTACCCAATTTTTCATATCAACAGAAAAATATACTAATGGCTTTTCTCAGCACCAATCGGCCCAGACCAGCTGAACCTGGTTCTGAGACGGATGTGATTCTCCACTCAATGTTCGTTTTCAGATCTTTCTCCACTGACGTTGTAGTATTTCTAAGGATATTGAGTTTCAGAATATAGCAGGATAACCTGGCTTCTCTTGAGACTCCACTGCTTCAGAGAATAGTTAATGATATGCTAAAGCCCGCCCCCCTCGTGACGTGATTGGTTACAAGGTAGTATGTGACGTCAGAAACAACACGGTCTCACTCCTATTCGTTACATATTGACGCTTGGTCAGTTCCCTTCGGCGTCACTTTTTAACGCAAAGGGTACCCCTTTATCGTCGTTTTTCGACGCGCAGTACTCCATTGATTTCAATGAGAAACCTTTGCCGCCATATACAGACGCGTTGGCCATGGTTATCGTCATGATGAAACTATATATTAAGTTATGATTTTGCCATTATGACATGGAGTGTGATTCCCAATTTAATCAGCCAGCATAATTTTATTTACATTTAACGTTATTTTCTTTTTTTTATTTATGCTATTCGGGCACGTTTTGAACACGTACCCCACCCCATCCCTACCCATTTGTGTATTATAAAAAAACAGGATATAACAGGCCGATACGACTGCAGCCACAATTTATTCAAAAAGTACAAATATTCCAGTTGTTCCAAGGCCAAATGATTGATTTGTGTGAAGAAAAGACCCAAAAGAGATCAGCGTCGAGTCCATCCGCCGAAGATCACAACACATTTCAAAAATTGCCACCGGAAGAAACGTTACGTCAGCTTTGATAGTGAAATTGCATTGGCTCTCGTGTGTCTCGTGGCCGAATGCGTCATGCTAAAGAGTCGTGTGTATCATTTGAATGAGATATGACTGAGTGGAGTTGGATCATAATTTCAGCCATTAAAACATTAAGATCAACTCAATCAATACTTTTATACTGTTTTCAGTCAGTTTTTGCAATAAATACCTGTGATTGTACTTTTATTTGCCTGTTACATGTTTTATATTGTTCAGAAGTGGTTAGGTTTAGGGTAGGGGTTAGTTGCTCCAAATTATTAAAGTAGCCTATAAATATTCATAAAATCATGTCTACTTTTACCAATACAAATAATTAAATGCGTCTTGATCTGACGCATTGGGCAAACAACTGAAATCAACAGAGTACCCGGTGCGTCGAAAAATGATGATAAAGGGGTACCCTGTGCGTTAAAAAGTGACGCCGAAGGGAACTGACCAAGCGTCAATATGTGACAAATAGGAGTGAGACCGTGTTGAGAAACACCGCGTTTTAGAGACTGTCTTTTTTTCACTGCAGTTTTAAGGAGAAAACTCAGCAATGGTGCTGACATGAATTTGCACATGGTTTTTCTTAAAGCATATTAAAAACACCACATAGACATATAAACAGGCATTACAAACTTGATTTTCTCCACAGGGGGACTTTAAGATTAGACACAAGTGCACATTCAATACAGTTAAGAAGACTCCTTTTTAAGGGTTGGGAGGTAAAAGAACAGGGTGAATTTGATTTGTTCAGTTCCCTGTATGTGTGTGTCTATACAAGGGATGGAGTCAAAACCCAGACCAAGACTGGAACCCTTCAGGGCCCAGAACTTTAGAACCATGACTTTAGCCCAAGACCAAAACCTCCAGAGTGCACCACAAGACCAGTACAGACTTTACACATTTATATTTGGGTTTTAGTGTTTTTAGTTTTCGTTCTAGCTCCTGGGTGTTAACAGTCATGTTAATGAAACAGATCTGTTTAATCACATTAAGCAAATTAATCTTATCAAGTTCATCTCACAGGCATATGGTGACTCATATTTAACTGCGTCAGATTTTTTTTCAGTATGTCATGAAACATCTTCCAGTCTCATTCCTGTCTTACATCGTTACACATATTCCTCCGTTAAGTCTGCTGTTGCTTTAGACATTGCATCACAGTTATCACTCCCCCAGCAACAGCACTGTCTGCAACTTTTAAGTTAGCCAAGCGAATAGCTGCTTTATTCTGTCAACTGAGGAGAAACTCATGTTGCTATAAAGATGCCTAGATCAAATTTTGAAGGCTGAGGAGTTCCAGCGAATGGACCATTTCTTTCAATGCATTATGGGACATGGATTGATCAGGAATGTCACATAAGTACTATTTCTTTCGATGCTGATTAATTTTTTCTGCAGCTACAGTTACAATTAACTTAGTTTGAACCTTTTTTGAGATGAGAGGTCAATCTCAGGTCTTGAGCCATGCTATTTTTCTTTTTAAATTATAAACAATATTATTTAAAGGATTGTTGACACAGAAATGAAAATTCTGTCATCATTTACTCACCTTCATGTCATTCCAAATTGACTTTATTTCTTCTGCTGAACACAAAAAAAGATATGTAGTTTTAGTACTACTTATTAATGTCACTTTTAAGGACTCTTATTTTGATATTCTGTTTTGTTTCCTTCAGTTCCTTTTGTTTAGTTTCGGTTTTATTGGTTACTAATTATGTCCTCTATGGTTACTTATGATTTGCACCTGTCTCTCATTATATTTACCTTGTATTTATACTCCCAGTTCAATCCGTTGTCAGTTCTCGTTTATGATTTGTGTGGTTAGCGTTTCTTCTGTGTGGATTCCTATGTTCTCCTGAGTGTTTCAGATTATCATAAATACTGTCTACTTTAATCGTCTTCTTTGTGGGTGCTTATCACCACATCTGACAGAAGAACCGACCTCAAACAAAGATTTAAAAGGACTATAGACATACCAGTTGTGCGCCCCCTCCTCCTGGATCAGGGGGAACGTTCCCTCGAGGATCACATGAGGGATTTTATTCACCTGGCGTGCCTTACACTATCCTGGCCGCTCCCTCTGTGTGTTTTAACAGACTAGCCTCAACGGCTGTCAAAGGCACACCTGCCTGTGAAAGGTCCTCAAGGGATGTTTGCCGGTTATGTAGAGTGGGTGCTGCAGATTTGTGGGTCCCCCTTCACAGTCTGTGAGGGAGAGGAAGGAAAGCCTGCTAGCCCCACGCCCAGCTTGGAACCTGACCCAGAGCATGAGTCCACCGCTGACTCTTAGCCCTAGCCCACCACGGACCAAGCGCAAGAGCCCACTCCCACTTTGGAGACAGAAGCAGCCATCGCGTCCATCCTGGAGCCATTGCCAGCTGCCATGTCAGCACACTGTCCAGTCCATCCTGGAGCCAGGAGCCACTCCTTGATAGACCTGTAGTCCGCAGGCCCAGTTCCCACCCTTGAATCTATATCTTCTCCGCCGGTCCCATCTAGCTGTTTGGATGTCCGTCTGGAGACATTCCTGCTCTGATGTTCCCGCCCAACTCCATGCTCCCATCCCCTCCCCTGTTTCCATCCAGTCCGCTGGTGTCATCTAGCTCCTCGGCTCTGACCCCGCCGCTAGCTCACTGCAGCTCTCCGGCTCTGCCTCGGGCCTCCCACTCACCAGCTCGGCACAATGCTACGGATTCCCTGGCTTCACTTCAGGCCTCCAGGCCCATGTCTCCACCTCGGCCTGTCAGCCCTAGGGCTCCTCTGGACTCCCTCGTCCATCCGGCTCAGCCTCTGTCAGTCGTTGCTCTACCTCCACCACGGATTCGCCACCCCTTCGGCTCCACCGGTCTCCTCCTTTTCTCTGTCTTCCCCGTCATCCTCACCCCCTCCGTCATTGCCTCCGTCTCCGCCTTGGTTCCGTGAGGCATCGGCTCCACCTTAGGCTTCCAAGCCATGGATGTCACCCTGGTCTGTCGGCCTATCTGCTCCGGATACGTCTCCATTGCTTCCGGCTCTGCCTCCATCACTTGGTTTCCAGGGGCCTCATTTATAAAATGTTGCGTAGAAATTGTCCTACGTTTGATTCTCAAATGTGTGTACGTGTGATTCCGAAAAACGAACGTACTCACAAAAAAAACGTGCATACGCCTCTCTTTTGCATGTGAAATCTATAAATCGCAAATGATCTTGAAATTGTGCACAGCTGAATTGTTTCAGATCTCCGCCTTGTAAACACCCCCTAATAAATATAATTACCATATGAAAGAGCACCATTCAACGTCCACATTTTTTTACTTGAGAATGGCGAGTGGCAAGAAAAATAATTTTAGTGAGGCCGAAATCGGGGTCATGCTAAATAATTTAACTTTAATGCTGTGTAATTATGCTAACAGGGTTTTGAAAAAACAGGCTATACTATGTTTTATTTTGAACGAAGCCTAGGGTATTTATTGATTCATTGTAGGCTACAGTTATTTTTTTCAGGCTATATTTAAAACGTCTCGGTTACATATGGTAACCCTCGTTCCCTGAAGGAGGGAACGGAGACGTATGTCGGACGTCACCGACGAATTGGGATCACTTCAGGGAGCCCCTATCAGCTTCGAGATATAGAGAACGGGCCAATGACTATTGGCGTGCGAGATTTGCATCTCGCGCTTCGCCCCGCAGCGCGGGTATAAAGCGGAAGCGAATGCAGCGCACTGTTGTTTTTCACTGAGGAGCCGAACTAGTGACTCGGCCAAGCAACTGTGGCGACAGGACGTACGTCTCTGTTCCCTGCTTCAGGGAACAAGGGTTACCATACGTAACTGACGAATTGGGATCCCTTTGGAAAACGCCACAGTTACTACCACTTCCAGCGCCCAGCGGGAGCCCCTCAGACCCTGTCTGTTCAGGGCGGGAAACTCACGCAAGGAGTCACTGCTGCTATTCCGCAAGACCCACTCAGCAGAGAATTAGATAACTCTGGGAAAGCGTGCCCGGAGGGATGCTGCGGAAGCCACATCATGCCCGGAGGGAGTTACCATGTGGAGAATACACGTATGGACTGACCGTGGGCAGTGCAACATACGGAAGTCCCAGGGGTGGCCCCGGCCAAGCAGGCGGGGGAACAACACCTAACTGAGACGGCAGAGCGCTCTGCCGAGGGAAAACACGGGCTCGCCGTAGGGAGCCGTACCGTGGAAGAATACACATATGGGATCGCCGTGGGGGTCGAAACATATGGAACCCAGCCTAACACAGGTTCCACCAATGCATACAAGTGTTAGACTTGGCGGAGGACTCAACAGGGTTCGCCGTTCTGGGGAACTCGACTGGAGCATATAAGTGCACGTATCCACGCAGAGCGCGGACTGGACAGAGAAAAGCTAGGGCTGGGTCTGCCTCCTCCGAAGGCAGCGCTTGCAGGCTCACCACCTGGTCCCGGAAGGGAGTGGTGGGAACCTTGGGCACATATCTGGGCCGGGGTTTCAGGATTACATGACAGTTACCGGGCCCGAATTCCAGGCACGATTCGTCGACCGAAAATGCCTGCAGGTCCCCTACCCTCTTGATAGAGGCCAATGCAGTCAGGAGTACTGTCTTCAGAGACAGGATTTTTAACTCAGCTGACTGCAAAGGCTCAAAGGGTGCTCTCTGCAGTGCAGTTAGCACCAGAGTTAAGTCCCAAGAGGGTATAGAGGGAGGGCGAGGTGGATTTAGTCTCCTCGCCCCCCTCAGGAACCTGACGATCAGATCGTGCTTCCCTAGAGACTTACCACCTACCATGTCATGATTAGCGGCGATAGCGGCAACATAGACTTTGAGGGTGGAGGGAGACAGCCTTCGCTCCAACCCATCCTGTAGGAAGGAAAGCACAGAACCGATCGAACATCTCCGGGGGTCTTCTCGGCGAGAAGAACACCAGTCGACGAACAGGTTCCACTTCAACGCATAGAGGCGCCTCGTAGAGGGAGCTCTATTGGAAGTGATGGTGTCTACCACAGCCTGTGGTAGGCCACCTAGAACCTCCGCGTCCCATCCAGGGACCAGACATGGAGTTTCCAGAGGTCCGGACGCGGGTGCCATAGGGTGCCCCATCTCTGAGTCAGGAGGTCCTTCCTCAGAGGAATGGGCCAGGGAGGTGCTGTCGCGAGAAGCACTAGTGCCGGGAACCAAGTCCGGTTGGGCCAATACGGAGCAACCAACAGGACTGACCTTGCACAGAGTCTGTGCAAGAAGGCTCACTGGGGGAAACGCATACTTGCGTAGGCCCCGGGGCCAGCTGTGTGCCAGCGCATCCGAGCCGAGGGTCCCCTCGGTCAGGTAATAAAACAACTGGCAGTGGGTCGTGTCCGGGGCAGCAAACAGGTCTACCTGTGCGGTCCCGAAGCGACTCCAGATCAGCTGGACCACCTGGGGATGGAGTCTCCACTCTCCGGGGAGCACTGGCTGTCGTGAGAGCTCGGCTGCACGATTGAGCAGGCCCGGAATGTGAATGGCACGAAGTGACCTTAGATGCTTCTGACTCCATAGGAGGAGATGGTGGGCGAGTTGTGACATGCGACGGGAGCGTAGACCACCCTGTTTGTTGATGTACGCAACGGCTGCAGAGTTGTCCGTACGGACCAGAACGTGCTTGCCTAGTAGCGGCGTTTTGAAGCGGCCCAGCGCAAGACAAACTGCTAACAACTCGAGGCAATTGATATGCCATTGCAGTTGAGGCCCCGTCCACAGACCCGAAACTGCAAGCCCGTTGTACGTGGCACCCCAGCCGGTGGATGAGGCATCTGTGGAGACAACAGCATACCTGGACACTTGTTCTAAGGGAACTCCTGCCCGTAGAAATGAAGGGTCCGACCACAGGCTGAAGGTTTGGCGGCACCTCGGAGTCACAGGGACACGGAGGGATCCGCTGTGCCACGCCCATCTCAGGTCGTGTAGCCAGCGTTGAAGCGGTCTCATATGAAGCAACCCGAGTGGCGTTACTGCGGCTGTGGATGCCATATGCCCCAGGAGCCTCTGAAAATGTTTCAGTGGTACCGCTGTCCTGCATTTGAACGAATTCAAGCAGTTCAACACCGACTGGACTGGACTGAGGCGCGCTGTCAGGCCGACCGAATCCAGCTCCATACCGAGAAAAGAGATCCTCTGCGTGGGGCAGAGTTTGCTCTTTTCCCAGTTGACCCGAAGACCCAACCGGCTGAGGTTACTGAGCACCATGTCCCTGTGTTCGCACAACTGCTCTCGCGACTGGGCAAGGATCAGCCAGTCGTCGAGATAGTTGAGGATGCGAACTCCAGGCTCTCTCATGGGAGCAATGGCCGCCTCCGCGACTTTCGTGAAGACACGGGGCGACAGGGCCAGCCCGAAGGGTAGGACTTTGTACTGATATGCTCGTCCGTCGAACGCAAAGCGTAGAAACGGTCTGTGTCGTGGGAGAATCAAGACATGAAAGTACGCGTCCTTCAGGTCGATCGCTGCAAACCAATCTTGGGGACGGATGCACCTGAAGATGTATTTCTGCGTTAGCATTCTGAACGGTAGCCTGTGAAGGGACCGGTTCAAGAAATCGCAGATCCAAGATCGGTCGTAACCCGCCGCCTTTCTTGGGTACAATGAAGTACGGGCTGTAGAAGCCGGTCTTCATATGGCCTGGAGGGACCGGCTCTATCGCGTCCTTCGCCAGTAGGACTGCGATCTCCGCCTGAAGCACAGGGGCATTCTCCTTCGACACAGAGGTGAAGTGAACGCCCCTGAACTTGGGGGGACGCTGGGCGAACTGAATCGCATAGCCGAGTCTGATGGTATGGATGAGGCAGCGAGACGGGCTGGGGAGCGCTAGCCAGGCTCCCAGCGACCGTACAAGCGGGACCATCGGCACCACAGACATACCCGCAGCGGGGCAGCGAGGCGGCATGCAGGGACCCGACTAGGACGGCATGAGAGCGGCCCGAAGTGGGGTCTGAGTGAGCTAAGCACCCCCTTCCGTTGAGGGGGTGTGCGAGTGTGAGAAGGCCGCTTGTGTGCGTCCCCACAGCCGGCACCCCCTGCTGGCGATTGGAGAGGCAAGGGTGGCAAGGCACGGGAGCGTCGAACACCGCCAAGCGCACTCTCTTGGCACCCAGAGATTTTGGAACAGAAATCAAATGACAACAAAAGATTCTTCCCCAGCCCTCCTCCGGGGGAAGGAGTGGTGCTGCAGCCATCTCCTGAAGAGCAGTCTCCTCCATCTCTGGGTGGCCCGTCTCAGGGTCACTTACGTCTGCGCTTGCTACCTGCCTTGGCAACAGCCTGAGCTGGCTGGACGTCCTTCCCATGGCCGGCTCCACGCCCACGCCCGGGTGGAGGCTGCTGCTGGGCTGGGGCGGGAGCGGGAGCGGGGGCGGCCGTTCCTGGACCACTAAGGTGGACATCGCCTGGCCAAGAGAACGGGCGGTGAGGGCTGGGGCGAGGGCGAGGTCCGGAGCCGTCCGGAGCTCCCAGAGGAGCTCTGGGTCAGGCCTACCCTCGTGCATGTCCATGAGTGCCTGGGCCTGGTGCACCTGGAGCAACGCCATGGCATGCAAGGCGGACGCAGCCTGGCCACAAGACCTGTAAGCCTTCCAAGTTAGACTGGAAGAGAACTTACAGGCCTTGGACGGGAGCCGCGGGTCACCGCGCCAGTTGGAAGCGGTCGCCGGACACAGTTGAATCGCGACGGCCCGCTCCACTGGCGGGATTCCCATGTACCCCTTGGCTTGCCCGCCGTCAAGGGTAGTGAGGAGGGAGGAGCCACCAGGTCTGTTTCTGGCACTAAAAGGTGTCGTCCACGACCTGGTGAGCTTCTCATGCACCTCCGAAAGGAAGCCCAGGAAAGCATAGCCGTCAACTCAGGGTCCGACTCGACCGCTGTCACTCTCCCAGAGGGAGGCAGTGCAGCCGAATCTTCATCCCCTGAGGACTGGAACTCCCCCTCCAATGCAGCGATCGACATCTGTTCATCCGCCGGAGCCCCAAAGGTCACCACTGGCCGCCCGTGGGCGGGGTCAGCGGTTTCCTCCGGAAGCTCTACCGGTAGCGGCGCTTGTGAGGGATTAGGGGCCTGCGGAGGCTGGCTCGGCGGGTTTGCCCTAAACGTAATCCTCAGGTCACCCCGGCCATCCGTCGAAGTAGGTCTATTCTGCTGGGCAGGAATAGCACTAGATCGAGGTATGGGTAGGGGGACTCCGCCTTCCCGAAGGTAGGCGAGTCTCGACCTAAGCGCAGCGATAGTCATATTCCCGCAGTGGGAACATGAACTATCCACAAAAGCCGCCTCAGCGTGCTGAATGCCCAGGCACGTGATACAGCGATTGTGACCGTCAGCGGGCGACAGGGAACGACCGCATCCAGAAACGCACGGGTGGAATGACATCTTGAAAAAGACGGAGTGTCACACCCGTGTTGTCACACCAGCACAAGAACGATCCTGA
This sequence comes from Rhinogobio ventralis, assembly GCA_039654625.1. NCBI lineage: Eukaryota > Metazoa > Chordata > Actinopteri > Cypriniformes > Gobionidae > Rhinogobio > Rhinogobio ventralis. Next base: position 46,414,080 of record CM077194.1, read on the forward strand.
TCCAATTTTCTCTCTCTCTCTCTCTTGCTGAATACAAGCAGTCTGTGCTTCATCAACGCCTTTCGGCTCCGAAGTGAATGACAACAGTGTGCTGCATTCGCTTCCGTTTTATACCCGCGCTGCGGGGCGGAGCGCGAAATGCAAATCTCGCACGGCAATAGTCATTGGCCGGTTCTCTATATCTCGAAGCTGATAGGGGCTCCCTGAATTGATCCCAATTCGTCGGTGACGTCCGACGTACGTCGAACGTGACCGACTGAAAGGGAACGTTGCTGCATGGTTAAGTTATGCTAAATATCAGTCAAAACTGTGTTGAGAAAAAGAAAAAGAATAAAAGAAACTGCGGGTTTACTTTTATTTGTATACACTCACAATAAAAAGAAAATATTGTGCTTTAATTTGTAAAAAAAAATTATAATAATTTTTTTAAACTACACTTGTACAGTTTTTTTCTTTCGTTTTGTTAATGTGTTAATTTAAGTGAAACATATTTCGTGTAAACCTATTTATTTTATTCCTAAAATATATATTTTGGACGGTAAGATTTTTAAATGTTTTTAATTAGTCTCTTCTGCTCACCAAGACTGCATTTATTTTATAAAAAAAAAAAGCTGTAATATTGTGAAATATTATTAAAATGTAAAATAACTGTTTTCTATTTTAATATATTTTAAAATGTAATTTATTCCTGTGATGCAAAGCTGAATTTTTAGCATCATTACTCCAGTCTTCAGTGTCACATGATCCTTCAGAAATCATTCTAATATGATGATTTGATACTCAGCAAACAGTTATGATTATTATCAATGTTGAAAACAGTTGTGTAAAACATTTTTTAGGATTCTTTGATGAATAGAAAGTTCAAAAGAACAGTATTGATCTGAAATAGAAAGCTTTTGTAACATTGTACTACCGTTCAAAAGTTTTGGGTCGGTAAGATTTTTTTATTTTTTTTACCCTTAATTAATTTAAATGAAAAAAAGTTTTACACACAATTTAATTTATTTCATTCAAATTAAATCGGTTTAGTTGGCTCAACACAATTTAGGTATATTATGTGAAATTAATTTACTGTAGTATGTTTAACTTTTTTTTTTATTTACTGAGGTTTAATTAAGACTGGTGTCAATACTGACATTAGGTTAAGTTTAAGGGTGGGTTAAGGTGTAAGGAAAGGGTCAACAGTGCAATTATAGACATAATTACAGAAATGTATTACAGCTGTATTTTTTTGGTTACACTATTTTAGGGTGTCCCTGTTACAGTGCAATTATGTATTTAGTACTGCGTAATATTAATGAAATACATGTACTTAATATAGGGTTAGGTTTGGGGTTTGGTTTAGGGTTAGTTGCATTTAATTATGCATAATTTATAGTTATTAATACAGTAACTACATGTAACGTATAACAAGGACACTGTAAAATAAGTGTTCCTTTTTTTAATATATAAGGACAAATGTAAAAACATGTATGAACACAATAGTGCATTGTATAATAATTAATGTAAATGCCAGTACTAGTAGTCAAATACACTATATAATGTGAGACCAACATTTTAAACAGCAATATTTTACGTGCGTGGCCTTACTTTTTTGCGTCTTTAATTCGGCAAGTGGCATTCAGTTTTCATTTCAGAAATAAATACAGTGTTTTGCATTATTCCAGTTTTGTTGATTCAGCGTAACTTTTGGCAGTCCAGTTAAATAATAAAGTATAACGTGTATTAGGTTCATTCATCACACCAGAAATAGAAGGAGAAGCTGAGCACATTACATTATGCAATATTCTCTTGTGCACACTATATATGTAGTATGCAGAAGTATGCCATTCTGCACATAACTCTCTCTCTCCTGCTCACTCTCTCGTTTTTTCCCCCTCTCGTCTTCTCAGCATGTGCAATAATTGCCTATGCTAACTCATTATAAAGTACATTAATCAGAATGAGCCTTTTACGGCTTGTAGACAGACACTGTGGGGGAAATGTGCGCATTTCTGTTCATTCTGTTTCCTCTCTTTCGCTATTCACCACACTCCCTCAAAATTGTTCCCTCTTTCTTTCCATATCATTGTTTTTCTGTCTTTGTTCTCTCCCGATTTCCATATTCTCAATGTTGCCTGTGCTTGTCATTATTTCATTTCCACTTTATCTGCCTTCACTCATACTTTCACATTTGACTCTCTCTCTCTCTCTCTCTCTCTCTCTCTCCACCCTGTTGTGGTGCACTGCAGTATTCTAGGAGGAGTGTGTCTGGATGATGTTGTGCGCTCTGCATTTCTGATTTTTATGAATCTGCCTGATGTCTCCTTTGATGTATGATCATATTCACTGGGGTCCAAAAGTCTGAGACTACACATGAAAATAAATGTGAAATGCCATTGCAAAATATATTATAAGCATAACAATTTGAGTGAGATGTTTACTTTTTTTTTTTTTTTAATGGAGTGACACACCTTTAAACAAAATCTTTTTTTTTCTAAGTATAAAATTTGATACAACAGGCTTTTATGGCTCATATAGTCTGATACAGTAAGAATATGGAGCTCATACTTGAAGAAAATACACATTCGGACATTCAAAATGAGCAAAAATTGGGTGCAGTTGCTGATATTTATATGGACAAAAAAGAAGATGAAATTGTGATAGCTTGTAATGTAAATCAATGAGATCTTTATAAATGTATAGGACTAACATAAAATGCATATAAATATCAGTTGTCACTCTACATGTCCCAGTAATATGTCTTAGTAAGATGATATTTAAATGCTTTAAAAGCTCTGTAGTTTTTATTGTGTGGAGCAAAACATGGAATACAAAGATTGAGAGATGGACAAATAAACATCTGATGGATCATAATTGATACTCACGTTTTACATGACTTTTCTAAAAAACTATGTATCGATAATCAAGTAAAGGTTGCTTCAGTCCAGTAAGTGTTCATCTTGAAATATTACTAACAATATTTCAATTATTCTTATGTTTACTTTATAAAAATCTGAAAAGTTTCACAGCAAAAAGGCATTTTACTTGCTAAAAAAGTGTGAGCTATCAATCAGACGGCAGAAGTCATGCAGAAGATTATGTGTAAAAGATCTTAGAAATCACCACTAGTTGTATAGGTTAGATTCAAATACTCCAGCAATAACATAAGGGTGCAAAAGTGCACAGTAACATGGATTTTTACGGTGCTGACTTCACAAACTACAGCTGTGTGCGTGTCTATACACACACCATGAACATATCAGTAAATAGAACACCGTGGTTGTTTCAGAGGCCGGTGTTATAGCATGTGTTTGTGTGTGAACAGAATGATTTATAGTCAGGCTTGTGGTAGGAAAAAACAGAATCAGCCAAGATCTCAGCGTCATTAACCTCTTTCTTTCACAGAAAAAGCTTGTGTTCGTAAGAGAGAGAAACAAAAGCGATATAGAGGGTGCATGACTTCTAAAAGTATTTTGTTGCAAATGCCTTAACAAATAAAGACAATAAAAAGCCTTCACTGATGATGACCAGGCGACAAGTCATTTGTCTTTTCACATAACACAGTCATTTGAAGCATGATGCCTAGAATGATGCTGCGGAAACCGAAAGCAAGTGATTAACAAAATGTACTGTTGTTTTGTCGGAACTGCTGTTGGTTAGGAGATATTAGAACTGTTAAAACTCTTTAAGAGTTTCAGATATCACTTGTCTTGAGCACAGTGCAAGAGCCAGCATCTGTCAACATGTGTAGATTTGTGTTGCAGTATGTATTTGAATCATGTGTGTGTGGGGTGGTGGGGTTTTGCCAATATTGTTAGTAAAACCTGAAATGACTTCCTGTTGGCTGGTGCCTAAAAGGAAAACCACTTAAACGATTAGTTCACTTAGAAATGAACATTTGGTCCCTACATTTTTTAGAGTTTTGGGGTTGGTAAGAAAACTTTTTGTTATTATTATCAATGCTGAAAAAAGTTGTGCTGCTTCATATTTTTTCAGGAATCTTTGCTGAATAGGAAGTTCAAAAGAACAGCATTTATTTGAAATAGAAATCTTTTGTAATATTATAAATGTTTATCAATGTAATGCATCCTTGCTGAATAAAAGTATACATTTATTTAAAAAACAAAACAAACAAATAAAAAAAATCTTATTAACCCCAAACCTTTGAATGGTACATAGTCACTCTTTTCATTACAGTGAATGGAGGTTCAGAGTCTTCTCAATAGTTTGCGTGAGGAACAGACTGACATTTGATTCGTTAAAGGTATAGTTCACCCAAAAATGAAAATTCTGTCATTAATTACACACCCTCATGTTGTTCCAAACCCGTAAGACTTTCCTTTATCTTCTGAACACAAATGAAGATCTTTTTGATGAAATCTGAGAGCTTTCTGTCCCTCCATTGACAGCTACGCAACTACCACTTTGACGCTTCAGAAAGAGATCAGAAAGAGATCGTAAAACGAATCCATATGAATTGAGCGGTTTAGTCCAAATTTTCTGAAGAGACTCGATCGCTTTATATGATGAACAGATTGAATTTAGGCTTTTTATTCACATTTAAACATTGATCAGTGAACATAAACAGCTCAACCAAACCTGCTTGACACGTGAGAACAAACCTCATTGGTTCTTGCAGAAGCTCAAACATGATGCGTAACACGAGAATGAACCTCATTGGTTCTTGAGGAAGCCCAAACGTGATGTGTAACACGAGAATTAACCTCATTGGTTCTTGAGGAAGCCCAAACGTGATGTGTAACACGAGAATGAACCTCATTGGTTCTTGAGGAAGCCCAAACGTGATGTGTAACACGAGAATGAACCTCATTGGTGAAGCTTTTTTTGCAGAATTTTTTTTGTGATGGGTAGGTTTAGGGTTAGGAATGCAGTTTGTACAGTATATTACATATGTCCTTGGAAATTCCCCATAAAACATGGAAACCCAGCGTGTGTGTGTGTCTGTGTGTGTGTACATGCAGCATTAAAAATGCAGCATTGACTGTGAATATTCAGAGCATGATCTTGATGTTTTCTTCCCTGCGGCTTCTCATCATATACATGCATAGCGATGTGCGTGTGTGATTCAGCACTCTAATGCAGCGTTGTGGAAAAGAGGAAAGGATGGAGAAAGATAAAAATGAAGGATGACAGAGAAAGTAAAAATATTTGTGTCAGCGAGAAAGAGCTTTGCCGTTTTCTCTGTCATCCATTCCTCTCATGTGATGAATAGATGTCTTTTTTTTGCTGCTTTTTTAGATAAAATTAATGATTCATGCTATTAATTTAGTTATTCCTCTCAGTCTTGACTGGTAATATGTCAATATCAATATAATGAATAGTCCATTCCACACACACACACACACACTGGACACACACTGGACACAAACAAATGCACAGTTGCAACATTTCTATAAATAGACTGGCCGGGCAAACAAAAATAGATGCGGAGAAGAGAAAGCGTGGTTCAGTCGCCTGGATCTAAACACACTGACAATCTGTCTCTTTCCATCTCTCCGTTTCTATTGGACACATAAGTGAGCAGCGGCTCAAATGAAAAGCAGGCACGGGTAACACATCGCTGATCTTCAACTGGTGTTTATCCATCTGTGATTAAAGAACCCAAGGGTGCTACTCTTTTTATTGGCTATTTTACAATGCTTTTGAACACAGCTTCACATCCATTAGCCAATACACTCACCTAAAGGATTATTAGGAACACCTGTTCAATTTCTCATTAATGCAATTATCTAATCAACCAATCACATGGCAGTTGCTTCAATGCATTTAGGGGTGTGGTCCTGGTCAAGACAATCTCCTGAACTCCAAACTGAATGTCAGAATGGGAAAGAAAGGTGATTTAAGCAATTTTGAGCATGGCATGGTTGTTGGTGCCAGACGGGCCGGTCTGAGTATTTCACAATCTGCTCAGTTACTGGGATTTTCACGCACAACCATTTCTAGAGTTTACAAAGAATGGTGTGAAAAGGGAAAAACATCCAGTATGCGGCAGTCCTGTGGGCGAAAATGCCTTGTTGATGCTAGAGGTCAGAGGAGAATGGGCCGACTGATTCAAGCTGATAGAAGAGCAACTTTGACTGAAATAACCACTCGTTACAACCGAGGTATGCAGCAAAGCATTTGTGAAGCCACAACACGCACAACCTTGAGGCGGATGGGCTACAACAGCAGAAGACCCCACCGGGTACCACTCATCTCCACAACAAATAGGAAAAAGAGGCTACAATTTGCACGAGCTCACCAAAATTGGACAGTGGAAGACTGGAAAAATGTTGCCTGGTCTGATGAGTCTCGATTTCTGTTGAGACATTCAGATGGTAGAGTCAGAATTTGGCGTAAACAGAATGAGAACATGGATCCATCATGCCTTGTTACCACTGTGCAGGCTGGTGGTGGTGGTGTAATGGTGTGGGGGATGTTTTCTTGGCACACTTTAGGCCCCTTAGTGCCAATTGGGCATTGTTTAAATGCCACGGCCTACCTGAGCATTGTTTCTGACCATGTCCATCCCTTTATGACCACCATGTACCCATCCTCTGATGGCTACTTCCAGCAGGATAATGCACCATGTCACAAAGCTCGAATCATTTCCAATTGGTTTCTTGAACATGACAATGAGTTCACTGTACTAAAATGGCCCCCACAGTCACCAGATCTCAACCCAATAGAGCATCTTTGGGATGTGGTGGAACGGGAGCTTCGTGCCCTGGATGTGCATCCCACAAATCTCCATCAACTGCAAGATGCTATCCTATCAATATGGGCCAACATTTCTAAAGAATGCTTTCAGCACCTTTAGAATCAATGCCACGTAGAATTAGGGCAGTTCTGAAGGCGAAAGGGGGTCAAACACAGTATTAGTATGGTGTTCCTAATAATCCTTTAGGTGAGTGTATATGCAATCTGATGTTAAGATGAAAAGTTGACATCCATAACTGTAGTATAGGGCTGCAACTAACAAATTGTTCTGGTATCTGATTAATCTGTTGATTATGTCTTATTCAGGTTATTCTATATCCTGCTTAGTGTTGTTCCCAAACATTGTGTAAATAAAACAACTGCTTTCCCAAAGTAAAAAAGAAAAACAAAAGCACATATTAAACCTACACATTCACTCATCTCAACATAGTAATTATATTACATTTTTACCCCATCACAATAGTCCCTATAGTATAGTATAGTACAATAGTAATAAAATATGTTTTTTATTTATTTGTAGTATTTTAAACCTACATTTAACATCCAACCAAATGCATATTTAACAGAATTATCTCAGCTAACAAAAATATGTTCTCAGAATGTTCAAACGGCCAGTTTTTCCTTGGTTATGTGAATGTTAGAGAAAATATTAAGGGACTGTTTTTAGTATTATGGGAACATTACTTTTGAATGTTTTCCTATCCATCTGAAAAAAGTAATAAGTAGTTAACGTTTAAAAAAACAGACTAATGTCCAACTAAAATGTTTCAGAAAAACATTCCATGAATGATAACATTTTTGTGCTATGTTTTGATAATGTTACACCGATCAGGCATAACACTATGAAGTGAATAACACTGATTATCTCTTCATCTCGGCACCTGTTAGTGGGTGGGATATATTAGGCAGCAAGTGAACATTTTGTCCTCAAAGTTGATGTGTTAGAAGCAGGAAAAATGGACAAGCGTAAGGATTTGAGCGAGTTTGACAAGGGCCAAATTGTGATGGCTAGATGACTGGGTCAGAGCATCTCCAAAACTGCAGCTCTTGTGGGGTGTTCCCGGTCTGCAGTGGTCAGTATCTATCAAAAGTGCTCCAAGGAAGGAACAGTGGTGAACCGACGACAGGGTCATGGGCGGCCAACGCTCATTGATGCACGTGAGGAGCGAAGGATGGCCCGTGTGGTCCAGGAGGCAGTGCCTCCCTTGCCTCGTCGGAGGAAACGCCCCTGCTTTGAATGATAACGTTCTATTAACACTACTGGAAGAACGTTTGCTCATAACTTGCCAGAATGTTAGCTAAAGTTCTGAGAACGTTCCCTGGGATTCTGTTCATTTTGATGCAAATCCTTCATATACTAGTATAGCGAACAGCTTTTTCATATCATAACTGTTACTATGTCAGGTATTTTTGTGAAAATGCAAATTCAGATTCTTAATATGGATGAGTAGAAGAAAGATACTAAGGATTGTTGCCAGTGCATATAAAAAATGATGACCAGAGTACTAAATACTCTTTCTCTCTCTCACTTTTTCTTTCAGAAACCTTGGAAAGTCGGGTCTACGGGTTTCTTGTTTGGGTCTTGGTGGGTATCCAGAGAGTTTCATCTCTGTCATCTCTGTCTAAGACAGTTAGTTATTTATTTAAAGCTGAATGTCTATTGTAATGTAATACTTTAATTTAACCCAGTTTACTATTGTGAAAAAGAAGTGTGCTTAATTGTATTGAATGTGCAGTTGTAGTGTAGTTTAAATCTTAAAAGTATTTGGTAACACTTTAGTATGGAAACATATTCACTATTAACTATGACTTTTGCCTCAATAAACTCATAATTACTGCTTATTAATAGTTAGTAAGGTTCAGTAAGGTTGTTATTATGTTTAGGTATTGGGCAGGATTAAGGGATGTAGAATATGATCATGCAGAATAAGGCATTAATATGTGCTTTATAAGTACTAATAAACAGCCAATATCATAGTAATATGCATGCTAATAAGCATCTAGTTAATAGTGAGAATTGAACCCTTACATAAAGTGTTACCGTATATTTTTAAAAACTGGACTTGCAGATAATATAATGTTAAATAAATAAAAGGCCGCTTAAGTGTACTTAAAGAGCCACTTAAAGAGAGTACACTTCCATGTTCTCTTAACACACTTAAAAAGTTTTTTTTTTTTAATGATCTTTAGTGGTGCTTTAAAGAAATAAACTTACTTAATTATGTGTTGACTAACATACTAACGCACATGTTAAGTACTTTAAAGTACTATAATTTTATCTGCAGTGTGTTATTTGATATGACATTTAAAGTTAATATATTTTAAATATACGGAATTGAAACTTAATCATTACACCCTTCTCCTATCTATCCTTCTAACCTTCTTCCTCCTTCTGTCTCACACTTTCTTTCTGTTCACAGGCACCTGGGTGACATTTGGATCTCAGATCTCTGATGAGGTGAACTGTAATGTTCAGCATCAATTTTACATTACCTCACATTATCACCTCCTAGAGCTGCATGATTAATCGTTAAAAGATTGCGATCTTGATTCAAACACCCACGTGATTTTATTCCTAAATGACAACGATTCGGCTCTGTCTATTAAACCTTTGACAAGTATGATCACAGCGAGCATTCAGATGCGTTCTGACCCAGAGAGAGCAGTTATCATGTATAGGTATGAAACAGTATCGTTATTTCTGTGTTACAATAATTCTAATTATCAAAGAAGGTCTGGGATAAAAGTTTATAGTTCGGATATAAACACTGATGTCTACAGGAGCTATCAAAATAGAGCAAATCACCTTTTGAAAGTACCAAATAAAGATTGTATCAATTACATCGTTACACCAATAGGTTATATTCATTATATTCATTAAAGAGGTTCATCCAGTAATGAAACAAGTGAAGCCTTTGTGAGTGAGTCATTGAATCATTCATTCAAGAGATTAATTTAAAAACACTGATTAATCCAGTAATGAAACAAGTGAAGCATTTATGAGTGAGTCATTGAATCATTCATTCAAGAGATTTGTTCAAAAACACTGATTAATCCAGTAATGAAACAAGTGAAGCATTTATGAGTGAGTCATTGAATCATTCATTCAAGAGATTTGTTCAAAATCGCTGATTCATCCAGTAATGAAACAAGTGAAGCATTTATGAGTGAGTCATTGAATCATTCATTCAAGAGATTTGTTCAAAAACACTGATTAATCCAGTAATGAAACAAGTGAAGCATTTATGAGTGAGTCATTGAATCATTCATTCAAAAGATTTGTTCAAAAAACGCTGTTCATCCAGTAATGAAACAAGTGAAGCATTTATGAGTGAGTCATTGAATCATTCTCAAACTCAAACTCAAACTTACTTGCCTCTTCAGAATCGTCATCTCTATTTAAAACAAAAAAAAGTGTGATTCTCAATTTATCCAGAATTGTGCAGCTCCATTACCTCTGGCGTCTTTCTGCAGTGTAATTTACACACTTAAAGAGATAGTTCAAACAAAAAAACAGATGATTCTGTCATTATGGATTCACTCTCATGTCATTCCCGATTCAAATCTGTATGGCTTTTATTCTACCGTGAAACATAAAAGAAGATAATATGAGAACTGTTTTGTGAGTAACTGAAGGTGAGTAACTGATGAGAGAATTACAATTTTTGGGTGAACTATCCCTTTAAGCCTTTAAAGGAATTTAATTTAAATGGCAGATCTGTCATTTCATGCATGTGTTTGTGTGGATGTTTCTTCTGTAGATGGCAGAGAGTCTGATGACGATAGCCTATGAGAATGGAGTGAATCTGTTCGACACAGCGGAAGTCTATGCTTCAGGCAGGTATGATTCCCACCAGTGTATTGGATAAAATGTTCCATGCACTTTTTTTCCTGCTGTTATGTACTGGACCACAGGTGTAGATTTTGTTCCTACCAATACATTTCTGAATGAATTTTGTGAAAAAGAAGTGTGTTTAATTGTATTGAATGGCCACTTACATGTACACTTTCAGGTTACACTTTATTTTAAATTGCTTTTGTTAATAATATTATATATGTACTGAGTAATATTAAGTAACTATATGTACTTACTATAGGGTTAGAGTTTGGTTTAGGGTTAGTTGCATGTAATTATGCATAATTTATAGTTATTACTATAGTAACTACATGTAACGTGTAACCACTTTCATGACTGTGTCTTGAGTAATACTGTCACATTACTTTAAAGTACATCTTAATTTATTATGTTTTTTATGTGCTTTAAAGCACATATAGCACATGTAAAGTCATTTTAACTGTAGTGTGTTATTCGATATTACATTTAAAGTTAATATATTTTAAATGCACTAAATTGCAACTTCCATCATTACAAATGCGCAATTACAAATATATTGAGGTGAATGACACAGGTTTTAATAGAAATGTATATTATTTAACATTAAAGTATATTTTATTTTACCATAAATGCTCGTCAGTACATTCAGATGTACACTTCAAAGACAATAGCAGTAATTATTATGACATTACATATGCTATAATTATATAATACTTTTATATATGCATATATTTTTTACTTATAGCTATTGCTATTTGCTTCTGGTTAGATACTTCTGTTTAAATGTGTTTGTACTGTACTCTGCACAGTGAAAGTTGATTCTAATCTAATCTAATCTTCTAAACTATATTAAATAAATTATATACATTTTATGATATAAATGAATTCACATTTATTTCTCAACTAAATTCTGCCGGGTGACTTTTGACAGCTCCAGGGCTTTTATTAAAAACATACTTCCGTATCCCCGCCCACGGACAATCAGATTGACAGGAAATAACTCACTCTCGCTAAACATTTAATCTTTGAATTCTTGCACCCGGGATCAATACAAGTCAACACCATTAAGATTAAAAGTTTGCTAAGTAGTATTTCCTACTAAAGCAAGGCGGTATTTGGCGTATAGCAGACTGGTGGGAGTGGCCTTGGACGACAGCATGCCCAGTGCATTATGGGTGTTGAAGTTTTCCTATTTGGCAAAAGGGAAGACAACCGCCTCAGACAACTGTTTTCTCTAGCCAGGTAGCACCGATAAAAAAATTTTTACGCCTTTCTACTGCATAGGCAGCCGGCAGTGGAAGTAATTTTTTTATCTATTTAGGTTAAGAAATAATTTTGATATAGTCAATGCTGTAAAATGAATTGCTAGTAGCCAGCTAGTCTTTCCATTTCACGCTTCCAAAGTCCTGCATGCAGCGGGCATCTGGCTGGCATACGGCTCTGGTGACCTACATTACCACTGCATGGTCACACATAGTCACTTCTGTTTTCACATCAGCTAATTTCATGAATGTGCTGACATTAAAGGTTTTCTATGGAAGAATCTATGGAATTTGCCTCACAAATTGATCTGTAATGGAATCAACCTTGCTCCTGTAAGGCACCATTTGATTTCAGACAATATTAGTACCGAAAATGATTAAAGAATCCTGGATAAAACATGCCAGCCCTCCTCTCTAATCACAAGGTCATTGGTTTACCTGGCTGTAACCTACCTTTACTTATTATTTCATGTTAGAGGCTTTCATTTTCAATACATTTCCTATGTGTTATTGAAATAAAAACTATATATTTTTACCTGCCTTTAATAAGCTATCATTCATACCCATACACAAACAATGTGATACAAGTTACATGCTTAAGTTGAACAGAGTTTGGTATGTTCACATCCTTAACCCAAAGTATAAGATAGTAATAGTGATGCCTGTCTTAGCAAACAGCACTACTGAAGCTCAAGAGCACAGACTCAGTTCAGTAGAGCTTGTTTGAATGCGTTCAGAGAGCCGAGGCACCTGATAAATGTGTGCTCATGGCTTCTTTTGCCACAAGGCATTTACACATCTTTCTCTCAGTCTCTGTTTCTATGCACATTCTCCTCAACACACTCCTCTTGTTCTTACTGTCATGTTGTTGCCCCTCTCTCATTAGTTTCTTTTATCAGTCTTTCCCACATTCATCTTCTTCTTTTTGTCAGTATAAATACAAATTAATATACTGAAAAAAATGTATGGAGAATAAGAATTAAATTAATATATTGTGACATTTATGATTATAATATAATATAATTCATATAACATAATAAAACATAAAATAATACATTTATTAAAAACATTTATATTTCTATTGTAATATATTATATTGTAATATGTTTATATATATATATATATATGTAATATACCAGTTTTTGTTCTCAGGTTGTTTTTTCGGATGTTTAGATATCTTCTGAAAAACAAGACTATTTTTCCAGTGTTGAAATAATAATAATGAAAAACAGATTTTCAGATTTTGCGTCCTTCTTTTTCTGCAGAGCTGAAATCACTCTAGGGAACATCATTAAGAAGAAAGGCTGGAGGTGACCTGTTTATTCTTATTTCTCTCATTTTGTTTGAATTTTATGGCAAATCTGTTTCTTCTTCTCAGACATTAATCATGGAAAAAGTTTTTACATTATATCTTGTATTTCCTCCTGTGCTCTGGGTTTTGTCAGTTTGAGAGTTTGAGTTCAGAGTAAATGTGGGTGTTATCTGGAAAATTATAGGACAGGATAAGAGTTGTCCTCACTATAATAACCACCATTTCCTCCCAAAAAATCTGTTTCAGACGGTCCAGTTATGTAGTAACAACTAAGATCTACTGGGGAGGACAGTGAGTATCTGTTCAGTTCTACAAGCATATATTCAGACTGACACTAATCAGTCCGAAATTTACAAATGTAACCGCAGTTCATAGTACTTAAAACATGTATTTGTGAATCAAAATCTGTTAGTAGTCTCAGGATATCCACATACAAGGAAATGATTATTTTACAGATTTTACAGACATTACATACATATGGTAAAACTTTAGTTTAGGGTCCAATTCTCAATATTAATTTGTTGTTTATTAGCATGCATATTACTTGGATATTGGCTGTTTATTACTTAATTATACATACTAATGCCTTATTCTGCATGAGTATATTCTACATCCCTTAATCCTACCCAATAGCTAAACTTAACAACTACCTTACTAACTATTATTAAGCAGTAATTAGGAGTTTATTGAAGCAAAAATCATAGCTAATAGTTAGTTAATAGTGAGAATTGGACCCTAATCTAAAATGTGACCATACATATACATATATGTGTATATATGTATATGTATGTATGTATATAAGTGTGCTATATACATACACAATTATGATCATATTAAGATACTCAGTGAATATATTCATCTTGAGTCGTTTTCTGACTCCATATCTTCTCCTCTCTGACATTTGCCTTCATAATCCTCAGGGCAGAGACAGAGAGAGGCCTGTCTAGGAAACACATCATCGAAGGTAAAGTGCTGTTCATCCCACCTCGCTCGATTATGACGATAATGATTACGCGGAGAGACAGTGATGGTGATGTATCTACAGGTCTCAGAGGTTCCCTGTCTAGACTACAGCTGGATTACGTGGATATTGTCTTTGCCAACCGAAGCGATGTCAACAGCCCTATGGAAGGTCTATCATTGCTTTTACATCTTTTATGGCATGTGTTACAAATGAATAATTTATGCTATATCGCTTATCACAAGCACTGTTGTTCTTTCAGAGGTAGTACGTGCGATGACATTTGTTATAAACCAGGGTATGGCCATGTACTGGGGCACGTCACGCTGGAGCGCCATGGAGATCATGGTAGGATCTATCGGCCCTCACTATACCAAAGTTCATTCCATAAGCATAGCATCTGTTCTTCATAATATAACACATTTACCATTGTAATGAAACAAGTGTATACCAATGTTGGGCAACTTTTTGCTTAAACTGTCAAGCGTCGATACCAACTTCGATACGATACCTTGAAAAATATCGGTATTCAATGCTATTTTCGATTCCACGTGTAAAACTGCTATACACGTCATACACATAATTTGTTATTATCTCATAATTTTTTAGGCTTTATTTAAATTGTTGAACTAAGTAAACACTTAGTAATAAAATATGAACAAATAAACTAATTGCAAATGATAGCAAATAAATACAATAGAATAAAAAGACAAATTAAATAAACATGGCTCTAACAAGTTTTTCAGGTGGCTCTAACAGTAGTATTCAGGTACGAAATACTATAGAAATTAATCAAATGTAAAATAACACTGGGTAGTCTTCATTGTAAAAAATAAAATACAATTTAATGCTTACAACTAAAGTTACAAAAGTTATTCAGTCATGAGCAGCGAGTGATTTTCTCTTTGTCTTTTGTTCTTTGATTACAGACATCAGCAAGTTTATTAGGCTGCTGTCACTTTAAGAGCTTATGCAAGGATCCAATATACTTTTTTCTCAACTATTTACATTCAGCAAAGGGGAAATCATTTTATCCTAGGAGGTTGTTGAAATGCCATGAATTTTAGTTTATTCTTCATTCTAACTACTTTTGCCTCACGTAACTAATGATAAAAATAAGTTCCCATTAAATACGATACTTAATCATGAATAACTTAAGTGCTTTTATATATGAATAACATTCAGAAACTGTAGGCTATTTGAAATTAAATTAAGGATAAATAAATAAATACTGAAACAAAAAAAATTTATTTTTATTGAATTACATTAATTAAATTACATTTATTGATTATGACATTTATTTTATTTGACATGCACAACACGGACCGATGGGACAGATGCACACAGCGGCGCTGTTTTGGACGGGTTTGTGTTAACCGCTAACAGTAATCTATTCACGTGTTTTCTCTCTTAAAATGTAAGCGCGTGTATGTCAGCATTATCATATACGTGTAAAGAATTGAAGTCTGTCATATAAAACAAGAGCTTATTGATGCAGTTCAGTCTGCCTGCTATTCTATCTGTTAATGTTACTCCTGATCGGAGGCTTCCGTAATTATTTAGTTTATACGTAGATTTAGTAGTGATATTTAGTAGTGCATAAGTTGTAACTTAGTGCCCATTTACGTCAAAACTAGGCTAGTTGTAACTTGCGCACAGCTGGTGCAACAGGTGTCTCGACAGGAAAGCTATCCGTTCATTTATCGATACACGTGAAAAGCATTATAGGGATCTGTTATGTTTAATCTATTAAGTTTTGCTATGTACAGGTCTATGTTTTTTAAATTAAAGTGCGCAGTGAACTCCGTTGCCTTGAAACTCGTACTGGCGCCGGCTGTTCCTGCCTGCCAAAATGGCGTCGTAAACAGAATGGGTCACGTGACCTCCGGAGCTCTATTGGTGTATTGATACTGCAGAAAAGAAGTATTGGAACCGTTTCAGATATTTCAGTATCTTTACATATTGAAGTATAGATATTTTTAACAATACTAGTTCAACTATAGTCAAGCTATTCTTTTGAGAAAGCTTGTTACACTACAAGCTACCAAGACCTAAGGGCATAATGGCTTTTTAAATGTAAAGATATCCAGCAATATTATTTATAATTTTATTTTATTTATAACTTTAACCAGTTTAGATGGAAAGGATCTTAAGCTGAAGGCGTTACTGTAGCTTTACCCAATAATAGACACGCTACTTCCTTGAAAATAAATTTAATCACAGCACTACAACAACCATAATGAAATGAGCCTTCACAATAGATGATGCTTTACAATGAACTCTGTTAGAGAGATACATATGGCCGTTTATCTGTTCAATAAATACCTTACTCACCTGGTGAGTAATAAAAACCCCTCTCTGTGTCGCTTTTACAACATTTCAAATCTCTCAGTTAGGGCTGCAACAACTAGTCGATTAAACCGTTAATAATCGATAACGATTCTCATTAATCGATTAGTCGGGTCTGCTTTCTGTAGGCAAAGTTTCCACCAGTCGAGCCAAATTATAGCACTGAATAATGCATTTTTATGGACAAAATGTGAATCTAGAAATAGTGGAGTGGAAACAGAGTGAGCTGATGCAGGAAAGGTACGTGATCCAAGCGCCCAAAACATGAGAATTGTTTATTTTAAGCTTCAAGCGAATGTATTAGTGTTTAACATACCCTGTCATGCGCTTTGATAGATGCGTGTGCGTCCTCAGCGCAAAACGTTCATTTTACAGGTTATATCCACTGATCTATATAGAGAACAGTAGTTATATCCTCATCTGTAAATGCTACTAATTCACGCGAGTATTTCCATTTTCCTGTGTTAAACTTCAAACCTAATTAATATTCAACGCAAAAACATTCATTTAGCTGAAATATCTGCTGTTAAACGCAAAATTTAGGTTTAAAAGTCAACATGCAATTCAAGTATTTTATAAGAGTAGTAACTGTAAATGCAATTGAATATAAATGTAAGACGTTTCTTATAGTTTATTTACAGGATAAAGAAATGACAGCAACAGGTAGCCTGCTGTCTGTGTGTTTGTCTCTGTGGTGTGTGTGTGTCTCTGTGTGTGTGTGTGTGTGTGTGTGTGTGTGTGTTCCTGCAGAACATTCCTCTTATCTGGTAACACTGAATTTGTGTTTTTGTTTTTCTTTAATATCTTCTTTAATATATCTCCGAAAAGCCAAGTTCTCTTTTTGCCAGCAGACTCTCCTCTGTTCGGTGTTATTTTGTAACACGGGTGATTCTCCAGAGGTTGGAGATTTAGCTGTCCGCCTTTTTCTCTCGTCGTGACAAATAACCTCTGCCACTCCCACACCAGACATGCGTCAAAAAGTAGCATCTTTTCTCTATTTACGGATGTGACGAGAGGCAGAGTGACACATGTACGCAATTTCCTGCAAAAACCATCCCGACTGGTCTACACTATAAACACTTACAATAGGCTTACCATAGTGAATCAGGGTAAGACAAAAACACCTTTTGGAAGAAGGATTGATGATGTATTGACACATTATTTAAATTTGGTTGATTTTGAACAAAAAAAGCAACATAGTATACCTTTAAATTTGTAGTGTCGCTTATTTTAGTTATTCCTCAACACTGCCATACACCACTGGTTGTTAGCATCTTGGCCAAAGATATGACAACAGTTTAACCTTTTTTTGTCTTCTGTGTGTGTTTGTGTGTTTAGGAGGCGTACTCCGTAGCAAGGCAGTTTAACTTAATCCCACCGGTATGCGAGCAGGCTGAGTATCACTATTTCCAGAGGGATAAAGTCGAGGTGCAGCTGCCAGAACTCTACCACAAGATCGGTCAGTCCACAAAGGTTACCTTAAAATGAAATACAATCAGGACATTACATTATTACAAAGTGCACTTTTTTAAAAAGTGTTAAGACACACAGTCATGAAAGTGTACTCTCTTTAAGTACACTTAAGTGACCTTTTATTTCATTAATATTATATTACCTGCAAGTACAGTTTTTTAAAAATATACTTAGACAAGAGTATGCATTAATCTAATGTGTAAAGCCAGATACATTCTCTATGCAGACGTGAATGCTTGGTTAACACATCGCAAGTATGCTGTCTCGTTGCCGGTAACGTGCATCGCTACGCTGTTAACACACGTAGGAGTCCAGAGGACAATATAATTACTTTAAAATGTCTGTCATTTAACCAAATGTGTTATTAAACCAAAAAATGTGCCATTAAACCACATGGCACTTGCTCAGCTGGTAAGCTATATGTAGTATACAATGTGCCATTGGCCGTAGATGTTATTTGACTGATCACTTTTTGTGTTGTTTATTAGCATTGTTTATTAATTGTATATTAGCGCTCTTTGCAACACAGAGGAAAATCCTATTAAGTCTTTTTCACACTATTAAAGCGCTCAGTCACTGATGAAGCATCTACTATGATATAATAAAAAATGTTTTGTAAATGTTCTATGCTTCAAAAATACACTCATTAATTTCTCATTAATGCAATTATCTAATCAACCAATCACATGGCAGTTGCTTCAATGCATTTAGGGGTGTGGTCCTGGTCAAGACAATCTCCTGAACTCCAAACTGAATGTCAGAATGGGAAAGAAAGGTGATTTAAGCAATTTTGAGCCAGAAGAGTCAGAATTTGGCGTAAACAGAATGAGAACATGGATCCATCATGCCTTGTTAACACTGTGCAGGCTGGTGGTGGTGGTGTAATGGTGTGGGGGATGTTTTCTTGCCACACTTTAGGCCCCTTAGTGCCAATTGGGCATCGTTTAAATGCCACGGCCTACCTGAGCATTGTTTCTGACCATGTCCATCCCTTTATGACCACCATGTACCCATTCTCTGATGGCTACTTCCAGCAGGATAATGCACCATGTCACAAAGCTTGAATCATTTCAAATTGGTTTCTTGAACATGACAATGAGTTCACTGTACTAAAATGGCCCCCACAGTCACCAGATCTCAACCCAATAGAGCATCTTTGGGATGTGGTGGAACGGGAGCTTCGTGCCCTGGATGTGCATCCCACAAATCTCCATCAACTGCAAGATGCTATCCTATCAATATGGGCCAACATTTCTAAAGAATGCTTTCAGCACCTTGTTGAATCAATGCCACGTAGAATTAAGGCAGTTCTGAAGGCGAAAGGGGGTCAAACACAGTATTAGTATGGTGTTCCTAATAATCCTTTAGGTGAGTGTATATTTTGTTAGTACAAAATCCACCGGCAGGGGCTATTAAATGAAACTAACCCTGACACCATGTTCCAGCATGAAAATAGCTGAGCTGAAAGACAAAATGTACTGAAGAAATAGTTTACACCTAGAAGTAGAGTACTATGATGCAAATGCAACTTTGCCCAACTTCTTAAATTATACACATTTTAAAAATTAATCACTTAATTTCATGATTTTAATTGTTGGATTTGAGGTTTAATTAGGACAGATGTCAACTCAAAGTCCATGTCTTGTGTCAGGTGTTGGAGCGATGACCTGGTCTCCTCTCGCATGTGGGCTGATCACAGGAAAATACAGCGATGGCGTTCCAGACTGTTCAAGAGCCGCAATGAAAGTGAGTCATAAAGAGTTTGTTACAGTAGATGTTCTGTCCTCCCTATATGCATCTCTTTTCAATTTCTCAATGTCATTTGATTTGATATTTTGTTATCTAATGCAATGACATTCATATTATAATGTTCGATTGTGTATTAGGGTTATCAGTGGCTAAAGGAGCGAGTGTACAGTGAAGAAGGGCGCAGACAGCTTGCAAAAATCAAAGAGCTCCATCTGGTGGCGGACAGGCTGGGCTGCACGGCTGCTCAGCTCGCCATTGGTGAGTGTCTCTCTGCTCGGCTAGACTTTTGACTATTGGTGCAAATGATCAGGGGTGCGTTTCCCGAGAGCATCGCTAGCTAACTATGTTTGCAAGTTCTGTCGTTATCAGCATAGTTCAACGAGTCTGTGTTTCCCAAAACCATAGTTCCAAAGAACAGTTGTGTGGTTGGAACGACAGCCTTCGTCCTGTGTTTAGAAGCATATATTTTTTTGTTTGCATGACATGTGGACCTATCTTGAGCAAAATAAGCAAGCTGACATTCAGAACAATCTATATCTTTTATTTCAAATATATACAAATGTCATTTACGTTGGTTAGTTTGTCAAGAGATTTAAAGCGGCGTTTTTGAAGAGTGCGCATGTGTGTACGTGCTCTAGTACGTAAGAACGAGCCTATGATTGAATCTGGATATAAACCAAAATGAGAATTAGTCCTCAGATGCCATGTCCGTAATTTATAGCAAAAAAAATCTAGCATTAATTTAATTTCAAACGGATTCATTAAAAGAAGTTATTACTCCACCACCTGCGTGACATCAACAAGCGTGGTTGAATGACATTACGGTTTTGGGAACTAGCTGTCGTGACTAGCTAGTTGATTTCTTCCACGATGCATCACACTATGGTAGTTAAAGTCATCATGAAATCAAAATTGACCCTATTTACTTTGTTAACACACATTACTAGTCTTAGTACACAGAAAAAAATGTGTTTGTCGTGGTAATCTTTAATCAAAATCTGAAAATTTGTCTCCGCTCTGGAATGCCATTCCTTTTCTGATGACATCGGACAGCTTGGGTTGAATATCCTTAACCACTGCTCTCCAACCGTCAGTCTGCTATGAGCGAGGGATGGAGAGGAGGTGCGCTAAAATAAAACCCTGCCCTCTATTCAAAATTCGGTTTCACTTGGTAATATGTCGCAACACTGAAGTAAAGTCAGTTGCAACTTCCGGTTCACGGGGACTTTAAGTTATGTCGATGTACGGAAAATGCACCCCATGTCAACTTTTAAGCTTATTCTGGCCAAGAATCATCCACGTATATGTGCTCCGCAACTCCTGCAAGTTGTGTAAAGTCAGTCATTCACACAGGTCCTGTCCCAAATGGCACACTTCATGCACTTACAGTCTTATGGACTTACAGTGGCTGCCACGTGCGCGTTAAGTCCATGAAACCATAGGGTGTCATTTTATGTTTCAGAAGGGTGCTCATGAGCGCCCCCTTTGCAGTCTTTATGCGCCCCCCATGCACACTTTTGCCAAGTCTGCACTGAAGCGAGCTCCACAGCAGACTTCTTCCCCAAAGTCAAAATGTCGTTACGTCAGGAAAGTGTGGACTCATAGGAAGACCACAAGTGTTTATAGGGTGCCGTTTGGGACAGGGCCTTAGAGCATGCCAGACTGAGGAAGTGCTTTCCATTTTTACATGCGTCTGTGCATTTAAATGTCTTTAATAAAAAAAAGTGTTTGACTACAATAAGATATTGTGAAATCTCTCACTCAGCGTGGTGTTTGCGCAGTGAAGGGGTCAGTTCTGTGCTTCTTGGTGTGTCCAATACAGACCAGCTTATTGAGAACCTTGGAGCCCTGCGGGTAATAAACACACACACACACACACACACATTACTGTTCAAAAGTTTGGGGTCGGTATGATTTTTGAAAGAAGGCAGCATATTTTTGTTTAAAAATACACTAAAACTTTTTTTGTTTGTTTTTTAACAGTAGAACTGTTTACAATATAACTGTAATTACTTAAGTCTTCAGTCACATGATCCGTCATCATTCCCTTGTGAAAAAAATAAGTGTGCTTAGTTGTATTACATGTGTACTTGTAGTGCACTTTAAATCTATAGTTAAAAAGGCTATAATTGCAGATAATATAATATTAATCACTTAAGTGTACTTAGTGTAAATGTAAGTGTAAAGTACACATTTATGACTGTTTCTTAAGTACACTTATAAAATGTGCACTTTTATAATAATGTCAAATTAAAAGTTTTACTTTAAAGTCTTTTGTTGTGCTTTTAAAGAAGTATATTTTGAGTGTACTTATTTAGCACATGTAAAGTACTGGATTATAATTTTACCTGTAGTGTGTTATTTGTAAAAAAAAAAACATAAATGTGTAATTACAAATGAAATGTATTTGGTATATAATGTAAACAAGTTTCAATAGAAATGACATTCGGCAGTGCATTCGGCAGTACACATGCAATTAAGTGTCCGAATGTGTTTCACACTTAAGTATATTCTTTTGAAGTATATTATTTACATAATAATTACTTGTGCTAAAGTGTACTTCTTTTTCACAAGGGTTCTAATATTCTGGTTTGATGTTCATGAAACATTTCTTATTATTATCTATGTTTGTGTTGCTTAATATTTTTGTGGGAACCGTGATACATTTTTAAATACATTTCTTTGATGATTTCCCTGATTAGAGAGTTCAAAAGAACAGCCTTGATTTAAAATAGAAATCTTTTGTAACATGTTTTACTGACTCTTTTGATCAATGAGACAGCCTCCCTTATAACATTATTTTCATATTCTCTCTAGGTGCTGTCTCAAATGACGCCTCAAACTGTGAGCGAGATGGATGCTCTCCTGGGCAACAAGCCTCACTCCAAGAAAGAGTCACGTGCGTGAGATGATATGAACATGTGCAGCCAGAAAAGTTAAAGAAAGCAAGGGGGAAAAGACGGAACACGGCGTACCATCGCTTTTCTGCTCTCCCGTATATTACAACACCTGCATGCCTTCTGCCACATGCTTCCAGCCCATACCGCACTGCTCTCTGTAACCCAACTAAAATATCCCAACATAACCTATGAATTCAACACGGCAATGCGACCAACGAGAACTTTTCCATTTCTTTATTCGGAGAGACTGAAGTTTCAGTCTTCCAGGGGGAAGTGCTGCCGATTGAAGGAGGCGAACGAGAGTGTCAAAAATCGTCTTTATCAGCAGGCCCAGACGGAATCTACTATTTTGCAGTTTCCACTGTGGAATTTCCACCACGGAATTCCACTGTTTCAACTGCGGAGTTCTGTGCAATGGATCAAACGTGATGAAGTGACTTAAATAAAGCTAAGAGTACTATATTATTATTGGCAGCTGGAAGCATTATCAAATATTTATTAAACGCGGGACGAATGATGTGTAGACGTTTGCGAATCATGGGCATTCTGCCGAACTCTGCGCAGATTCCGCGTGGGCCTGGATGTGCGGGTGTGTGCTCAAGAAAGTATGAACGAGTGTTTGCGCGTGTGCATGCAGTGACTCTTTCAATCCAACTCTCCATTGCTGGAGTGACTCGTAAAATGGACGCTGGGTGGACTTTACACAAGCGAAGCTGTTTCTGAGGTGCCCGTCCTGTTTGCTGGGGCGTCCGCTGCCTGTCACATTTCTCGCTGTCTCGCGGTGCAGGAGAGCGTGGCAAAGACTCCGCCGTGTGACGGGAACAACATGCAGCAACTGCAAAACAGATGTTTGGACACATCACAAGTCTTCCTCCATTTCCCTCCGTTCCATCTCTCCTTGTGTTTACAATGGTGCACCTGTCCCTTTAAGAGAATCTGTGCAGTTAGGGGAGGGGTGTGTGAGTGTGTATACGGTACCTTGCAAATATATTAAGACCTTCACCAATTTAGTCTTTTAGTCACTATTACTATTGCTATCAGACAACTGACACAGACCTCATCCCTCACTTTTTGAGCTATGGACATGAAAGACACCTTAAACCACGTGTCTCCTTTAAGAGAGGTGTGCTATTACTTTTCTAAGAGATTTTAAATGAAAAAAGAAGACCCCAATGGTAATGGTCTTTATATTTAAAGGAATATAAAGGATTTAAATGTGGAATAAAAGAACAGTAAAAGAACAAGAATAAGAATCAATTTAAAGGGATAGTTCACCCAAAAATTTTAATTCTGTCATTAATTACACACCCTCATATCGTTCCAAACCCGTAAAACTTTCGTTCATCTTCTGAACACAAATTAAGATCTTTCTGATGAAATCTGAGAGCTTTCTGTCCCTCCATTGACCACTATACCGCTACCACTTTGATGCTTCAAAAAGTTCATAAAGAGATCGTAAAACTGATCCATATGAATTGATCGGTTTAGTGCAAATTTTCTGAAGAGACTCGATCGCTTTATATGATTAACAGATTGAATTTAGGCTTTTATTTTATTATTTATGTCAATAATGGCAGAATTTTTGGATGAACTATACCCTTTAACTGTTTAAAAATCAATTTGAACTTTTGGCAGATAATAGTTCTATTTAAAAATGCACACATTCAATCTTATTTGTATACCTAATATGTTGAAAACTCAAAACAGAAAAATGCTTCTTGTCTCGTCACATTCAATTATGAATTACATGAATCACATAAATGAATGACAACCTATTTTTTCAATTCAAAAGGCCAAATTTGACATAAAATGTGAGTAGTTTGCATCATATTACTGTTGGTCGTTTAACAATTCTTTTGTAAAACTGTCAAAAATGTAATGTTTATACTAATAACCTCTTACCTTGCACTCTTTCACCATTAAAAAAAATGAAACGCTTGATGATTATGTGATATAAACCCTTCCAAACACCACGAGGTGGTGATTTTGTATGAATTGCACAGTGTAATTTGTACAGGATTTTTTCGAAAAAACATAAGCATGATCCCTAACCTCACCCCTAAATCTAACTGTCAGTGGGGCGTAAGCAGATCGTATGAAAACATGAATGAATTGTACGAATTTATACGCCACCATTTAGCCACCAATTCGCCAAAACACAAAAAAAGTTATGAACTGCCATGAGAATGGGTTGTAGCAATGCTATAGAAATAATTTTGTGTAATCAAGTTTGAAAAAATCTAATCAAGTTTGAAAATCAAAAAAATAAATAGTTCTTTTGTTTAGAAATGAAACTCAAAATTTGAATGCAAACATCATTTGAGTGTGTCTTGATAAAAAAAAAAAAAGTAGCAACATTCTCTGGTGTTTACTGGCGCGAGGGCGGGGCAACCTGTCACTCACATGAGATCAACCAATAGCAAACCACCACTATCCAAACATCCAATCCATTCCCACAATTGGGAAGCCGTTTCACTCAGATATGTGTTTGGGAAGTATGACTGGGCAGGGACTGTTTGCTCGAATAATAGCAGGCAAAGAGGACGCTTGAAAATGCATAACTTTTTCAAAATCTGTTTTTCTGTTTGGTGGTGCAGAAAATATACACTTTACCTTTATATGCAGGATTTGTAATTCATTATCATTTAAAAATTGGTTTCTGGTCTGAATACTTTTGCAAGGCATCATATGTGTAGGGCTTGGCTTTGGTCAGCATCCTTTGCACTAAATGGACAGAGTCATAATTTAAAGGTCATAGTTAACAAATAGTCATGAAGGGTCATAGGTTACCATGACCAGAGAACTGTGCTAGTAATGCTTTGTGTGTTTGACAAATACAAGCTGCGTCAGTGACAATGAAAAGCGAAGCACTTCACTTTTAACGTGTTTGTGTCATTCCATGATTTCAGACAGAAAGACACAGATTGGCCTGATTAAATATCTATTGTTAATTTCCCATCAGTCATTACTAAATATCACAATGTGCAATGCCTCAGAACATGGTTCATAAATCCACCTGTTCCATAACCTAAAACACATGGCGTGCTGTCAATTACCACAGAAAATCATTTGGACTGATCCTCTGCTTGTAAAAAAAAAAAAGTGGCTTATAGTAATGTATTTAAAATGACATCTGTGGGCAAACGCACAAGGTTTAAAGCTGAAATGTGAAGCTCAGATGGAAAAAGCAGATACTTTGCACAGAGATGGTTAGTAAGTGATTTTCTCACGTTAGACTTGTCTAGTCTTGTGGTTACACTTTCAAAATTGTATGTATTTGAACATTTACCATAGTACAATGCCTCAAAACAATTTTCTGTGGTAACTGACAGCATGCTATGGAAGCTTGTTTTTTCCACGGAATAAAAAAATAACTTTTTATCTAGCAATTCTGACTTTATTTCTTGCAATTGCAAATTTATATCTCACATTTCTGGCCTTTTTTCGCACTTTCGAGTTTATAACTTGCAATTTCTCAGAAGGGTGAGAGATAAACTGGGAATTGCGAGGAAAAAGTCTGAATTGTGAGATGCAAACTCGCAATTTCAAAAGTTAACTGTGACTATTTATCTCACAATTCTGACTTTTTCTTGCAATTCCAAGTTTATGAGGATTCTGTGAGAAAAAAGTCAGAATTGTGAGTTTAAAAAGTCGTAATTTTTTTTTTTATGTTTTTATTCCGTGGCAGAAACAAGCTTCCATAGTACCCAGTCCAAACAAAAAGACAAAAACTTTTAGTTCAGTGCAAAAAACTGGCACAGACAAAATTATACCCTTTATATTGAACTGAGATCAGTTTTGCCATCTTTTAATATGGGTAATATGCGTTGCATATGAGAAACCGGACCCAGGTCAGCAAAGCTAGCCAGATTTACTTTATTTGTTACACTTACAATCTGGTTCTGAAATTTTATTGGAAAACTCTATGTGCTTTCCACAAAAAATCCAAGTCTGCTACTTATTCAGCTAAGCTTTACGCTGCGTTCACACTGCCACTATGTTCAGACTGCAGGCAAATCAGATTTTTTTTCTTTTCAGGCAGACTGTACGCACTATTAACTGCAAGTGATCAAACAAGATTTGGGTGTCCAGATATAGTGACGCAAAAGACAGTTTGAATCTGATTTGAGCAGCCAGTGTCCAGACTGAGACGTATCTGTAAAAATCTGATTGGAATCGCATTTCAAACCACTTCCATATGTGGTTTATATTTATATTTATATTTTTTTTGCTGTCCAGACGTTCAAAAACCCATCTGGATGCACAAAAAAACGGATTCTGATCACCCTGTCGGGGTTTATTCTGTGATAACAACCGGCTGGATGTACATTATCCCTTACTTGTAGACACCGAATCAGGTTTCTTGCTGCTATACACACAATTTTTGCCGGGAAAAGACAAAATATAAATTGAATCAGCATAAAATGTTTACAATTAAGGATAAACAAGAAACAGTGATTGCTCTTTGCCATCAGGCTATTTATCTGCGGCGAAAGAGCAATCGCCGGTCTATCTGGGTTCACAAAACCATTCAGGATATACAGGATGTAGTGACGGATCATGTGACTCCACAGACTTCACTCCTATTGGTTGTCGCTCCCGAAAGTTGCTCTTCATTTGCATAAAGTTAAACATATAGAATGGTGCAGGGATGACATATTTTTGTAGGCCAACCCGGAAGTTAGCATCACCCTGGTGGTTTCCTCGACAAAAACCCAATAGGGTCTTTTCTATAGGCTTTTGTATTATTGCAAAAAATAAGCTGTGATCAGCAAAAGATTATGATACTTACCTGTTTTGTCCATCATGATGAACACAACTTTTATGAATTTTGAAGCCTAAATTCAATCGCCAGAAGTCAAAAGTTAAAGGTAGGCTATAAACAAACTACACTACGATCAAATGACTTCAAAGTCACCACCATTAAGCTCCGACAACTCTTTCAGTTTTTATCTAAAAAACATTTTCCTGAAAGTTTGTAAGAACACAAATATAAAAGCGGACTGTGCTTACCTGTTCAGCATGAAGTTTAGTTAGTCCCATTTAGCAACTTGTTAGCAACCGCCTTTTTCAAGACGCGTAACAGCTTTAAAAAATCATGAGTGGGGTAATATTGATGTATTTTATGTCGTAGAATAAAACGTGAAAGTGCCTTGAGCTTGTGTACACAAACAGACCTTATTTCAGGCATTTAACAAAAAGCCCATTGACTTTGGGCCGATGGAACAAGAAGTGCTAAAATGCTAACTCGTTTCCATGTTTTGGCACAAGAAATCAACAGCTCTCCATTGAAATGAATGGGATTGTGTCACTTTGTCTCTGGTAGTGTGAACGCAGCTGTACTCTGTCAAACAGAGAATGAGGAGCATGACAGATCTGAGATCAGGTTTGCTGCTTTTCTTAACATACTTAAAGGTAAAGGGCGAATGGTCAAACTGGTCCTTGGTCACTTCTGGATGGGGTGAAACCCATTAAAGTCCCTTTAGTGGTTATCCAAGTTCACTTCTGTATCCAGCACTGGTTGGTTCTAATGTCTCTTTGTATTTATAGTGCTCAATGACTTATGTAAGTACTGCACCTGAGTTGATTACTGAAACATTTTTGGCAAGATGGAAAGGCATTGAAATGACTGATCTTTTTTAATCAACATGCATAATCATTAGCAAGACTGAACTATCATTAGTTAACCTGAACTAATGTATATATACATTTAGTGCACTCCCTCATATGGTAATTTTGCCTGAATATGTTAAATTTGTCATGCAACAAGAAAAAAATGAAAAAGAAAAAAAAACAACAACAACAAACAAACAAGAAACATGCCCTGTACTGAATGTATCTTGCTTGCCTTTAAAATGTGTGGAGAAAACTATTGTCACAGGTGTCATTTATGTCATGACAATCACAGCAACACTAGCATGACACACACAAGCTTTCATGGCCACACACACACAAACAAAATCAACATTTTAAAAGTGATTTGACAATCAAGAGTGAATCTTGCAAAAACTGCCAAAAACATGTTAGTGTTCAATTTTATCTCATAAACAACAAAATTTTGTGTTTGCAATGCCAAGGACTTTGTGACAGAATTATCCAGATCAGTTACAGGTCCCAATGTGCCTTAGAAGGAGGTCAAAGACAGTCCGCACACTTGCCTCAATGGCCGAAGCTGACTCCATTGGTGTACGACGAGCACCTGAAATTGAACAACCAGTGGCAGCATTGGTGGTATCACCGGATGAGGCTCTAAGAGGCAATGTACGCTGCCCAAGTGCGCAATGTGGACGTACTGACTCTTTCTTGAAGAGGGCATATGAGTCTGTAGCCTATATAACAAGAGCAGAGAATACTATTTGCCAGCTGCTTCTTGCCTGTAATAACACATAAGAGTAAGCGAACGTGGACGCTTCTATACCTCAGTTCTTATAGACAGCTCTGCTGATTATGGGTCATGTGACGCGGGAACTTGGTACACTTTCAGCGACCCTTCTAACAGCCCCGCGCCAGTTATGGCTTGCCCAGGCAAGGTTATCTAAAGACTGACAGACACTGAGAAAACTGCCAATTGTACGTGGACATCTTTTTGGCCCCAACGTTTCTGAGGTATTGGAGAAGAGAATGAAGTTGTCAGAAGCCACACAACAACTAACTCAAGTACCACGGGCACCACCGTTTAGAATGCCATTGGCTCCGGCTCACCTACGCTACCCCGGCTCAAAGAAACGAGTGCGTCAACACAACGATCATCAGTTTCAAGCACCACAGCGACATGCCTGAACAGGTATCAGGGGGGACCACGTCAGTGCCCCCCACAGGTCCTAAAGGCAGAAGCCAAAAACCCTGAAGCTCTGGGGCCGGCGGTCAGTCGTTTTATAGTGCAACATCTAGATTACTGGGAAAATTCAGTGTCTGACCCCTGGGTTCTGGCAACTTTGAACAGGGGATACACTGCAGTTCAGTTGTCAAAAATCGAAAGAGTTCAAAGGCCCTTTTTTTTTCTCCATATACTTCCTTGTTCCAAAGAAAGATGGCGGTTTTCGGCCACTTCTGGACCTGAGACGCATAAATGTGTTCTTAAAGTCTTCCTTTCCGAATGTTGCGCACAGTCGACCGTTCTTCGGTCTGTGTTGAAAGGAGACTGGTTTGTGAGCGTGGATTTGAGGGACGCTTACTTCCATGTTCCCATTGCTCCCCACCACAGGAAGTTCCTAAGATTTAGCTTTCAGGGTCAAGCCTATCCAGTTCTACCATTCGGTCTATCTCTGGCTCCTCGTGTTTTTACAAGATGCATGAGTGCAGCCCTGTCTCTCCTTTGGTCCAAGGGCATGAGGATTCTGCCATACTTAGACGATTGGCTGCTTTGTGCCCCAACAAGACGACATGCTATTCACAACACCAAGGTTGTGCTAGAGCATATTCAGAGGCTGGGTCTTAATGTGAACGACACAAAGAGTCATCTGGTCCCAGAACAAACCCTAACCTTCATAGGAATAACACTCAATTCCATCACAATGTCTGCCACATTGTCTCAAGCTCGGACTGACAATATTTGTCAGCTACTGACTCATTTCCGTCTGGGAGCAAAAATTCCTTATGGTGTCCATCTGCAACTAATGGTGATGTTAGCTGCCGCCACATCCGTGATTCCCTTGGGCTTGCTTCACCTCAGGCCCCTTCAGAGGTGGAGCAACAGCTTGGGGCTAGACTCAACGAGACATCGTCATTGCATGATTGCCGTTTCTCCTGCCTGTATCCGTGCACTGAGACCCTGGAAACGGGTAACATTTCTGGGAGCCGGAGTGCCACTTGGAATCAGAGGGGAATTGGTGGTCACTGGTCAACAAGGGAAGCCTTAGAACATATCAACATCCTGGAATTGAAGGCAGTGTACTTAGCTCTACAACACTTCTTACCAAATCTGATGAGTGTCATGTGCTTGTCCGTTGGGTCTTTCATTTGACATAATATACTGAATGTGCATAATACAGTACAGTACAAATACAGTACACACAGACACACTCATGCAAACACAGCTTTAGACACTCCAAAACCAGCTAAATAAATGAATTAGGCCTACAGATTATTGTGCAGAATTGCGTGCCTTTTATAGTAGAGACAGTCAGCAAGAATGATTATGTATGAGCATTGTATGCATTCACCCATGGGTAACACTTCAGAATACTGTCCCATCATTCATGAATAACTACACAGGAACAAATGAGTAATGCACTAACATTCTAGTTATGTCTATTAACCCCTTGCCTGTCACCCCCCATTTTGGCAAGTGGGGCATTTTGACATAGGCTACCCCAAATAAAAGGGCTGCTGCTCGCAAGTCTTTCTGAATATACACATAAGTAACATATATCTAGAAAGCCAACGCTTAAGAGTTTACAATTCAACTTTGTTTTTTTTTCAATTCTTGACTGCTAACAAGAAACGAATTACCAATAGCGCTCATTTGAATACGGTAGTTCACTATTAATAACTAGGTCCACAATTTTTTTCATACCTCTCAAAAGACTACTAGGAACTTCTCTATACAGATTCATTAATGTAAATAATGCATTGGCCTAATGTATAATTAATTCTAAAATGAAGATCATGGTATCCATTTGCATCGTGCAAAAGGTGCAAAGTGCATGTGAATCAAAAACAGATCACAAGCTTTATTAAAGAAGTTTCTTGAGCTTTGGCTTTATAGAGTTTGATGAGTCCTCTGGATGTGTGGTCAGGTTGGCAGCCATCACAGATGTTACAATGTCAGTTGTAGCTATATGTAAATGAACGTTTACTCTTTTTCTGTGTTACCTGAACCAAGAAATTACAGTTTATTTGTCAGCAAAAATTGAGACAGCTCCAGCTTTCTAGTGAAAACTAGACTGTTTTTGTATCCCTGCCCACGGACAGTCGGATCGACAGAGGGTTATTAACAAAACAGTTATTGTAAGGTTTATCATTGAAAATTGTTTTAAACTTTGTCTAATCTTTAAACAACGTATGGTAAAAATGTAACACTATGGCAACAGCTTTCTTAGCTTACCTGTAGGCTATGCGATGGCGTATAATGTTAAATCTATTGAAAATAGACACATTCATACATCATTTAAAAATTAATGTATCAAATTATATTAGAATCAGCCTCAATGTGGCGCTATAATAAGCAACTTCGCTAATCCTACAACTGTGCATGATATATCAACATTCTCATTTTTCCCAGAATCCTTGCTTTAAAGTCCCCATGAAATCAAAATGTAAGTTTTTTTGGGCTTTTAGTATAAATATGTTGTGCTCCAAAACAATTACATGATTCACATTTAGAAGATATAAGCATTCAAAACGTACAGTCTCTCACTTCCGCCAATATGGATCAATGATTTTGATGACATCACTCTGCACTTCAGCTTTCCAAATGATTTTCTGTCCAATCAAATGCTCTCTAGAATCTGAAGCCCCGCCCCCTACAAACAGACGCTGAAGCTGCGGCTGAAATCAGTCACTTGTTCACACATTTACTATTTTCTACATGGTGAATGGCACATGGTGCACTATATAGGGGATAGGGAATGATCAGACAGTGTAAATATGCTTTCCATTGGGGTGAATGAAGCCTGGTTTCATGTTAGTATCAGTGAACCGCCGCAGCTCAGGTCCAGAGACACGATAGCACAGAGCGGATCATGTGATCGAGTCGGCGCAGCCCAGAAAACGTATCGGATCCTATGAATTCTACACAAAATGCTGTAGATATGCGATATGGAGGAGATTAGGAGGAGAAACTGTTAGCGATTAGGAGGAAACTGCGTCTTTACCGAGCTCAATGGCTCTGGACGAGCTGTGATATAAACTAAACGCTATTGGCTGTTTTAAAAAAGGGGAGGAGCTGTTCGATATGTCCCACCCTGTCTTCCTGTTTCAGTGGAAAATACGTCAACACATGAATAATGCTGCGTGCTTCAAGGCACTTCAGTGGGACTTTAATCCCTAACAAGTGTATATTCATCTTTTTTTTCTATAAAATGTATCCACCACTCTAATTGTCTGAAAAACATACTTTTATGACTATTATGTCATATGTGCACAAAGTCCAGTTCTCAAAACTTTGTACATATGGACAGAGAAACATGTTATGAGCAAACATGCTTAGTTCCATGAATTTATGATGCTCAGGTTAAGTGAATTCTGAATACCAGCCATTTCAACCAAAAGATGAAG
This sequence comes from Rhinogobio ventralis, assembly GCA_039654625.1. Classification (NCBI taxonomy): domain Eukaryota; kingdom Metazoa; phylum Chordata; class Actinopteri; order Cypriniformes; family Gobionidae; genus Rhinogobio; species Rhinogobio ventralis. The sequence goes on from CM077194.1 coordinate 46,446,841, forward strand.
GCTGTGATATTAATGTTGGGTCTATCAGTTTCCATCCCTCTGAATGGAAATAAATGCATAGATTGCCTGCTAAACAGACTGCTCTCAAAATTTTGATGCTACACTTTTGGAGTAGATAAACCCATGAATGGCAAACTTATAGTAGTCACTGAACAATAAACTGGGTTAAGAGAATGCCTTTTAAAATGTAAAAAAATCGTACATATCTCACTATTAAAATGATCTATTGTATAAAGTGCTATTTAAATAAACGTGACTTGACTGGAGGGCTGCATTGCACAGATCGTGTAAACATCCACATCACTATGATCAGATGCTTTCTTCACTGCTGTTCTCAACACTTATTCTAGTTGTGCGTTTATTTTGTTATTTAGAGGAAAGCATGCAGCAAATATTACTACTACTTAGGCTACATATTTGTATTGTATTTTGGAATTTATACACACAATTCATCGTGCTTTAAAACAAATACATCAACTGGGACAATTAAGGTAAAATTATTTATTTTTTCAATTGTAGATCATTGTCAGTTGAGAACATAAAAATGGTCAAAATGGGAATAACAGCATGTCTTGACCAGGTGCGACAATACAGCAAGAATTCAACAGTTGTTACCCATGATTTATTCTTCGTCCAAAACTATCTGATAACAGACCTTAGTCAGGGTAGACACCATATTTAATTTAACACGGATAAAAACAAGGCTGAGGGATAGAGTTGGGCTTTACATCACGGCACTTTCAAAACTCAAAACTGGAAAAAACTTTAATGGAGTTGTCGTCTACTGAAAGTCTTTTGGAAAGATATTTCATCAGCTGAACAATTGGCATGTTATTTAACAACAGTACAATCATTGAATACTCCGTATCCCTCACAGCCTTCATTTCATTCCTGTTAAACAAGGTTTATATGGGAGTTACTAAGACGAAGGGTGCAGTATTTGGCTTGTGTCACAGAATCAGACTTTTGACTGTTTGCATAAAGTCTGGTCCACTCTGTAGCTTATTCTGGCCAAAAATAAGAATCAAAAACCAAAGATTTTTCCCTGTGCATCCAGTTTTTAGTATACAGCTGTTGAATGTGGAGCAGGATTTGAACTCCGCTTAAGTTGTTTGCATTGCGAACAGCCTCTTTCGCTTGTTGCCAACTCTCATTAGCTATGTTTCCGTCCACTTATTTTTATGCACATTTTGGGATATTGCATCAAAAACTGCTGGATGAAAATGCCATGAGCATAAATTCTAAAAATGCTCGCAAATACATTTTTTAGCTAAGAAAACTACAATGGAAACACAATTACCGAATAAATTCCTCAATGTGCATCAAAAAAAATCATGCGACTTGTGCGCGATGGGACGGCATAACTGGACTAACCAGTGGAGCGATCTTTTTGCACAGCATCTGAAATGCCTGAGTTAAAGTCTGTCGTCAGAGTGGTTCGGTAAAATTCCCTTGTCAAAAAATTTTAAGCTTGGGAGCACAGACTTGAGTTTGCTCTCAAAAGTTTAAAAAGTGAAACCAAAAAAAAAAAAACGTATAGGTTTATGAAAATTATTTATGAACATAATTTTATATACAATATATAGTTTATGAAACATGAACCCTAAAACTGTGTGAAAATCAAAGTCATATATCAAATATATTTGTGTTCCAAATTTGAGGTTGATATCTCAAAAAATTAGCTTTCAGTACAAATTTGTTTGAGCACTGTACACAATTTTCCCTGTTAGATGCCAGCAAAGCTCCACTGGTATACACAGTGGTCGGATTTGTGAGTTTGTCTCTCAAATATTATTACAAGCACACACACTCACAATTTTTTATTACACACATACAAACCACACTCTGACATCCACACAATTATAGCTGCATAATTTATCCAAGTGGCTCTATAATATTATGCTGAAGCAGAAAACAGGAATAAAGCGACTAAGCGAGTATTTGCTTTATAGGCCAAACCTGAGAAAATGGCACCATCTGGTAAAAAAATAAATAGTAAAAAAGAAAATTTTTAAGCCTTGCCGACAGAATGAAAGCCTATCAACAAAGATTGCATAATTTTATAGATAAATGGCACAGGGATTAAAAATTGCAGTTTTAATGGGGAAAGGTGTGTCCTTAAAGCCACAATATGTTAGCTTGATTTTCACTGAGCTTTTATTATGCCACAGTCGCCGCTTCTGCTTCTTCCGCTCATGTGTATGTGGGGTAATACAGCGCCGTTTATCATATTAGATACATTTGAGAGTGTTGAAAGTGATGTTATAATGCTTCTCTGTGCGTTTGCTCTGCGGAGACTGTGAGACACTTAGATATAGATCGATATTAGGCATGGTAAAACATGGTACTCGCGGTAAATAAATAAAAAAACAGATTTAAACAATAAGACTAACTGTGTTGAGCTGTATAACAATGTCTCCAAACAGTTGCTAAAACACATCATATATTAAAGCGTCTTTGGTGTTTCCATGGTTTCTACAAATAAAAACAGAAATCGAGGGTAACGGGGGTATGATGTCATTGATATGTGACGCACGGACATGATCCGTGTCCTGGTTAAAATTGCTTATTTCTCTGGATTTAAACATTCTTTGAAACATTTTGGATGATCTAAGTACACAAGTCAACAAAATATAGTGGTTGTTGGATATTTTAATCTAAAAATCTTACATATTGTGCCTTTAAGGTCCTGAGTGTACCTAGTGCAAAATAGATTAAAGGAAATGAGTGTGAAAAAGTAAAATTTCAATAAAAATACACACCTGTGCCAAAATTTATGCAGTTGGCATGAACACAAATTTTAAAAAACTAAACTGAAAAAAAACTACAATGTCCATAAGGTTGTACAAGAGTTAATCAGGAAGTGACAATTTTATTCTCTTCGACTTACTGGATGGAAATGTTGCTTTATTCGCAAATGTTTTATGCAATATTCCAATTTTGCGCATAAGTTAAATTCATAACTTGGGATGGAAACATAGCGATTGCTTTTCTCTGTTCAGGTGCAATCACACTGATAACACAGCAGAGACAGAATCATTGTCTCTTTATCATAATGAGCCTGATTAAGACAAAAAAAAGAGAGCTAAAGAAAAAGAATTTGCCACACCAATCGTTTGCACTTAACGGTTTTAGGATTATGTATCCCATGTCTTTTTATCCCCTAACAACAGAAGACAATTTCTAAAACACATGCCCCTCAGGATGCAAGAATAAAACATGAATGGCAAGATAAAAAAAGGAGACTATAAAAAGGCAGCATTCAAAGCAGTTATGAATCTGGGGGCTACTAAATCACCAAATTCTTTGGCTTTTCAGAAGGCACAATGTAAAATCATCAGATACTCTCCAAATAGCTTCATAGGCCATATACAGTACTTTTCAGGCCATAATGTCAATGTTGCAGTGCATTAAGAAGCTCAATTCTCTTGCAAATACATATGCTTTCAATTTATAACCTACTTATAGATATATATATATATATATATAGATATATATATATAGATATACACACATATATACACACACATCTACTGAATAACATAGATATGTGCGCACATAAAATCAGGTATTGGTATGAAACTGCAATATGTACATAAAAATTCATGTGCATAAAAGGTTGTCTTATTTCGTACAGCATTGTTATTGCACTAGGGAGTTTCTCCCTTTCTGGACGCTCCCAGCATCTAAAACCCTTCCACAACAAACCACAACACCGTATCTGAGGGTTCGAGGTTTCTAAGAGTCCTTCCCAAGAACTATGCACAGGATCATGGTTTCTACAGATGAAATCAGGTCTCCATGGGGGTGCTATTGTAATCTGGGATAGAAGGTGGATTGGGATTGCCTTCAGACCTAAATTGGGTCATCTCTGGAGGGTTGTCCTGCTTGTGAGGGTGCTGGTAGTGGTTGAACTGTGAGTTGGGGTGTTTGTAAAGACCTTGTCTGCTTTGGTTGTAGTTATAGTGCTGGAATCCATCTCCAACAGCCTGGTCTGAAGCAAAATTGGGATTGTACCAGGTGTAGCGTGCTCTGCCTTGTTTGTGCTGCCCTTGGACTGTCCCACTATCTTTACGCTCAGCGTTCCCAGCTTGCTCGTTGGTTAAATATCCATCGAACGGATTCCTTCCCCTGTTTCGTGGCCGTTGCCTGTTACCCCAGTTACCGTAGCCTCGGTTACCGTGATTGCGCCGTTGTTGGTGATGATTGTGTGGCCATTGGCCCTTGTTTGGCGAGGGAGAAGACTGGAAGGTATGAACCAAATCAGTATCGGAAGACGACTGAGTGGATGGGTCCTTATCACATTCTTGGTTTGCAGATGGGCCCCAGATGAAGCCTCTGTGCTGGGGATTATTCTTAAAGGGGAACTGTAGCTTTCTCTCTTGAGGCGGCAAAAAACGTCCTGTGCCTGGCAAGAAAGGCCCATTGGGGTTGCGAGGGGTTTGGGAAATAAAAGATGGATTTGAGAATCGAGATGATGGCGTACTAAATGGGTTGTTCGGAGAGTGTCCCGATGGAGTGGTGTAGAGGGCATTGTTTGGTTGATTGTTGGTTCCTTTGCGGCGTTTAGGGTCATGGTACTTCTCCGGGTACTGCCAGCGATGACGACCCCGCTGGTACCCAGAATCCTCATCGCGTCTGTGGACTTGTGTAGCCGGTTCATCACCTCTGGACCCATCAAATTCAATGTCCTCGTCGTCTCCCTGAAATAAAAATACCATGACATTGGCTTTAAAGGTTCACAAAGTAATTTGTTTAGTATTTTTAGCTCACTGAGATGATACAGACGGAACAGACATCATTATCATGCTATTCTTCTGGCAGGATCTTTTTTTTTTAGCAGAATCTATCACTGATGCATCCAGGTCGCTCTCAGTCACCATTACAGGTCTAAAACGCAACTGCTCTCATGTTTTGCCGCAGGACAGCAAATACGAGTACATTTTCTGTCATCTTTGCAGGACTGCGATATGAAGAGTGTGCAAAATAACAGATTTTAGAATAGCACATCATTTATTTCGGTCTTCAGTGTCACATGATCCTTCCGAAATCATTCTAATATGATATATTATCAATGTCGGAAACAGTTGTGCTGTTTAATTTTTTTTTTTTATAACCGGTGATACTTTTTTCAGGATTCTTAGACAAATAAAAAGTTAAAAAAGAACAGCATTCATTTAAAATATAAATCTTTTGTAACTATACACTACTGTTAAAATGTTTGGGGTCAGTCTTTTTTTTCCTTTCTTTTTTTGAAAGAAATTAATACTTTTATTCAGCAAGGCTGTGTTAAATTGATTAAAAAGTGATAGTAAAGACTTACTGTATATTGTTAGAAAATATTTATATTTTGAATAAATGCTGTTCTTTTTAACTTTTTAAAACAATTTTTTTTTTTTTTACCTTTATTCATCAATGAATCCTGAAAAAAGTATCACAGGTTCCAAAAAAACATTAAATGTTTCCAACATTGATAATAACGGAGTATCAAATCAGCATATTAGAATGATTTCTGAAGGATCATGTGACACTGAAATAAATAACACATGCAATACAATTGCTGCAATAAAATATATATTTTACATATTAACTAAATTAGAAGTCATTTACTGCAAATATGCAAAAAAAAAAACAAATGTTTATATTTATGTTTGTATATGATAGTTTTTATAAATTTCCCAACATTTCCAGTTAATTCCTGTAAATTCCTGTTAAATTTCCAAATTGGAATATTTCCAAATTCCCTTGGAAAGTTTCCAGAAATGTTCCACCCCTTTGCAACCCTACCAATAACTAGAACTACCCAGTGCGAAAGGGGCTAATGATTATTTATTCAACAAGCAAAACTAATCTAAATAATAGGATGGTTACACAAGATAAAATCAAGCATAGTTTGTTTTAAATGTTGTTTGGGACAGGTTTATTGGAAATAATTAATGTCATATTAACAGATCAATAATACAGTGACTATTTTTTCTTCAGAAGTAAAAATATCAAATTTTAAGCACAACTAGCCCATATTTTCTAGGCTGGTGCATCGACTCCTGGAAGTTGCGTAAGGCGAGTCAATCAGATTTTCTGCTAGCACTTGCCAGTTTTGTTTGCATCATACAGTTAGTAAATGGACTGGGGAGAAGTGTAGGTACATTTTGTGGCTGTTTCTAGATAAACGAGCGTTACCTGAACTTCGACAGGGAATATTTTCTCCATCTTCACCATGCGATCCCTTAGCGATCGTATCTCCTCATCCTTCATATTATTCTGCAGCTTCACTTCCTGCAGTATATCAGTCAACTTGTCAATGTGAGCCTTGAGATCCCCCATATCTGTCTTTCTTCCCTCATTCCCTCCTCCTCCTGCTGTTGTTGCTGTTCTTTCCTCCCTGTCTCCCTCCTCTTCTCCGATGCCCACAGTCTCACACACATCCTTCGCCACACTTTTCCAGGTCTCTCTCTCCTGAGGGTCTTTTTGGCCGTATGTCCGACAAAGCTCCTTCATCCTGACAATGGCCAAGGCCTCGATCTCTTGCCGTGTGTGCCTAAAGTCTCCGAGCGCCACCTTAGGAGGAAACATAAAAAAAAGAGATGCTCCTATTAATGTAAACTCCTGCTTATGTAAGTGTCTGCAAGTTAGACATTAATATACATATGGTCGGTGACAAGCCAATCAGATTAGTGCATGCAGTTTTGAGAAAGCTTTTGTCGTTTCTTTGTGCAATATGCATCAGGGAGTCTGTAGATGGCCCATCTGAGGCTAAAACACCATTCCTACAAAGGATGATAACTAGAACGATAATTATATAGTCGTTCTAAATGTAAAAGAATAGCAAAGTCCACACTAAAACGGCACAGAGGAACAATACTATTGGAATCATTTTCAAAATTACTTTTTGACGTTAGTTGACGAGAAGAGGCTTAAATCAACCAAATTTTAATTAGTCAGCTAGTCTCTGAAAATAAACTCCACAGGAAGTGGCGAAGTCATACAGTCCATGATGGACAGATTGTTATCATGGCTGGTCCATGTGGTGAGTTTTGTTGGGCAAGAAATCCAAATGTTCGCTGATCATTCATTGACCTTTTGATTCATTGACATTTGAGACTAGTAGTCTAACAACGTTTGCCACTTCACTTGGCCGCACGCTCTAATGTTAACCTAGATAAATGTGCTATTTTTAGGTTCATATCCAAGTGTTTGTGTGGAAGCTAAATTAGTACAGCGCTTACTGCATGACTTTTAGCTTAACGTCTACAGGCACATTCACTATACTGCAGAGATGAGAGTCATCAACTTCATCTTTGCAGCAGACACTGACTCCGATAACACCAGTTCATTAATAAATTATTAAAAGTTCAGACAGATTCATACACATACACATTCATAATCATAATTTTTTGGGTGCGCTGAGGCATGTTTTTGCGTATGCTTGAGCACTTAACTTTTAAAGGGTCATCACTATTGTTTAGTATTTCTCTGTAATGAAGAATGTTAGCAATGTTAGATATAATATTCTTTCTCAGCCCTAGTTTAATCAGTGCCTGCATTTCCCATTTTAGATTTAAGGTGTTCACACTTGTAGTTCGCTTCGCTTGGTTTGTTTGGTCTGGACCAAATGTTTTTTTTTGTTCTGGTCCGCTTAGCATTCGTCTTTCCTCCCTTCCTCGCTTAACAATGCTGTGTTTTGGCTAAATGCACTCATTGTATGTGTGTAGCTACACATGATGGTATTTTGACTAGCTTATAAAATGTGTAAAGGAGTCAACAGTGGCAGGAATCCCTCCGTCACACACACAAATGAAGATCTGGAGACGCGGTTCTTATGCCTGTACCGAACTGTGATGGGCAATATCACAACTATGACGAGGACTACGTCTTTTTTAGGGTCTCATCTTCCTGTTTTTGGTTCGTTTACATGTCTTTGGTACGTGTTGCATTCATATTTAATTTGAATCGCACCAGAGTTCGTTTTGAAGCAGATCGAGACCCATCTTTTCAGCCGTCTCGGCCCGCTTGTTTGGTGCGCACCAGGGTTCAGATGTCAGCGTTCACACTTATTCAAATGAACCGCACTAACAGAGCAATCGCACCAGGGTTCGTTTTATTTCAACCAAACATGCCAAGTGTGAACACACCCTTAAAGTTACACTTAAACACAATGAGGCACCTCATAGCAGATCTCTTTAACAGCCTGTGTGCGAAGCTCTTCCAAGCTTAGTCTGTGTTTGGACTCCTGGCTGGCAGGTATGCGGCGGCGCTGGGGGATCTGATACACACGTAGCGGCTCCCTCCTCTTCCCACTGCTGGGCAAACCACACTTCTTCACGATAGACTGCATCTGCAAACATTTAACAAGAACAGAATATTTACTTCCTGTCCAGTCAGAAATGAACTGTTCAGAAACAGTGAAACAGAATGCAGGTCTTAACCCTTACAAAAATGAACCATGGTTTTACTACAAATAAAACCAAAAAAACATGGTTATTGTAGTTAAACCATGGTAACCACAAAATGCTACTCTAACCATGCTAGTTTAACCATGGTATTTGTGGTAAAACTGTAGTTATATAAATGGTAATCAATTAGCCAAAAAACCATGGTTACTACACTTTTACTATAATAAAACCATGGTTATTTTTCGTAAGGGAAGACAAGCTTTAAAACTCAATTTTAAAAGGTGCACTATGTAACATTTTTTAGTAAAATATCTAAAAACCACTAGGCCAGTGTTATATATTTTGTTCAATTGAGTACTTACAATATCCCAAATGTTTCCAACTATTTGTAAATTGTGAGAAAATTGCTATTTTAACCCAGGAACCGGGACGTGTGAGGGAGACGCCTGTCAATTGTACCATATCTGCGTTACCCTCGGTTAACGGTTTTATTTAGCAGAAACGCTTTACTCGTACTGCAGTGTGCAACAAGTGTCATAGCAGCCGCCGAGCGAACGCACAGATTAACGTCATAACATCGTTTTCAACACACTCAAATGTATCTAATATGATAAACAGAGCTGCGTTACCTCATACTCATGAACGGAAAAGCGGAAATGGCACCGGCAACTGTGGCATAATAAAAGTCCCGCTGCTCATGAGGCGTGTGTTGCGTTCATCTTATTAACAATCGCTCCAGCTGCCTTGCTCAGCTTCCACAACACTCGGGTCTTCTCTGCTTCATACTACAGGAACGTTAATAAATCGCATCAATGAACATGATTTCTGCCCAAGTCCTATCCCGATTCTTTTCCACCGGCTGTGAGGTGAAGACCACATGTCCCAAGATTCTGTGCTCAAACTAGGCGTCATCAAACTACGCCTTTGTTTTGAATAGGCGACCTCTAGCGGACGGAAAAGTTACATAGTGCACCTTTAAGGCAGCGTCTGAAAAACACTCAAGGTGTAAGATTATATTATTTTTTAGAAAAATTATAGAAAGATGCAATGATTGATTGATTGTTTGTAATTTAATGCCATGCCACCAACCACGGCTATATTCATGGCAAGAACAGTCAAAAAAGAAAAAACGAAAACATATAAAAACGAATAAAAAAGTAAGTAAAAAAATATTTATAAAAGGGTTATCTAATAAAATCAAACTAAATCTGGACTCATTTCATAAAAAATTCACAAAATAGTTTTTCTTGATGTAATCAAAAGCTTATTTAGCCATTTATGTTTTATCAAGAATAAGATGCATAATACATAATATTCTGAATATTCTAATAAATACTTCCTCTCTTTCTTGGAAATGTAACATTATAGTAAAATACTGCATATTTAGCAGCATAACATGCAGGGTATGGGAAACATTAACTTTGATATTTTCACTCATGTTGTTCCAAACCCATGTAGCTTTCTAGTATGGAACACAAAAGCAGAATTTAAAAATATCCTGGCCACTCTTTTCAATGCAATGAAAGTGAATGAAGACTGAAAAATGACTTCAAAAGCACCATAAAATAAAAGTGGTTCATGTGACTTGTGTGCAAAATAAGTCTTCTGAAGCCATATAAAAGCTTTTTGAACAATGATATAAATAAAAGTGTTATAGTGCACAGGTTTGGATTAAAAACTTCATATACACACTTCTGAAAACAAACAGTAAGAGAGAACAAAACACGCACAACAGTGTACTGAAAGGAACAATGAATGAGATACCAAAGCTGCTTTAAGGCAAGCCTCCAAGGTTAGAAAAAAGTATAATGTGTAACACAGGGAAGGAGACCAGAAGGCTTTATTTTATGGGAGTCATTGGGGGAGAGGTTTCGCTGCGCTGAATAAACCGCTTTGAATTGACAACCTAAGCAATTTCAAAACAAGATTGGTTGTGCATGGGTTAGAGAGAGACAAACCAAGTAAACAAGTCAAATGAGTTCGGTATCAATGTATTGGTGTTACAGTGGTGTGTGTCTGACCTTGTTGGCTGGTAGTTTCTCCCTGAGAGAAGAGATGAGCCTCCAGCTCTCTTCACAGGACCGCTTATCTGAGTCATCACCACTGTCTGAGTCTGCATACTGCACAGAGACAGAAAGACACATTAGCTTGTTTCTAAAACCGAGTGAGCTGCATTTACTGTAGCTTCTATGGAAATGTGCTAACTGTCACGGGACCTCTAATGGACTGATTTGGAGCGCTTCTGCACACAAAACACATAGTGCTTCTCGCCTAAAGCACACAGGAGACTGGACTCATGATACAGTTTGATGCTAGGTCCACTGAAAATCTGGAATTCAAAGACTAACTTAAAAGTATTTGCAGTATTATGAAAAATTTGAAACAAAGAAAACAAAAAGTTTATAACAAGGTTATAACAACGGTATAGGGTACCAGACTGACCCCTGCCCATCTTGATCTTTCTAAACAAGAAGGATTGGGACACAATGTGTGGGTAGACTAAAGGCCCCGATACTTCAAGCTAAATCGAAGAACGAACCAATGTGACAATTTCGAACAAAATCAGGCCAAAACAAAGTCTTTGGAGTTTGTTTCGGGAGTTCGAAACAGCTTAACTCAGCGAACTTTCCGGCTGGTAAACACCGTCGTACTACCCTTGGTCCATTTCTTCTGTTCAGTCCGTCGAGATCAGACATGAGTAACACATGAACACACTGGAGAGCCGCTTCATTGTAGAAAATGAAGTCTTAATTTTAATTGGAAGAGACACTGACAGTGCTTTTCAAGTTTAATACTGTAAAGCTGCTGGCTTTTAAGCAATCTATTGTATAAAGTGCTATATAAATAAACGTGACGTGACTTTACTAGTGACGAATTGCAGAGCTTGCAAACATATCCACATCACTATGATCAGATGCTTTCTTGACTGCTGTTTTCTCACCAATGTCATTTTTGTTAATTTTGCTAACAAATTAACTCATCAGCGTGGACACCATCAGGATGTTTGAAAAAAATAAACTTTTGCCATTTGTAATGTCTATTTGATCACTTGTTTTGTTGGTTAACCATTATTAACAGGTTAATAATGTTGGTTAATCAGTTTCTGATTTTTTTTGGTTAATCAATTTTCTAAAGGCCCTGTTTACTCCTGGTATTAAGATGCGTTTTGGTCAATCGGATCACAAGTAGACAAGGGAGACACATTTCCATTTACAACTGGTGTTTTAATCTTTTTCTTTTGTCCACTTTTGACCACTTCTGTCCTGATTTCTTCGAGGAGAGGGTAAATCTATGGGCTTTTTCAGATCTTTCGATCTAATGGACAAAATAAGCTTGTGTAATTTACATATGAACGCGCCCGGAGACGACAGAAAAACACACGGAGAGCATCAGCTTTCGTCTCTGCTCTGACAGCCGCAAGACCACGGCGAACGCTGTGAGTGCGTGTTAGAAATCAGGAAGGGTGAGAGAACATTGTGCTTGGCATGTTTTTCATCTTCAAATTAAACTTGGGTCTCCAGCCGACAAAGTTTGAATCCCATCTGGCTAGTGCGCTTCCCATAATGTTTACGAGTTAAGTCCGTAGGCGGAGAGAAGTCGGCCTTTTGTGGCTGTTTGAATGCATTCGACCACATGAACGTTTATACTACGAATGCAGTCCGGTTGAATGCATTTACTACTGGAAGTGGTCAAAAGTGGACAAGCTCAAAACGTTTTAGACCCCATTTACACCTGTATTTAGCATGTCCACTTGTGATCCGAACGACCAAAACGCATCTTAATACCAGGTGTAAACGGCCTAAATCTGCATCACAAGACGGAGCAGAGTTCATATCCCTGGTCCTGGAGTACCCCCAACACATTTTGGATGTCTCTCTCATCTTAAACATTGTTCTTACCAATCTCTGTTGTTCCAGTATCTGGTCGGCCTCTTCCTTCTCTTTGCGGTACTGATTCTCCAGATCTTGCAGTCTAAGAGAGAGAAAACATTAGCAAGGGAACGCCTGGTGAAAAAATAGAAGCTAAAACCAGGTATTTACATGGTTTTTTGCTGGTCTGATGGACTACCAACTGGTCCTGCTAAGGTTGACCTGTAGACCATTTTGGTCAACAAACCAGCAACCTCGTTCCAAAAACCAGCTTGACCGTGCATTTTAATATTAATTTCAGATACATTTTTACAAGGCTATGACTTAAACACAGATCCATCCATATAGTAATCACCTGTTAAATGTGTCTTACCTCTTCTCCATCTCCTGCTTGATGTCAATGCCTTGTTTCTCCAGCAGTTCTTTCTGTGCGTAGCTCCAGTCCACTGGCTCCCCCTGCTGGTCCTGTGTGGCACTGCGCTCTCTCTCTAGACGGGCCTGCTCAGGGTGGTTAAACCTGAACACATGGTTCTTCCCCATCACTATACGGTTACCTATACAAGCACAGGACAAAGAAGAACGAAAGCGTTTTTAAACTACGGTTAAGATGAATGTTGGGAATGACATACTACCAGACTGTACATAGCGTAACAATTTTCTGTATGAAAAGAATATCCAGATGACCAGTTGCATTTGCCATAAAGTTAAGTATACCACAAGAGAACAATGCACTGGTTGTTGTATCCCACAATTCAGCATGACTTTCCTTCTTTCTTGACTCATCAACTGGCAAAGGTAAATGGTTAAAGGGTTAGTTCACCCAAAAATGAAAATTCTGCCATTATTTACTCATCCTCATGTCGTTCATCTTCGGAACACAAATTAAGATATTTTTGGTGAAACCTGAGCGCTTTCTGACCCCTCCATAGACAGCAATTTAATTACCCCTTTCAAGGTCCAGTAAGGCAGGAAAGAAATCATCAAAATAGTCCATGTGACTCCAGTGGTTCAACCTTAAATGTTATGAAGCGATGAGAATACTTTGTGCAAAAAACCAAAAAAATAACGACTTTATTCAACAATTTCTTCTCGTCTGTGTCAGTCTCCTACACTGTTGACGTAGTAAATACAGTGCAGCGTTTCCGAGTTATCAGAATGCCGGCTTACCATTGGCTGATGCGGTTCACGTGAGTACCACGCATGCATGCTGACGCAGGAGCTGAATTGTTGAATAAAGTCGTCATTTTGGGTTTTTTTTTCGCACACAAAGTATTCTCATTGCTTCATAACATTAAGGTTGAACCACTGGAGTCTCATGGACTATTTTATCGATGTCTTTACTACCTTTCTGGACCTTGAAAGTGTTAATTAAATTGCTGTCTATGTGTGGATCAGAAACCTCTCAGATTTCATCAAAAATATCTTCATTTGTGATCCAAAGATGAATGAAGGTCTTATGGGTTTGGAGCAACATGAGGGCAAGTGATTAATGACAGAACTTTCATTTTTGGGGGAACTATAAAAAATAACTAACCCTTTAATGTCCACTTTCGCTCATCTTCGGAAGACAAATAAAGATATTAAAAGATATAAAACTAAGATTTCTGTCCCTCCATTGAAAGTCTATTCCCCCCAAACTCTGACACTTAACCATTAAAAAAAAAGGATTTAAAAATGCTAAATAACTGCAGTTATTTCCAAATGAAAGTATTTGGAATGTTTACAATTGCATGTTAAGTCCTGCAATTAATAGTAGGCAGTTATGTACGGCAAGGTCTGTAGTGTAGCAAACAATACACTAGTATTCCATTCTGAACAACGAAAAAAAAAAAAATTTTTTTTTTAAAAAGTCACCTTGTTTGAGTACAACACCATCATTGATGCGTTTGCCATTGACGTATGTTTCTGCTCCAACTAATGGCTCCAAAGTCACCACCACTGCAGACACACACACAGATATTTATGTTTGAGACGTGATTACATGCGTTTCAACATTTAAAAGATAAAAATGGCTTTGTTTTTGTCATGCCCAAAATATCACTTGTTGTGGCAAAATACACCATCTTTAAAACTTTATTGCATTATTTAACTACCATAAAACATATGGAAATGTATGTGATATTTTATATACAGTACCGGTCAAAAGTTTGGAAACATTACTATTTGTTTTTGAAAGAAGTCTCTTATGTTCATCAAGCCTGCATTTATTTGATCAAAAATACAGAAAAAAAACAGTAATATTGTGAAATATTATTACAATTTTTCTATTTTAATATACTTTAAAACATTATTTATTTTCAACATCATTACTCCAGTCTTTAGTGTCAGATGATCCTTCAGAAATCATTCTAATATGAGGATTTATTATCAAAAACAGTTGGAAACAGTTGTGCCGTTTAATATTATTTTTTATAACCTATGACAGTTATTTTCAGGATTCATTGATGTATAAATAGTTAAAAAGAACAGCATTTATTCAAAATATAAATCTTTTCTAACAATATAAAAATCTTTATCATCACTTTTTATCAATTTAACACATCCTTGCTGAATAAAAGTATTAATTTCTTTCAAAAAAAAGAAAGAAAAAAATGACTGACCCCAAACTTTTGAACGGTAGTGTATATTGTTACAAAAGATTTTAAATAAATGCTGTTCTTTTTTAAATTTGTATTCAAAGGATCCTGAAAATAACTATCATAGGTTATAAAAAATATTAAGCAGCAACTGTTTCCAACGTTGATAATAAATCATCATATTAGAATGATTTCTGAAGGATCATGTGACACTGAAGACTGGAGTAATGATTGATAATTAATTAATTTGATCACAGGAATAAATTATATTTTAAAGTATATTAAAATAGAAAACCATTATTTTAAATTGTAATTAATTCACAATATAAAAATTTTTTCTGCATTTTTGATCAAATAAATGCAGGCTTGATGAGCAGAAGATACTTCTTTCAAAAACATTAAAAATAGTAATGTTTCCAAACTTGTGATCAGTACTTTACATGGAGCCCTACACTACGGCGTCAAGACTTTTGTAATGTTCTATGTGAATATATCTTAGAAAATAATTTATTTCTGTGATGCAAAACTGAATTTTCAGCATCATTACTCCAGTCTTCAGTGTCACATGATCCTTCAGAAATCATCCTAATATGATGAAACATTTCTTCTTATGTTGAAAACAGTTGTGCTGCTTAATATTTTTGCAGAAACTGTTCAATAGAAAGTTCAACAGAACAGCGATGATTTTAAACAGAAATCTTCTGTAATATTATGTCTTTAGCGTCACTTTTGTGCGAATCAGTGAATGTCATGAAAGTCATGTGACTGCTCTCACCCTCGTTATTGTCATTGACTTCACTGCAGAAGACGCAATGAAGCTCCTTTATAAACTGACCGCTAAGACGAATATCCACATCCTCCTGACCAACCCTGCAACACACACACACACACAGCCATGAGACACACAGTGCAGTATTTACATAGAAACAATCACTCCTTCAAAAACTCACTGCTCACCTGGTGACTCCATCTTTAATATAATAGATCAGACACTCTGACATCAGAGGATCCTCGTTCAGATTCACCAGGTTGGGCGTCTGGGGAGAAAACACAAGCTCAAACACATGGAAGCATTTTGGACCTAATGAAGGACATGTGCTAGGATAGTGGAGTATGAGTACAAATCATACTTGTATGTTTTGGAGAAACTTTAAGACTCAAGGTGCGATCACATTAGCACTATTTCTGTGAAATTTCGTCGTCAATAGTGTAGGGATGTATGAAGCACAGCTCACACAGAAGTCACTTTCAAACCAAGCAGATTTTTGCTAGTCAAATTTAAAATTCCTGTCAAATTTTTGCTAGTCAAATTTAAAATTCCTGATTGATGAATTCCTATTGAAATGATTGGATTTCGTCTGAGAAACTGTGAATGTGACCGCACCTTTGACAGCTGCTTTGACAAAATGTGTATTGTAAACAGTGCAGCACAAATGAATATGACTTGACTCACTCTTTTGGGTGAGAAGACACCCACTGTTCCTCCGTCCTCTTTCACAGACACACCCATCTCAGCCAGCAGTGACTCCCTAATGTGTCACAACAGAGAAACAGTGTGAGTTTCACATTCGTATGAGACTCACAGAGCCAGACAGGCCATTGAGGTTGGAGTCATCTGACTGACATGTAAAGCACACATTGACTATCCAACAAGCTATTAGTTGGTTAAGGCGGCATCTAGTGGTGTGCGATGTTTCATCTATGACAGTGTTTCCCAACCCTGTTCCTGGAGGCACACCAACAGTGCACATTTTGGATGTCTCCCTTATGCCTGCTACAGACGGTGCAATTTCGGCAATCCTATAAGATCATTACAAATCACACTGTACAACATGGATATAATAAACTTGGGTATGACATGTATGTAGACTGTACAATGATGACACCTATTATATCGTAGGCTACGACGCAAGTTAGTATAGAAGAATAAAGCGTCATCAGCATGCGTTGGGTCGCAAGACCATCTTTTGATTCATCTTTGATTTCGATTGTGAATGCCATATTGATTTAATAACAGTTCAATAAACAATAAGTTAACATTTAGTTAATATTGCCGGGTTTTTTTTCTCATTTTGTCAATGAAAAGAAATCACAGCAGAATTGTTTGTCTCGAAAGCAACACCTAGCTTCATTACAGAATTAATCTGCATTCTGAATGAATCAGTTTAATGAAGGATTCAACGACTGAATGAATCAGCTGTTTGAACGTCAATGGCTCAACTCATTAAGACAGTGACTACTGGTGGTTTTAGCTTTATAAACTATAATAAAAACACTTTAAAAAAAACATTGCATTTAGCAATTGTATATGCAGTGTAAATGCATTCAAGCCACCTCTGAGCTGCATTAAACTGTCTGTGTAAATGCATCTAAATGCTAATTCAGATGTGCAAAGATGGATTTTGTTGATATGGATTTCATTTGGCAACAGTGGAATTTTCTGATTAAAATGTAAGAATTTGACATTAAAGATGATACATCTAACAACGCTGCTTTGTTTTCGGTTTGTATAGCCACATTCTAGCTCTTCCCTTTTTGAAATATTACTGCCACGTGCTTGTATGAAGAGTTATTTCCTATCATACAGGCACAGAATGTGTTAGCTGGCCATTGGCTGTAGTCTTTGCAGTGCATTTAAGCTCAAATTTTCAGCCTAGATGCATGCTAGATGCATTTCAGCCTAGATGACAACATGGTCAGCTTTCGTTGCCACTAGTTCTTGTCAGTTTGGTGTGTCTGGACATTAACATTTACAGGGTGAATTTATTTCATAAATTACATTCGAATTCAGTTTATTACAACAATGTGTGTTATAAATGTGCACATTTTACTATACTGTGAACACTTCATTTGGTTGTGCCTGCTCTCACCTATCTTGTCGTATCGACTCGGTTTTCCTGAGTTTCTCCTCCCATGTTTCATTCAGCTCTGCGATTATCTTCTCCGTTTCCTTTTAGAGACACAGTACAACAATGGAAGTCAGACATATATTTTCTCTGTTTTTTTCTCTGACATTGGATTAATTGACATCATCTTTTTGGAAGCTGGTGTAGCTGCTGAATTTAGCAAAACATCTGAAATGACAACTGTTACCTACTTTAATACCAAGCTACTGAAATATGAAAATACGTTCCCCAACATGCTGTTGCAGTTCTGATATTTGGCTGTTGCTGGTAAGAAAGTGTCTGTCATGTGTACCTTGAGTCTCTCCACAGCCTCCTCTTTGCTGATGTGCTCAGCAGGACTAGCGGGCGTCACGCCCTCCTCCATTGGTGCATCAGAGGTAGACTGTACATATGAAAGCAAGGGCTGATTGAGCTCACTTGATGCACCTCCCAAAGCGGGACGGCCCGTTTCAGACCCTGAGAGAAAATGAGCATGCAAGTTATTTATTATGGCACATGACTGTGACTGTCTACAGCTAAAAGTCGCTTCACTCAGATATGTCAAAATAGGGAACAAAAGACTATCACAACTTCCATTACATGCAGGCTTTGTTATACATTACTCATGTTTACACTTATTTTAGCACTCTCCACTTGTGAACAGACCCTTCTGAGAGTAGTTAATGCCAGGTGTAAATATACCTGAGGCAGTGATGAGGTTGCTGAGTCCCTGAGACAGGAGGAGCTCTTTGAGTCTGTTGACCTCGTCTTTGAGCTCCCGGACGAGACGTGCGTTTGGATCCTCATTTATCACAGCGTTGCACTTTATCTGCTTTGCTCTGTCTGCATACCTGTAGTGAGACACATAGTGCAGGAGCTTAGACAGTGTAAACAGGACAATGTACCTAAAATTCATGCTTAAAAAGAAAGAACTGTGTTTTTACCTGAGAGTACTGAGTGTTTCTTCATAATTAATATCTGCAGGGCTCAGAGCAGCAATCATGGCCGTGCGGGAGTTTCCACCTTCAAACAAAAAACATTAGTGTTTAAAGACTTGTTCGCACCAAGAACAAGAGTACACTATTGAACACAAATCTTTATGTAATCATTAAAGTTAAAAATGAGTACATTAACAAATTCAATTAAAGCAATGATATATAGCTTTCAAGTATTTCTCAATGAAAAATTGTTTGAAGTTTTTCCAAGAAATTATTCAAGTAAATAAAAATAAAAAAATGAACAGAAGTGGTTCGATATTGCTGTTTGATTAATATTAATAAAATAATGGAGGGTGACAGGTGTATAAGGGCTCCCTTTTGCCCACCTGTTTATACAGTGCTGTTTAAAAGTATATGGTCGGTAAGATTAAAAAATATATTTTTTTGAAAGGAGTCTCTTCTACTCACCAAGCCTGCATTTATTTGATCAAAAATACAGTAAAAACAGTAATATTGTGAAATATTATTACAATTAAAATATCAGTTTTTTTATTTGAAATAAATATATAAATAAATATAAATATATATATATAAATATATATATATATACACACATATACACATATACACATATATACACACACATATATACACACACATATATATACACATATACATGTCTAATGCTATTTCATGCATTCTGACTTATTTACACTGTTAAAGAGTTGGATTCTCATGCTAAACATGGCCAAAATTTAAACAAACGAGTTGGACGTATGACTATTTCTGTGCCAAATACACTCCTTCAGTTTTTTTTTGCAGTATGGCCCTGTATGACTTCATAAAGGGCGGAATTGCTTGTACGGCCACTTCTCCCAGATGAGCGTGTGCGCATGTCAACCTGAGCAAGAGCGCGCCCATCAACGAGCTTCGTTC
Source organism: Rhinogobio ventralis (assembly GCA_039654625.1). Classification (NCBI taxonomy): domain Eukaryota; kingdom Metazoa; phylum Chordata; class Actinopteri; order Cypriniformes; family Gobionidae; genus Rhinogobio; species Rhinogobio ventralis. The sequence goes on from CM077194.1 coordinate 46,466,438, forward strand.
GGGGTTACGGGAGCCATCGGCAGCAATGTCATTTTGTTTTTAAACCACGAAATCTACAATGTCACTAAAGACATTGTAAAAGACATATAATGTCTAGTGGTCTAGTGGATTAAACCACTGAACTAATATGAAGAAGGTTGCTGGTCCAGCACCAGTGTGTCCTTGAGCAAGGCACTTTACTCCATCTTGCTCCAGGGGGATTGTCCCTGTAATAATTGCACTGTAAGTCGCTTTGGATAAAAGCATCTGCCAAATGCATAAATGTAAATGTAAATGTAAATGTAAACAACGTTTCACACATTTGTAGTAAATCGAAAGTTATCCAGGGATAATGCCATGGTGAGTTTGTGTGAGTGTCCTCATGACTCTTTAGCTCCGCCCACTGCATGTCTCCACGAGTTCGAATGTTTTCGGAAAGAATCGGTACATCGTATCTGTCTTTTATAAATATGATCAAACTAAAGACTCTTCAGAGATATGAAGGATGCAATACTACTCTATAGGGACTCAAGATTAACATGAGACTAGCAGCAACTGTTTGTGTTATGTACCCTTTAAAAAGAAAATCTTTCTGATCCCAAACTTCAGAACAGTAAAGTGCTCTGGTTCCACACACTTTCGGGACATGTTATACTAATTGTATCTATTTCTCTTTATTCCAAGTCAATGATGACAATTAAAAAAATGTGAAAAAATTCTTACATCATTTTTCTATTACCGTTGAATCTTTTGTTGTGTGTTGAGTTTGTCTTCAGAAGTAAGTTAGAGTAAAAGGAATGTCTTCAACTCAAGGTTTTTAACACAAGACAATGTCTGCCTCTTGGACTGATAGAAAAGTCAAGTAATGGATAGCTGGATATCAAATATAATACACTGGTTTTAGGTGTCAGACCAAACTCTGCGCTAAGTGGGAGGACAAAACAGATCTTCTGGTGGGACAATCCTGGTGTGTCAACAGGGTTTAACAACACATGACCCAAAGCATCTTATTGGTCGATGAGTTTATTTCAGTGACTCTTGTCAGACCAATTTTCCCCCTGGTGTGAGCAGATCTATAGGAATGTATCGTTTCAATTCACAGCCTGTGAATAGGCCTTTAGACAGCAAGACATACCTAGATTTTCTCTCAATAGCCACGTGAGCACAGAATCCCTGTAGGGAATGAAATCAGAGCGTCTCTTCTTTGAGCCGTGCTGTGGAAGGGAAATATATCGTTACTCTTGACAAAGAATCTTAACATTTGAGACAAAACACTGAAAGACAAGGAGACGACAGATGGGAAACAAACAGAAATGAAGCAGTAAGAAACAGAGGAGAGACAGAAAAACTAATGAGCACAAAAAGAAAAGGAAGTTCTTACCATGTCTGCCAGTGCTGAGATGACTTTACCCAGTGTTGTCAGAGATTTGTTAATATTGGCTCCCTCCTAAAAAACAAACAATACTTTTAAATGATCTTTTAATACTAAAATTAAAAGGTTAATTCAACAATTTACTCAGCAGAATGTCCAAAGCTTTTCTGTACAGTAAAGTGAAATGTCAAGCTCCAAAAAATGTGTCTGATTACATCTGATTAATGTCCAATTAAACCCATAATTCAAAGAAAAATTCCCTTCTGCTCATATAGCTCATTCCAGCTTTCACATTTTCAAATGTATCATATACTTATACATATATCATATATGTAGCTTCAGAAGAATAGCAATTTCTCTAACTCTCACTCTCACTCTCTACATCAACACGGTTAATTATTATTATTATTTTTTTTTAAAGAAGTCTCTTCCGCTCACCAAGGCTGCACTTATTTAATCCAAAATACAGTAAAAACATACATATTGTGAAATATTATTACAACTTAAAATAACTGTTTCTAATTAAATAAATGTAATTTATTCCTGTGTTCAAAGCTGAATTTTCAGCATCATTACTCCAGTCGTCAGTGTCACATGATCCTTCAGAAATCATTCTAATATGATGATTTGACGCTCAAATATTATTGGTGCTCAGTTATTAATAATGGTTCTTTTTGCAATTATATTTCACAATATGTGTTTTTACTGTTTTATTTTGAACGGTTGTGTATGTGCCTCTGTCTATCTACTTTAAATACAAGTCATATGAACGACTTTTATGATACGTTTATGGAGTATTTTAATTTTGACATCCCCTTTGTGCTTCCACAGTACAAAAAAAGAGCTGCAGGAAAATCTTTTAGACTATCGCCTTCTGAGTTCCACAGAGAATAAAATTCAAGTCATACACACCTTCAACCTCAAGCCTTTGGCTCCAGATGAGTCTGCTCTCTCACTTCCTGCCAGATCAACCAGGCTGATCTTGCTCACCTGAGTGAGTAAAGAAGTGAAACCAGAGTGAGTAAAGAACAAAAAAGGAGTGTTTTCTAATCTCTTGCACACACCTTCTCAGTGTCCAGGCTGGTCATGTGGTCGTGTCGACGCTGTGTGAAGAGGATGGTGAAGACCGCATGCGAGCGACTGCTGGTCTCGTTCATGTTGGTAGCAGCAACCGTCCTTTAAGTAACAGAAAAATTATTTGTAGCTTTATTGATCACTGACAGATTATTTGATTATCAAAAGAGTGCTTATTTAAATTGAATCAATCATGTTTGTGTGTATAATAATACCTGGCTTTATTGCCAGTGTCCATGAGATCTGCAATATCACTGTAGTTTGTAACCGCCATTTTGGAGAGGTCTTCTACATAAGGGCCCATTATAGGGTGCTCTCTGACCCTCAAGGACCCTCTGCTTTTTGGGTTCAACAAGTCCCGAACGCGCTCGCAGTAAATCTCCATATATGAAACCTTAAAAACATATTATAGAGAAAATTATAATCAAATCCTTCATTGACTAATATAATATATAGAGTCAGCTCATTTTATATCAATAAATTGTTTATTTCACAGTTTAATCTGAAGCCATGGGCTTTATGAGTCCACGCATTAATGGATGTCCAAAAAATTATAAATTTTAAAGTGCCCGTATTATGCTATTCCCTTAACTGTTTATGCTATTAACCTTAACTTTAACAAATTACTAAATTTCTGTCCAAATATCACTTCCATTACAAAATATGGAACCTTGAGACCTTTCCGACGATATGCGTTTTATCAAGATTTTTTTTAAATAGTTAAAATAAATTTTGTAATATGAAACATGACATCGCCCACTAGGTGAGGAGTCAAAAAAAGGCGATCAAAAAAAAAAAAAAAAAAGAGTGCCAGGGGTGACAGTTCAGGGGTTCCTCATTTTATTTCTCCTACAATATGTTTACATGCATCCAAGGTAAAAACTCTCTCAAAGTGTCTGAAACGGTTCGATGAAGGATTCAGTCTATCCATCTAAACCCCTCCTTTCCAAGAGCCTGCTCTGCTCTGATTGGTCAGATGGCCCAGTGAGTTGTGATTGGTCGACCGCTTACAGTGCACGTCAGAAACCATTACCATATCTGAATTTCAGCTCCGGATCTTACTCAGCACATGATGCACAGTGATACGAACAGTAACGATGGTGTCAGTTCCTTTAGATGTTAATCAAACACAAACACAACACAACACAAACCAAACTATTCCAGTCGCAGGCCAGGTCAAAGTAGACACTGTTCACGGGCAGCCAATGAAGACCATAGGTTGGCATTATGCAAATGTGTTACAAACCTAAGTAGGTTCATGCAGGGAGAAAGACTGGAATTACTGACGACTCGTTTTAGGCAGTTCAGAATCTATTCTTTCTTTTATTTGTTGTGCATTTTCATCTTAAAAACTTTGCAGACTGTTTACATTCACAAACAGATACATTACACACTGCATGAAAGGTAATATTCGAAAAAGCATAATAGGGGCACTTTAACACTGCAAATGGACACTCCAGCAAACAGTGGCTCAGACACACACAAACATACCTCTACAGAGTAGGACAGGTCAGGGTCAGTGTTATCTGCTGTTTGTCTGAACAAATCCTCACACATCTATGGGGGGAAAATGCACAATAAGAGAGACTAAAAAGTGCTCAATTCAACACAAGTACAGAATAAATTATTAATTACAATTCTTTTAGTGCGTTTGAAGAACCACTAACTACTATAATGATAAATGGACCCAACAGTTTTTATTTATTACAAATTGCAAGCATGCTTAAAGGTGCACTATGTAAAAAAAAAATCTGTAAAATATCCAAAAACCACTAGGCCAGCGTTATATATTTTGTTCAGTTGAGTACTTACAATATCCCAAATGTTTCCAACTATTTGTAAATCGTGAGAAAATTTCTATTTTAACAAAAGGAACCGGGTGAGGGAGTCGCCTGTCAATTGCGTCATATCTGCGTTACCCTCGGTTTCTCGGTTAACGCTTTACTCTTACTGCAGTGTGCAACAAGTGTCATAGTATCTAATATGATAAACCGAGCTGCGTTACCTCATACTCATGATTGGAAAAGCGGAAATGGCGCCGGCGACTGTGGCATAATAAAAGTCCCGCTGCTTGCGAGGCATGCGTTGCGTTCATCTTATTAACAATCGCTCCAGCGGCCTTGCTCAGCTCCCACAACACTCAGTCCTGCTCTGCTTCTGCTGCTACAGTAACGTTAATAAATCGCATCCATGAACATGATTTCTGCCCGAGTCCTATTCCGATTCTTTTCCACTGGCTGTGAAGTGAAGACCACATGTCCCAAGATTCTGCGCTCAAACTCGGCGTCATCAAACTACGCCTTTGTTTTGAATAGGCGACCTCTAGTGGACGGAAAAGTGACATAGTGCACCTTTAAGCTTCTGTTTACCAACTCTGAGTGCTCTATGTACATAGACTAGCATAGACTACAATGTCATTTGATTTGTTTTGCTATACATATCTCTACATTAAACATCAAATATATACTGATATTCATGCTATCTTCATACAAACACCTGTGGTATGATGCCTTGCTGCCCAGGATCTTGTTTTCCCATCATTGTGTACGACTTCCCTGCTCCAGTCTGTCCATAAGCAAAGATACACACGTTATAGCCCTCGAAAGCATGAAGCAGCATCTCCTCTCCAATGTCCTGATACACCTTCCTCTGAGATGCAAAGGATGGGTCTTCTTCCTGCAACACAGTAAAAAGGGACAAAGTCAGAAGGAGTTTTCTGTGTTCAGATGAATGTCTGAGGAAGATAAGAGTGTTTGATAAGGCCCAATTCACACACTTTTCAACAAACTATAAGCGCATGTACATCAGTGGCATCAGTGGTTTTCTGTAATCGATATCTTGAGTATGCAGAGCATTCAGGGCTAATATGGGCTGCACACCGCAGATGTGCATTCATACAAAGCAGAAAATACATACTTTGGGAGTATGTAGTGATGTAGCATTGGTGCATACTAACAAATCATAAAATTGCGTCTTGATTTGATGGACCCATTTATTGTGTACTGTTTGCAATTGCATGCAAGAATATGTGGCATGACTTTTAAATCAAGTTGAGGAAACTGTTTCGATAGGGACTTTAAAGGGGGAACCTATTATGCCCTTTCTTGATTTTGTTTTTGGGCTCTACTAGAATAGGTTTTCATGCTTGAATGTTCAAAAAAAACACACCCCTTACCATAACCGTGAGTTTCAACACTACTGACTTTGTGCTTTGTAATTTTGCAGACACAAAGAGCAACATTACACACTAAGGAAAGTTGAATATGTAAAAAAGCACAATAGGACCCCTTTAAGACATCACAGACATAACATATCACTTTCTGTTACAATGTACCTTTCAGTAAAGCCGCTTTTAAATCACTATACAAATAAATGGATTATCATTGACAGGTTCATACAATTAAAAAAAAAAGTTTTCCAACTTACTGAGCTGTGTGACCAGTATGAATAATCAAACGTGAAGTTCTTGGGTGATTCCTTGGGTTGTTTGGGATTAACAATACCTGTAAAACATTCACATAATTCAGCACACTAACTTCACACACAGTATTGGTAAATAAAACTGTATTTTTAGGTAAAAACAAGTAAATAAATTATAATTTAGACCGAAATTCTGGTCTAATAATTATAATTTTATAATGTAAAAAAATATAGTTGACATGTATTTGCAAAGTTACTTATAGACAGTAGAAGGGAGAAACGCGAAAGAACATTTAAAAGGTCTAATAATATTTTCAATACATTTAAGAGCACTACAGTCTCTAAACAAACTACACACGTCAGTTTAACAGTAAGAATAAAGGCTACTTTTTTGCCCATTCTACTTTGAATTTTCGGTCTACATCATTGTCTTCTGTGTATCAGAATAATCCACTGTGTAATCACGTTCATGATCAAATGTACGGCTGTATCGGTGTCCTTATTTGCACATACATTTCATTTGAAGACGACGTGATTAAATAAGTGCGCTTACACGATGCTGGTTCATGTTTAGAGCACTAGAGTATATAAAATACACTACCAGAAAAAGTTTGGACACACTTTCTCATCAAAGAGAATGGGAAAGTGTGTCCAAACTTTTGACTGGTAGTGTATGTCCATAAAAACGTAAACACGCTCGCTCCGGTCTATATCTGATCTCTATGATCCAGGTGACGAGTGTTGTTAATCTCATCGCGTGTTGTTTGAATTCTCCACTGTAATGCGATCTCAGCTGTGCCCTCACTACAGTGTAACAGTGAAAAGGGACCCCTCTCAAACAGTGTCGTGCTGCGACACTTTCCGAACGTTGTTTAAAGCGACATACACCAGTATTACTGTATAATAAAAATTCATATCATAACAAAAATAAACACCGGTATTTGCTATGAACCAGTATACCACCCAGCACTAGTTGTTACTATATTATATAATTTAGCATGTCTGGAATGCTGTACTGACGCATCAACATCCATGTTGATGGATTTACATTTACTAGTAAGCAATCCTTGGTTCTTAAAAGTTGAATGAGAGTATCAGGGAGCAATGGAGCCTTTTCTTAGGACTATTCCCAAGTCATGTCAACACACAGTGCTGTCTAGCCATCATAATGAGCTTGGAAAGATCCCAGCTCTGCAAACACTGCAGGGCCACAGCGCTTCCCCTCCATACACACTTCTTTCAGTAGCTTTAGAATGACCTTTGACACCATATCCCTACCAGGCCCTGCACACAATAAAAACTCAGTGAAAACTGAAAATTCCCACTCTGCATAGCTGCATACAAATCATCTCATACAGACCTCGAAAGTATTTACACTTAAACTACACTTAAATGCTAGAATGTCACAGACATAGTCAAAACATCAAATCAAATGGCATTAAATTAAAGGGGTACTGCACCGCTGGAAAGATGAATGTGTATTTAAACTGGGTCATTTATGTAGCAGAAATGTGAAAATATTTTAGAAGTTGGTGCCTTCTAGACTGAGAAAAAACTGGAAAATTTTTTTTGGCTCATATGGATGAAAGACAACAACTCCCAGAATGCACTTGCTTCACTGCCCTACGAGGCCACTCCCACCGGTTACATATTGCCCACCCCACCGTCGTTTTGATTTTTAGAGTAATAAAATAATTTAGTTCAGTTAGAGAACAGACACTACAATTAAAAACTGAACATGTCTGTTCAATACAGCATGAGCCGAACGAGAGTCGCCACACAGACCAGCAGCAGGAGTCATTTTTTTAAGTGCCTATTTAAGTGAGTTTGTCATTGTACCGTTTTGTTGTTGTGTTTTTCATTAAGAATAAACCCACAATTCAAGCAACCCCGCCCCCGAATTGGCGCTAATTCAAAACTGAAACGAGCACGATCATTCGAATATACTACCGGGTTTCTACTGATTCAAAGCTTAATGCTAATCGCTGAAGTAACCCTTTAATGGCCAAACTTGTATACTGAGGAATAGGAGACTGCAGAAAATACAGCGTTTCTGCAGGTTTTATGAGGCAAGACTTTTTAATAGACCATTTTAAGGGCAATTAAAGAAAATGTAGTGAATCTTAAGGGTTGAGTACCTATGCTATCAACCACTACAATATTGAAATAACTTTTACTGTACTCTCTTATCAACATTGCAAACAAGTGATGTTCTTCCTCAGTATTTTTTATTTTGTTTTCTAGTGCATTCTGGAATTCTTCAAAAAAAGATGCAAAAAGAAGCTAAAACTATAACTTAATTCAAAGGAAAAATGTGTTTTCATACCTAATTGTTAATATAAGATATCTGTTCTTGTTTTAAGCATAAACTGAACTTATTAACTTGCCAGAAACCAAAACTTCACATCGTCATTTTGCATCTCATGTAAATGTATCTTGATTTAAGAATGTTTAGATATTTGTACAAGAAAACAAGACAAAAATACGGAGGAAGAAATTTATTTTTACAGAGCATGGAATATTTAATTCCATGACTTTTCAAACTTAAGACTTTTTACTCCAATGTACTCCAATTTATTTGTTCCTAATCTTCTAACCCTAATTGATGAAGTGTGTAGCTTTTCATTTCTTAAACAACCATGTAGGAAGACACATCATGACCATATTCCAGGATGACAATGTCAAGATTCATCAGGCTCAAATTGTGAAAGAATGGTTTGGGAAAAATTGATGCACCTCTTGATAAAAATAAATGTTGTGATGTTATTTTCATCAGAGTCCAGCACTCTGTAAAGTCTCCTCCAGCACATCCCAAAGACTCTCAAGGAATTTAAGGTCTGGACTCAGAGGAGCCAATTCATGTGTGAAAATGATTCTTCATGCTCCCTCCCAGTCCCAACCATTCTTTCACAATTTGATGAATCTTGACATTGTCGTCCTGGAAAATGATGTGTCTTCCTACATGGGTGTTTAAGAAATTAAAAGCTACACACTCCATCAATTAGGGTTAGAAGAACTGTTGCCAAACATATAACATGCTAGAAACACAGTAAATCACTGCAATAATGATCCAATCATAGACTCTTAAACATTTGCCCATTTAAATCCAAACAGCAACTTTTTTTGTGGATACGTATAGAATGTGAATAACTGTCGAAACACTTCATCACAGTCAGTCACAGTAAAAGATGGTCCCTTTGCTTTGCCCTTTTCAAACTTTATTGAAGTTTAGATACTTATTCAAGGTTTTTATGTGTGTTGAATTGGCAGCAAGCAGAACTGTCTCTAGCTCACAAATGTGCCATAGCGACGTGCAGCTGCGGTTAAATTGATCAGTCGATTCTGCAGTTCAGAATCGATTCAGAATCACGATGCATCAAAGCATTATCTTTTTCTCCCACCACTATTTTGAGGGGTCTTGCATGTTCTGGTTAGCTGCTATTTTGCTCTTTAAGGATGGACATGATGCAAAAATCAAACCAGATCAGTTTTTCCCTCTCTAAAATTCAGTTTGATGTAATTAATTTGAGATGAGTGTAAAAGTGAAACTCCAGTGAGTAGGGTCATTAAAAGGAAGCCAAAGGGTGGAGAAGGCCCCAGCAGAATAAAGCACTGCTGGGTAACAATGGAGCACTGCTGCCTTGAGCTCACACAGCTCAGTGTTTGTGTTGGAGGGGGGTCAAACCAAACAGACTGCCAGCCCGGCAGATTCTTTAGATAGAGAGTGCGAGAGAGAGAGAGAGAGAGAGAGAGAGAGAGGGAGGGGTAAGGCAAATGCAGTGGCGGCGCTGCAGGATGCAGTGGAAGAGAGAGTGAAGTGGAAACGCTGTGTAGAGGAAGAATGTGAGGTCTGGCAGCCAGTACTGTAAACGGCAGGATTTTACAGCGGTTTTAGGACTGTGGTTTGGAGCCGTATTTCCAAACTTTCAGAAATTCCCCCTCTCTTTCAACATGTGGGTGGAGACAGAAGTATTTTTGGATATTACCATGGAAAAGTTAATAGAGAGTTACTAGTAAAAGTGTGGAACGAGATTTTTCAGGATCACATCACATTCACAACAACTTGATCTATTGGCATTGAGTTGATTGCACTAATGAAATCATGCAATATTTTATATCGAAATTCATTTTAATTTCAATATAATTAATTTCAATAATTTGAAATCAATATATTTAAACATCAGGTGTTAAAAAGTGCTGAAATACTGTATTCTTTGAGAGATGAAAACATGATTAAATTAGTATGATGATTAAATCATGTAATATGTAATAAAATATTTAGCTGTAATTTATAAAATAATAACATTTAGTAAACAAGTATCTAAAAATATCTAAAATGGTATAACATGATCTTTTAAAAGTGTTACATTTGGGGAATGAAAAACAGGGATCGCTATACAGCTATACGCTATACAGCTATACAGCTTCGAAGCACACAGAAAAGCTACGGTGGCCGGCACAGGACAAATATGTCGTCGTCTGAGACAGCAGAGAGTGACTAGCGCTCTGTAGAGCAGTTTGTCCATTTAGGGCTACTGTAGAAACATGACAGCACAAAATGCCGATTTCACTGTAAGGGGACCCGCGGTGTATGAAGATAGAAATGGCTCATTCTAAGGTAATAAAAACATAACTGTTCATTATGTAAGGCGTTTATACACAGCTGAAAACAGTTATGTATATTATATTGCATTTCTGTCAATAGATCCTCATAAATACTACACAGTGCACCTTTAAATGTCTGACAGACGAGATGGAATTTGTAGACGAGCTGTTTTTATAACGTTAGAATAATGAATATTAGTATAAGATACTGATGCCAGTTTTCTTCCCACAGATTCCAAGAGGCTACTCTCGCTGCAACTGCCAATATTTACTAAATGTTTTTGAGTATTTTATGATTGTAAAAGAACACACTGCTTTCTGCTTCAAACTGTATTTAATAATTATGTAAATATGTATAGGCCTGCTTTAAATGGTATATATAGCATATAAATATTTACATAATTATTTTATGTTTTATGTTTATGTTTAATCTTTTCTTTGAAAAAAAATGTAGTAAGGTAATAAGAATTCTAAAAATGTACGAATTATGTGGAAATGTGATGATCATATAGCACAATTGTGGCAACAAATTATGTGTAGGGTGACACATAATGAAAAAAAAAAAAAAGAGCAAAATGTTTATTTCAAAACTAACAGGCTGGTGCATGTTTAATTATGAGCTAACCAAAAAAAGCATAACTTTGACTCAAACCCCCCCCCCCAAAAAAAAACATCCACCTCCATGGACTACAGTGGATAAAATGTTTGGAATTTATGCATTCACATGAAAGGAATGTGTTTTTTTTAAGACAAAGATAACGCAGTATTTAACTTCTCATCTTTATCAAAGCACAATGTAGACAGAAAAATTAAGTTATAAAATGAAAGAAAAACATATCAGTGTGTGTGTTGCACTCACAGGTGCTCTTGTCCTGCATCTGGATCACACACTTGGCTCCTCGGTTCGTCTCTCGGCTGTTGAAAGGCCGCACGCGCACCGCCACCTTCACCGAGGATGACGCCATGGCAACCAGCAGCCAAACTACTCAGCACCTGTAAGACAAGTGAAACAATGTTCAGAATTCACAAAAACATATATTATATTTATCAACCACTTGTTAAAGGCTGAGAAATAACATACTCAGATACATTTCTCAGAATGTAAATCTTAAGAAGGAATACAGAAATGGTGGTTGATACAATAAACATTTCTGCGATCTGTTCTGAATACATATTCTATGACCAATGGGTCAAAGTTTAGCTGGTAGTCATGATATTAGACCATGCTGGTAGGATGGCGTTATACCATCTGGTAGCAAAAAGCATTTATCCCCATTGATGGCCATTCAAATGTAGCTGTGTATTCTGACAAAAACTACATAAATATATAATACATATAAAAAAATAAAAAATCTTGGAAAGAAAGGATAGACACCCACTCATTACTAGTGAAGGCTTGGGAGTGTATGCATTCTTGTCATATTTCCATTGACTGCTGAATAATTAGTCACACAAAGGCATAATGTAAATAGTTTCACATTTATACCTTATAAAATGTTGTTCAGTGTAGTAGTGTTGTTTTCAGTAACTATAACTATTAAAAATGTTGTTGTTTTTTTAAATAAAGCTGAAATAAAAACTTAAATAAAACCGTGTTTAAGTGCTATAATCTAGCCTGGATGCCAGCCGAACTTAGCCCCGCCCACAACATTTGAGGTCGGGAAGTTAGGTCTGGACTTGATCCATTGTGGAGTAACTATGCCCGAACAGGAGCTGTTCGGACCAATCAAATTGTCAGGGCGGGTTTTATACGATGATTGACAGATGATCAACAGTAACGTAATCATCCACGTCACCAAATAGCGCTTGGGTTGAATTCGTTCCAATCCTAAATGGAGAACTTGTTCGTATATGCATTCACCTTTACCATTTCTCTCAAAAATGATGATCGTGTTGGTAAGTACTCTGTGTATCCTTAAATTCTTTTTACAACACCAGCAAAGATCGTTTACACTCATCTTCTTCTACTTCTTCCAGCGCGCGTGCAGTTGAGTTCTGTTGACAACTATGCGTTAGTGATGTGTCGTTCATGAACGATTCGTTCTTTTTGAACTAATCTTAAATATGACTCGGGAACAACAAGTTGTCTCAGAGAGCGATTCGTTCATTTTGTGTTGACCGCGCATCGGTTCTGTACAGGATCTTCTGCATTCAGCCTATGGGGCTGTAAGTTGGTGAACGAATGACTCGAACCCGAAGATTCGAGAGGTGAACTAATCAATTCTGTTTTCGAGACTGCATGCATTACATATGGGGCTGTCACGGCCCAGATCAGACAATGATGACGGAACTAACGACTCGAAGCCGAAGACAGGAGAGGTGTACTAATCTTTCTAGGGAACAGACGTGATTAAATGTGAAGTGACAAAAGAAAGAACGACTCAGATTCGGAGGTGAGGTTAACTAACAGACTGCATAGCCTGAAGACCCAGCTAAGCAATTAATTAATAATTTCTTTCTTAAAGTTTGGCCTTGGCTGCATTAGCTTATAATTATTTTTTTATTCCAAATGTGATCAACGTTTGCATAAGTACTAGATGTGTTGGGGAATTTAACATGTGACATTTTAATTATATTCTGCTGAAATGAACAAAAAGATTTGTTCATTTTGCTGAACGAGATTCAAAGATCCGAGTCCGTAAAATTATCTGACTATGCGTCGCTCAACATACGTCACTTACTCCGTTGCTCTGATTGATTGTAGGTCTATCCAGTGCAGAGGCATTTTCTTTCCTGGTTCGGTTGAAACACACCCCATAATCACAGCCCAATGGAGCAGTATCAGACTCATATTCTGACTAGAATTGAGTATGACAATGTCAGTCTAGCTATAATCCGGTTCCCGGTGCATCTACCCACTCAGAAAACAAGAAAAAGGACAACCCAGTAACTTTGTTTCGGTAAGCCTTTTTCTGCAAGCATGTGAAAAAACGAGCTGCTCAGATTTCTCTCCCCTTCTGACGTAGGATGGGGATCTATTATAATATTACCGCCCCTTAATCTGCACGTTTCCACCCATGGTGCTTACGGATTGTTCCGTATTAGCATAGTTTTCGCCCTCAGTAAGTTGTACACTGTCCGCCATTTTCTCCGCGCTCGAGCAGCTGTAGCGACAACAATGTCTTTTAAGCAATGCAAGTGCATTGCCTGAACGAGGGACAATTCAAGGCAGGTTTTGCTAAAAAGTTAAAGCTCAAGGATGGATCAGTACCAACTGTTTGTGATCCAGCTTATAGACTTCGGAGTGATACTGGTCACGGCAGTAATGAAAGGGAGAGCGCGCACTTTATTACAGTTCATCAGAGTTGTTTTACGGATATAAAGTTTACCAGTTTATTAAGCACCCCCTAAAAAGGCATAAGGTCTGTATATATTGGTTTACTGTTAGTTGTAACGAGTGTTATTGTGTAATTCGCTGTGTATGCTGATGATAATGCAAGGGAGAAAGAGTTTATGGATAAAACTTTAATGCGCACTTCTAATAGTGGATAAAAGCAAGATGGCAACATAAGTTAAAACTAAATTATACCTGTTCTATCTCCATGCAGCAATATATTCTCTGGCTCTGTAGGCATTATTGTCTGAGTCCGGTTTGAACTGAACACTGTTCGTTTCTGACATATTCTGTTGTTGTTGTTGCACGAGCTATTAAAGCCCAGCCCTCTTCTTGAAAGAATAGGCAGGGGGAGTTGCAGCTCATTTGAATTTAAAGGGACATGCACAAAAACGGCACGTTTTTGCTCACCCCAAAAAAGTGGCAATTTTAACAGGCTATAAAACATGATCTGTGGGGTATTTTCAGCTAAAACTTCACATACACACTCTTGGGACATCAGATACTTATTTTACATCTTGTAAAAAGGGGCATAATATGTCCCCTTTAAATAAACTTAAAATAAAAATGCTGTTTTTTTTTTTACCTTAATGCTGGGTTTAGTCTGTTGGGCCATTTTATTGGGTTATAATATTTTTAATATAATATAATACATTTAATATAATATTTTTACCCAGGTGCTGGGTAGTTTTTCTGTAACTCAGCTGCTGGGTAATTTTTACTGTCAATACAAACCCCCTCACACACCTACCCAGCTCTGGGCCAATGTAACCCAATATTGGGTAGTCTGTGTCAAACCAGTTAAACCTTGATACATTTGTCACACAAAGGCATAACAATGTGAACAGTTTCACATTTATACCTTATAAAATGTAGATCAGTGTAGCAGTGCTGTTTTCATTAACTAAAACAAACTTAAAAAAATGTTTTTTATTAAAATAAAGTTATTACTGAAATAAATAAAAAAATATTAGGATTAAAAACTATGAAAGTTACAGCTTCTAAAAATAGAACTAAATGAAATAAAATAAGTTTGAAGAACTAAAATTAAAACAAAAGCACATAAAATGACTTTAATTACTCAATCTGAAAATAAAGAAATAAAAGCAAAATATTACTAAATTGTGTGTGTATATTATACATACATCATACATACAGTCCATTTGTATCATGATCACCACCACATTGATCGAAACCATTGTGCATGCTCACATTATTTCTCTGCACTCCATATATCACTTGTTTGCAACTGGTTTACAACAAGGTGTCTTCAGCGTCAGGATGAGTCTGGCCAGCAGCCAATGAGCCGTGTACACTTGTCAGCTCAAGAGAAATCACACACACACACACACACACACACACACACACACGATGGGAACGACCTCAGGACATCATTACCACTTTAACTACAACAAAAACATGGAACACCCACTGTTACTATAAAAGATGATAATTACTGCTGTGCTGCATTACAATAGATACAATCAAACACATGAAACCAGCAAACAACAGAGGAAAACAATGCTTATTCTGCCAATTCCAGCACACAAAGACCATTCACACTTGCTGCTGTTATTGTACGATCATATTAGCCCAGTCAACACATGGCGACCCAGTGAAAATGAGGAATAATTACAGTACCTGTCAAAGGTTTGGAAACATTACAATTTCTTCAGCTCACCAAGGTTGCACTTATTTATTTAAAAAGGCACAATATGTAAGATTTTTAGATTAAAATATACAAAAACCACTAGAAAAAAGTTATACATTTTGTTGACTTGTGTACTTTATCCCAAATGTTTTTAAGAATGTTTAAATCCAGAGAAATAAGCAATTTTAACCAGGACACGAACCGTGTGTCGCCTATCAATGACATCATACCCCCGTTACCCTTGATTTCTTTGTTGTTGTTGTAGAAACCATGGAAACACCAAAGACGCTTTAATATATTATGTGTTTTATTAGACAGGTGAGCAACTGTTTGGAGAATCATTGTTATACAGCTCAACACAGTTAGTCTTATTGTTTAAACAGTAGGAACTCTAAAGTGACGTAAGTCACTTTTGACTTTTATTTTGACGGCGCGGCAGACATTTACTTTGACGCCAGAGCCTGAGCACACAGCGCTCACATTCTCAGTCTTCATCAGCTCACGATCTGTTTAACAGTCCTGTCTAATATGTTATTAGGTAGAACTATTATACAAAAAAAGTAGACAGTTTATGAGGAAGTATTAACATTAGCGTTTGCCGTGTGGTTGATGTCCAATGTAACTAGCTGAGCAGAAATACATAATCATGTTTCGCTTGGTCCCCTTAAAGTTGCATTGGATTTTCTCCTTAGCATAAAGTTTGAGAGGTCCATCTATCACTGTTTTCCATGTTTGTAGAGTTAGTTTGTGTAGTTAATATATAGGTTGTGTACACAACTTTTTAAAAATGGCGGGTGCTTGTGTTTTGCATGCGTTCGACCAGTCCGCGTACACTTAACGTTACGTCACTGGTAGTTCCTATTGTGCTGGGTTAGTTCCTAATCTGAAGTGGTTGTGATTCACCTCTCACAACGTAACATGCTTTAAACACACCTCTTAAGCACGCAGAATAATGTAAGTGGAATTTTTTTGGTTGTAATCACGGCTTTGAACGATTACATAATCGTGGCATCCGTAATCGTAAACGCGATTAGAAATTTGATTAATTGTGCAGCCCTAGTTGGCAACATTGGCAAATTATATAATATATAAACCGATGAGCCAAAATAATATGCTAATACCCTCTGCATGTTGCCAAAACAGCGCCGACCCTCCAAGGCATGGACTCTACAAGACCCCCTTCGTTGCCCTTGTGCATCGCTGAGCCTTGGGCGCCCAACACCCTGTCGGCGGTTTGTGGTTTGTTCCTCCTCGGACACTGTTGGTAAATTCTCACTGCTGACCGGGAGCGGCACACAAGCCTTGCCGTTTTTGAGATACTCTGACCCAGTCACCTTGCCATAACAATATGGCCTTTGTCAAAGTCGCTCAGATCTTTATTCCTGCCCATTTCTCAAGCATTCAACATGTTCATTATGATAATTGATTGTTTGCTTACCATCTAATGTACCCAGACCTTAATATGTGGCCTTGTTAGGAGATGAACAACATATTTAATTTTACCTGTGACTGGTCATAATGTTTTGGCTCAGTGTACATCACAATACCGGAAAAAAGACTGTGCATTGATTTAAAATGTAAACAAAACGGAAGTTGCAATACTCACAAAAACAAACAAACAAACAAACAAACAAACAAACAAGTGTCTTCTCTTATGTAGCTTTTTGTAAGTCACAAGTGTTGAGCATGAATGTAAGCATTTCAGGTTTTGGAACAGCAATTATTAGCTTTTAAAAATTAGACTGAATTACAATGATAAAAATGCTAATAATATTATGTTAACATATTGTGGATCCCTACAACATATTTTTACCCACACTTGTTCTCTGTTGGGTTAGTGGTGTAACAGCACATGCATATTACCCATTGTAAACACATTCCAGTGTATTTCAGGCATCAGCAGCTTGGTATGAGGGGACAGTATGGGCTAGTCAGCAATGCACCCTGAGGGATTGTGTGTGTGTGTGTGTGTGTGTGTGTGTGTATGTATATGTATGTATGTATGTGTGGTGCAAATTTGAATACACAGGGACAAAAGTAGTTGCTACTGTCGTCTAGGTAAAAATAAGTTTACACAAAACAGGATGAGTGGAGGAAAAAGCTAGAAGTAAAATTAGTATGTGAATCATGAAGCTGTGATTTCTGGATCCTGAACAAAGACAGTCAAAGATCTGCATTACAATCAAGTCACAGGAACAGAGCTACACCCTTTAGCTCAAACAACACAAACACACTCTCTGCCACTGTGCCACAGCCCGCATAACACTCATAGTCTACATTACACACATATTGCTGGCTTATGCAACTGCAGCAGGTGACTGGGTGCCTGTCAGCTAAGCAGCACATCTAAGGTTTCACTCTCCTGACTCATACACTCAAATGAGATTACATACTGCAGATTGTGCCATACTTCTATTAGTCTGCTTACTATGTGTGCAGATCTCAATATCCAGTGCTTGACCCAATATTGTTAAAAAAAAAATTAAACAAACAATCACTACCACACATTTCTCAATACTTGGGTCACCTTTTCAAAACTGTTGTTAGTTGCACCACATTAATTAGATTTTGGAGACTAAAGTTTTTCAAATATTACCAAGCAGTGAAGAGGTTGTTAAATTTTCTCTTTTCAAACTTTCATTCCTTTAATGAGGCTTTTTTTTTTTTTTTTACTTCATTATGATAACAGGACAGTTGAATCACCCTGACATTTACTTAATGCTTAAATATCTTAAAACAGAAATGAATTGCCATGCTTATCAAGAGATCTATGTAGGTACAGTGGGTTGTCTGTGATATTTATATACATCATGATTTGGAATCTGTGCACGTCTTTCTCATTGCATTACTGTATTTGTTGTTTATACTTTATTTTCCTGTGTTCAGTTCAATTATTTTTCGGATGGGTGTTGTAAATGGGCAATTTGCGATGAAGTTACTGCATGATTTGCATTTATTGTTTATGAATATAAATTGTTTATGAATAAATTATTAGCGTTCAATTTAAAGGTGCAATGTGTGAATTTGAGCGGCATCTAGCAGCGAGGTTGTGAATTGCATCACCTAACACTCACCCCTCCCTTCCGGAGCACAGAGAGAAGCTACGGTGGCCGACACAGGACAAAGATGTCGTCGTCAGAGAGAGCAGAGAGTGACTAGCGCTCTGTAGAGCAGTTTGTCCGTTTAGGGCTACTGTAGAAACATGGCGGCGCAAAATGGCGATTTCACTGTAAGGGGACCCGCGGTGTATGAAGATAGAAATGGCTCATTCTAAGGTAATAAAAACATAACGGTTCATTATGTAAGGTCTTTATACTCCACTGAAAACATAGTATGTATGTTATATTGCATTGTCAATAGATCCTCATAAATACTACACACATATGTTTAAGATTATTTGCTGTACAGTTTGCATGTTTGTTTGTTTTTTATTATGATCTGCTAATATGTTTTTAAATGATTATTTTAGATATATTTAAGATATCTTATTGGTTTTCATATAGAGAAATGCACATGTTCAAGGCTTTGTTTTAAATGTTTATTTTGAATTTTATGTTTAAAAGCAGCATATTTGACATTATTGTACTATTTGTAATGACAAGTATACAAATATTATTTGTAATGACAAGTATACAAATATTATTTGTAATGACATGAACATATCACAGTCAACAGGAAACACTATACAACATGGTTACACCGTTATTAATATGTTTTTAATGTTAATAACCATTAACGTTAAACATGATTATTGGCAAAGTTTTAAAATATTACTCATTGCATAAAGTGACTATTTAAAAATTATTGTTATTAAATATCAAAATCCATGTGAAAATAGTTCATATCTAATAAAATAAATTACATGTATAAGCTCCGCTCTTCACTTCTGTCCTGTGGCTGCTGGTCTGAAGTTGCTGGCGCTGGATACTATTGTGGTCCTATTTGGCTGGTCATGTGATTGCAACATCTTCCCCCATGATAAAGGTGACCAGCTCTAATCTTGTCAGTGAAGTATTTTGTGATGAGCGCAGCAAAAATAGCCCTGACTGGTGAAGAAACTCAATTGATAATTTTGTGGTAAAAATCAATCCCTTACATAAGGTCTTCTCTTTCCCCTCAAGCACAGTGTTTCTGTAACGTCTGGAACTTTAATGTTGGTCACATTTTAGTAATAAGGGTTGGAATCTGGAGCAGAGAACCAAATCGCAGCACAATGCACAGCTGATAACACGATCAGCCCGCTCAGAGCTGACACTGATACAAGAAAACCGCTGATCTAAGACCAAATCTTCCTCTGTCAATTCTGAATTTTGTTATCCATTTAAAGGGGTAGTTCATACAAACGTGACACTTCTGTCATCTCCTCACTCTCATCTTTCTCTGTGGCACACAATAAGATATTAAGTAGAATGTCCATGCTGCTCTTTTCCATAGAGAGAAAGTAAATTGTGACTTGGCGTGTCAAGCTTGAAAAAAAGGCATAAAAGTATCATACATGTAATCCATGTGACTCTCAAGCTACATTACAGCTCTTCTGAAGTCATGCGAAAGCTTAGTGTGTGTGAAAAACAAATCAAAGTTGTGTTATCGTCATTTTACACTACGGGCCTGCTGAATGCTTGAATCTGATTGGCTGACGAACGTTCTAAGGTGTGCAATTATTTTCAGGGAAAAGCACGGCTAAAGTAGTTCCAGGCAGGTCTTGACCGCATTACAGTTCCGTATCACTTCGCCCAATGATTTCAGTTATTTCAAAGGTCCTTACACTGACCAAACAATTAAATAAAGTAAACAATAGGATAAAAACGGCAAATTATTTCCATATTTTTTCCTCAAAATTACATTTAATTATGTACAAAAAGCACATACTCTTTTTCTCCCACTCAAACACACACACACATATAGTACGGACACACACTCGCACAGAAACGTGTTGTCAGTGCTACTCTGACGATTTTATCAGTAAAATAGTTTAGCAACTTAAAAGCTACATGACATTTCTCACTAGCGAGGTAATAACGGCGCTGTTTTTACAGTTTCGTATTAGTAGACGCTGCTGCCGAACACTGTTGAAAGAGACGCACAGACTGAGGTAATTCACATACGCTCTCTCGCTCTCTCTCTCTTCTCCGCATTAACCCCGCCCACTTTAATAGTTCTCGGACACCCACAAGAAAAAAGTTCTGCTCAGATGAGGTGTAAAGAACAAGCTGCGAGAACTCCCAAACCAGGGCTGCGAGAACAACATGACGCCCTGGGAGCGAGAACTTTTTTCTCTTTTCTTGCGGAGTATGTAATGGCCTATGTAACTGCATTAGTCTGCTATCAATGGCTCAACCCTCTGTTTTCTAGCTCTAAAATGACGTTTTGGGATTAGCAACGGAGGCTTGGGTTTAGATGCGCAAGACAAGGACAAAACCTGACAAATGTCTTATATTAAATCATCTGAACAATGTTTTGAGGTGAGGTAACCGTAGTATATGTGGAATAATTGACTCCGGGCCACTGAATTATTGATAAATAATGCACACCCGAGGTGTGACCGCATTACCACATCGGGTGTGCATTATTTTTCTAATAATCCAACGGCCCATCGTCAATTATTCCTTACTTACTGCATGAAGACATGCTGAACCAGGTTTGCTCGCAATGATTTTGAACAGCACTGATTTTCATGTCACTTGACCTTTTATGACAGCTAATTTAAATATGCACGGTTAGTGAATAGCCCCTTTCGCACCGGGTAGTTGTAGGGCGGTTCCCTGAGAACTAAAAGTTCCCCTAGGGCCATTTTCCTGGTTGCATTCGCACCGCCAGTAGGAACTTTGAAGTGACATAAGCAGCGCTTGTTGTTGTGACTTATTTTGACAGCATGCCAAACATTTATTTTGACGGTGCTGAGAACGCCAGAGCCTGAGCACACAGCGCTCCCATTCTCCGTCTTCCTTTGTTTATGATCTGTTTAACAGCCCTTTCTAATACGTTATTAGATAGAACTGTTATACAAAGAAAGTAAACAGTATATGACAGTATTAGTGTTTGCCATGTAGTTGATGCCCAATGTCGCTAGCTGAGCAGAAATATATAATCATGTTTTGCTTGGTCCCCTCAAAGTCGCGTTGGATTTTCTCCTTAGCGCAAAGTTTGAGAGGTCCATCTATTACTGTTTTCCATGTTCATAGAGTTAATTCATGGAGTAAATATATTGGCTATAATCTGTGTGTGTACACGGCTTTTTAAAAATGGCGGGTGCTGGTGTTTTGTGTGCGTTCAGCCAATCAGCATACACTTACGTCACTGGTAGTTCCTATTGTGCTTAGACCCTACTCTGAAGTAGGAGCTAATTTAGTTCACCCAAAAGTCGTTCCTAGAACTAAAATTGTTCCCAGTCCCAAAAAGCATGTATTTCCATCATTAGTTCTAAGAACTATGAAAAGGTTCCTCCAGTGTGAACACTCTTAATGTGCAAACCGTGCATCACTAACACTCACACACGTACGTGCATCAGCTTCCGCGATTGTATTTTCCTTCAAATATCAAGTCAAGAGAATGAACAACGCACATCAAGAAAGGAATGTTATTTCACTATTTAAGCCCGTCGAGCAGGCCGGTAATACATTTTGGTAGCCCGACTTGAAAACACATAGCCCCGGGATGTCGGGCTTTGCGAGCCCTGGCCCATACAGGTTCAAGTCTGATCCCAAACCGCAGGACAATGAACCAACAACACCTCAAATTGCATACTCCAGCCTGTGACAGCGTGGTAAGTTATGTTTAGTTAGACACATAATCAGTAGATATCAAACGATCTGTAACAATGCAATACTGTCTATCGGTTTGTGTGCTTTATTTAATGTTAAATGTTTAGTGCTCCAAGCTTTGTAGCCGTACTAAAAGCAACAATGGATATTTCAGCTCAGATCTTGAAGTTAAAGTCCCTGTGAAGGCGAGATTTCTTTCTAAACACATTATAAATGTTAGAAATGTATTGCTGAAACACGTTACAAAGACTGTGAACTGTCCCTGTGTAGTATTGAATTGTGGAGTTAGACCGTTAAACAGTTTTTCACTATTGCTGTGTTCAGGATTTTTTGGGTGGGGCTAAAACGGTGGCATCACTGGAGCGGCCCCTCCCCCAACACTATCATAACTGTTGATGATGCACTGGAGCCACTGAGCCTGGCTTCTCCCCTAACACTATCATAACTAGAGCACATTCGTATCAGTTCGCCCGCTCGATCGCAGGTTACTGTCAGTACCGTTAGTTACTACAGCCTACAACTTACAAAACAGCTTACAAAACAAAAACGATGATATCAAGAAGAGGTGGATTCATTTTGTGAACAGCTACCTTGATGGAGAGCTGAAGATCACCACCAACACCTGCCTCTGCCTTCCCGCCCCGGCCTTCATCTGGTGCCGTTGTGAGCTGTACGTGAGTGTTGTCTTGTGTGCTTACAGCAGCTTTCCCGCGAGTGGACAGCGGACACGCCCCCAGCGTTTGAGCGCAGAGAATGCTGCTTATTTTTTCAAGATTTTGATAAGCCATTTTATTTACTTGGCGAATTTTTTTATGATTCAAATTTGTCTGGGTGGTTAACACATTTGTCTGTGGTGTGACACTTTAATTTTGACTTTACAGGGACTTTAAACAAATGGGAATAAGAACGTTCAATCTGTGAACAAACAAGTGTATTCTATAACAAAGATTGTTTTAGTAACATTATGTATTTTTAATAATGTTTAAATTGTGTAATATTTGTGAATTTGATTATGTACTGTCCTGATTGGCTGTAGTTTTTGATTGATTTTGTCACATCTCGTAGTTGCGTCGTGTCTGGTGTGGACAGACGAATTGCTCGTCGCTGGAATCTTATCGCATCACGTCTGGTTAGGACAATAGACCAATCAGATTACCGTGTAATAGTTCAAATAGTCACACTGCCATCTCGTCGTTTTGAGGTAGAAGAGCACGGGATGTTTTCTCTACAGAAGCTCATGTATAGAAGTTGTGCTGCTTTGGTTTGCAATTTCAGTTTTAAAGAGAGTGCAGAGCACCATTTAATTTGGTCTCGGTTTAAAATGTCCACACTTTATTGTGGCTTGATATTTTTGTAATAACAGCTGACTTTCAGCATGCCCAGGAGGCAGAGCCGCCATCATTGGGATGAACATAAACAACGCAATGATTAACGCATTCCATGCAAATCAACTAATTTAAGTAAACTGACGTAATCAATTCATGACGATGTGTTGTTCCAGCCCTAATTGACTTTGTTCCTTGCACTTCAGGAATACAGCACTCAAGTCGCATTGCCCTTTTAGAAAATTTAGTACATACACAATTATTAGTACAATACATTAGTAGTATTGGATCGAGTAAACTAGCTATTTACATGTCTTTTTTTAACTATTATTAGTTTACGCTGTATTATCAAAATTGGCATCAAGTAGGGCTGCACGATATTGAAAAAAAAAAAACTTACATTGCAATATATATTTGCAATGGATTCACCAGATGCGATTAGCTCTATTTGAAAAGAATTCTAGAATAATTGGGGTGATTTTGTAGGGGAGTGAATCTGCATAGAAAATAAATTACAAGCATAGATAAATACAATAGAATAAAAATACAACTGAAATATATGTTTTTCAGGTAAATCTAACAGTATTTAGGAACAGAAATTCAATAATCAAATGTAAAATAACCATCTTCACTGTATAAAATATAACTAATATAATTTATTAAAGGGGCTGTATGTAAGTTTTTGACTGTACTAAAGCATAAAAACACCATAATACGTTTGCAGATATATAGGAAACATGCTAAATTCACCTACTTGTTTCTCAGGGAAACAATGCTACGACCAGTTATTCTACTTTGAAATGTGCGTTCGGTGTCAGAATGTCTGTTTTTGAAACCAATAGTATTTTGAGAACCACAGGTTGCCAGTTGGCGGAAAACACAGCGTATTACAACCATGGAAGCCAGCAAACAAACTGGGTCAGAGATCGTAGATTCTACCCGATCTAAAGCCTCGACACATCCATCTAAAAATCTCTATGAAAACGCTTACAGCATATTAAAACGCTGATAAAAAAAAAACTCATAAACTTACAGTGTGGCTTACATTGTCAATTGCGCTCGCTCCTGTTGCGTGTCCTCAAGCTGGCAACCTGTGTGAGCGTCGAGTCTGAGGAGGGAGCGGGGGAAACAATTTATCTTTGTTAAATCTACAAAAGTAATTTTCTCTTTCTCTTTTGTTGTTTGATCACCATTGGTGAAACAAACAGCTGTGGGTATATTAGGTTGCTGTCCCTTTAAGACGAATGCACTGACCTAATATAAATCCGTTTTCTTTCTCAATTGTTTACAACACATAACTGACTGTGTTTACGAGGATACTTGATGAGATAAGCATTACGACTTTATTTTGCGTGCACGTGTCCGTCTAAGCTAAAAAAAAAAAGAAGAAAGAGAACTAAATTCAGTGTTCATGTGCTGTCTGCACGGCTCTGTGTGTATGCACAGAAAACAGTGCGCGAGTTACAGTCCTCTTGCGCTTGATGCCTGACTCAACTTAAAGCCACAAAATGTATTTTTCGCCACTAGCGGCCTCTTTTTCCAAACAAAAGGCTTAGCTTGATGACGCCTTGATTTTCACTGAGCTTTTATTATACCACAGTCGCCGCTTCTGCTTCTTCCGCTCATGTGTATGTGGGGTAACGCAGTGCTGTTTATCATATTAGATACATTTAAGTGTGTTGAACGTGATGTTATAATGGTGGAGACTATGAGACACTTGTTGCACACTGCAGTGAGCTAGATCGATATTAGGCATGGTAAAACATGGTACTCGTGGTAAATCAAGAAACCATGCAAATAAGAAAAAAAACTGTTAAGCTATATAACAATGATTCGTTTTCTGTTGATGAATGTCTCCAAACAGTTGCTCACCTGTCTAATAAAACACATAATATATTAAAGCGTTGGTGTTTCCATGGTTTCTACAAAATAAAACCGGAAATTGAGGGTAACACGGGTATGTCATTGATAGGCGACGCACGGACACGCTTTGTGTCCTGTTTAAAATTGCTTATTTCTCTGGATTTAAACATTCTTGGAAACATTTGGAATAGTGCAAGTACACAAGTCAACAAAACAACATTGTTCTAGTGGTTTTTGGATATTTTAATCCATAAATCTTACATATTGTGCCTTTAAAAACATAGGCAAATGATTCACTCTCTAGCCCTATTGGGACGATAATTGTTTCTCGTGGGGTCGTAAGGTATTTTCATCATTTACAGGGGCTAGTGTGTGATTTTATTGCCGTCCGAATCCAGAATGTCAGTGTTTTTCTCCCACCACCCGCGTAAAAATCTCTGGCCGAATTACCTACTGTTTATAGACAAACACCAATGTCGTGTGGTAATTTAATTGCCTACCGAATCCACATCTCTGAGTTTTCAAAAACAGATCACTTCAAAATGTACTGTTTATATCCTTTTTGACCACTGCAGAGCACCGTATCGCTGTGCTTCGCTGTAATTTGGATGCATTTTAAAGATCTAGCCAACACTTTTATTACTGAAATGCTGGAAAGTATTTACTTATAATCGCCCACTCCTACTCGTGTTAACCTCAAATACAATACTGACCAAAATAATCGTCATTATGATTTTTGGCCATAAAGCGAGCAGCCCTACACTGCGTGTTTCACAGTGAAGCACGGCACTATAACGTTCATCTGGGAATGCGACGCATGCCACCCATCTTCCCAAACGTGTACCCTACCTTCAAGTTTATAGTCCTAAACTTTAAGCTATGTATGTAAGAACTAAACTATGCCACGTTAAAGTATAATTAACTTCCAGACAGATTCTATGTTTGAACACGAGCCATCTGAGAGAAAGAATGAGACAAAGAGAGATGGACAGCTAAAATGAGAAAAACAGAGAGAGCATACCTTTCTGAGACTGAGGAATGCTGGTCTGTCATTAAGTGTGTGCATGTGTGTGTGTCCTGTAATAAAGTCCCTAAAGACAAGCAGCTGCAGGCATGCAAACCCAGTTTTCAATTAAAGTGCCAGAGACGAGGCTGAGAGTACAAATAGAGCATCAGAGCGAGCCAGACATAACACGTTATACAGCATACATAAATACAAACAAGGTCAAATAAAGTGCATCAACACACCTGAACTGGAACTAAGATAAGAAAACATTGTTTCCCTCTCATAACCTCAGCGATGTCAAGGCCACAGGTTAACCAATCCTTCCATTCAAAAGGTACCGTGGTGCTAACATGGTGCAGAGATGGTTTGAGACTAAATACATTATTTTGATGTATACCATGGTACTGAATATTCATATACCACATGGCACTTCAAGGTATTATTACATCCAAAACTAGTGCTAGATTAATCGCATCCCAAAAAAAAAATTGTTTACTGTGTATAATTATTAAACTCCTTCATGTATACATTTAAGAACTATTTGCACGTATATACTGTATAGGCTATATATATACACTCACCTAAAGGATTATTAGGAACACCTGTTCAATTTCTCATTAATGCAATTATCTAATCAACCAATCACATGGCAGTTGCTTCAATGCATTTAGGGGTGTGGTCCTGGTCAAGACAATCTCCTGAACTCCAAACTGAATGTCAGAATGGGAAAGAAAGGTGATTTAAGCAATTTGGAGCGTGGCATGGTTGTTGGTGCCAGACGGGCCGGTCTGAGTATTTCACAATCTGCTCAGTTACTGGGATTTTCACGCACAACCATTTCTAGAGTTTACAAAGAATGGTGTGAAAAGGGAAAAACATCCAGTATGCGGCAGTCCTGTGGGCGAAAATGCCTTGTTGATGCTAGAGGTCAGAGGAGAATGGGCCGACTGATTCAAGCTGATAGAAGAGCAACTTTGACTGAAATAACCACTCGTTACAACCGAGGTATGCAGCAAAGCATTTGTGAAGCCACAACACGCACAACCTTGAGGCGGATGGGCTACAACAGCAGAAGACCCCACCGGGTACCACTCATCTCCACTACAAATAGGAAAAAGAGGCTACAATTTGCACGAGCTCACCAAAATTGGACAGTTGAAGACTGGAAAAATGTTGCCTGGTCTGATGAGTCTCGATTTCTGTTGAGACATTCAGATGGTAGAGTCAGAATTTGGCGTAAACAGAATGAGAACATGGATCCATCATGCCTTGTTACCACTGTGCAGGCTGGTGGTGGTGGTGTAATGGTGTGGGGGATGTTTTCTTGGCACACTTTAGGCCCCTTAGTGCCAATTGGGCATCGTTTAAATGCCACGGCCTACCTGAGCATTGTTTCTGACCATGTCCATCCCTTTATGACCACCATGTACCCATCCTCTGATGGCTACTTCCAGCAGGATAATGCACCATGTCACAAAGCTTGAATCATTTCAAATTGGTTTCTTGAACATGACAATGAGTTCACTGTACTAAAATGGCCCCCACAGTCACCAGATCTCAACCCAATAGAGCATCTTTGGGATGTGGTGGAACGGGAGCTTCGTGCCCTGGATGTGCATCCCACAAATCTCCATCAACTGCAAGATGCTATCCTATCAATATGGGCCAACATTTCTAAAGAATGCTTTCAGCACCTTGTTAAATCAATGCCACGTAGAATTAAGGCAGTTCTGAAGGCGAAAGGGGGTCAAACACAGTATTAGTATGGTGTTCCTAATAATCCTTTAGGTGAGTGTATATATATATAACATTTTTCTTAAATGTGTTTTGCCCAGCACTATCCAAAACACAATGTGCTGTCAAATCAATCAAACAGAGCCTGGAGCCAACAGCATGAATGAAACATAATTCATAATTCATGTACTCCAGACACCTGAAGTTACTCAACAGGTTTATACATGAATTCAAGAAGCCACACATCATCGTACGGTCTGTTCACAATAATTCAGACACAATCTAATGGATCTCAGTGGCGATTCTCTTATAAATGTCAAACAAAAACTAGATTCATAATTCAACTATTATGACCCCCAATAGGATAAAATGACGTCAAAGGACATCAAAAAGGAAAATATGTCAGGATGTTCACTCTCAATGTGATTTCCTTTACATTATTCTAATGCAATTTCGGTTTATCCAGCAAGATCTTTTTCTAAAATGAGTCATTCCTTTGGAACATTTGGACAAACTGATTCATAAGCAGACATGCTTTGCAAATTAAGGTACTTATGTAACATATGCACCTTAATTTGCAAACCACAGAAGTCAAATGAATTGTCAAAAAATCTTGAAGGGATCCTGATGTTGTGGCATACGCGAATTCAGAATTAAAAATCAGATATTCTACTGGATCCACTTAAATTCTGAACAACAAAACTAAAAGATATAAGAAATCAGTATGAAAAATAATAATGAAAAACAGGACTAGTAGGATCTGGTAAGTAAATGTGTACTTCGCTGAAATAGCCACTTACCAGTTCTGGGTTGTTGCTTAATCGAGCCACCAAGTCGTGAAATTAAATCCAGAGGGAGTTTGGGAAGAAAACGGATTTGCTTTAAATTCGCGTCCAGGGATGAAACGGCGGCTCGTGTTTCTCCACCTGCTGGATCACACGACGACCAACAGCAGGAAAAGTTGGGTGGAAGTTTTTCCGCTCACTGGAATTCGTACGCACAAAACCCAACACAACAAACGCAGAAAGTTAGTTCCTCGTTATTCCTCCCTGCACTGAAAAGTTGTTTATTACACTCACATACATGAACGTGATCCGCATGCGTCCGCTTAACGTGTGGCTCTCCCAAATCTCCGCACTTCAAACAAAAAAAGCTTTAAAACCGGGAGACGCGTTCTCGTCTAACAAATATAACAATATTGTGAATGATAACAAAACTATTTTATACTCTTAAGAACACTGACATATCTTACTGAATGAAGGCGGATGAATTAAACAATCGCCGGTATGTGAAAGTTTAGAGCCCTGCCGTCACTCTTCCCAAAGATCAGAACATGACGTGAGCAGACTCAGAGAGCAGATAAAAGTCCTGCTTGTCTGGAATTAAATACATTAATAAATACAAACCTTTCTCGTTGGCTAATTAAAAGTCCTGTTCGTCTGCTACAACTTTCTAATTTAATTTAAATAAATATTCTTCTTTGGCTAATTAAATAATTCATGTTCGTCTGCTACATCTTACTAATTTAATTGAAATAAATAAATAAAACCTTTTTCTTTGGCTAATTAAAATAAATAAATAAAATGTAATTGAAATAAATGAATAAAACCTTTTTCTTTTGCTAATTAAAAAATCCTGTTCGTCTGCTACATCTTTCTAAATTAAATGAAATAAATAAGTAAATAAATAAATACATTTTTCTTTGGCTAATAAAAAGTCCTATTCGTCTGTTACATCTTTCTAACGTAATTGAAATAAATAAATAAAACCTTTTTCTTTAGCTAATTAAAAGTCCCGTTCATCTGCTACAATAAATATTTTTTTTCTGTTACATCTTTTTTATTTAATTTAATTTAAATAAATAAATAAATTATTTTTCATTTGCTAATTAAAAATCCTGTTCGTCTGCTAAATCTCTCTAATTTAATTTAAATAAATAAATAAAACCTTTTTCTTTTGCTAATTAAAAGTCCTGTTCGTCTGCTACATCTCTCTAATTTAACTGAAATAAATATTTTTTTCTTTGGCTAATTAAAAGTCCTGTTCGTCTGTTACATCTTTTTTTTTTTTTTTTTTATTTAAATAAATAAATACATTATTTTTCATTTGCTAATTAAAAGTCCTGTTCGTCTGCTAAATCTCTCTAATTTAACTGAAATAAATAAATAAATATTTTTTTCTTTAGCTAATTAAAAGTCCTGTTCGTCTGCTACATCTTTCTAATTTAACTGAAATAAATATTTTTTTCTTTGGCTAATTAAAAGTCCTGTTCGTCTGTTACATCTTTTTTTATTTTATTTTTTTTATTTAAATAAATAAATAAATTATTTTTCATTTGCTAATTAAAAATCCTATTCGTCTGCTAAATCTCTCTAATTTAACTGAAATAAATAAATAAATATTTTTTTCTTTGGCTAATTAAAAGTCCTGTTCGTCTGTTACATCTTTCTAATTTAATTAAAATAAATAAATAAAACATTTTTCTTTAGCTAATTAAAAGTCCTGTTCGTCTGTTACATCTTTCTAATAAATCTTTCTAATAATTGAAATATATAAATAAATAAGTAAGTAAATAAATTTTCTTGGGCTAATTAAAAAATCCTGTTAGTCTGCTACATCTCTCTAATTTAATTTAAATAAATAAATAAAACCTTTTTCTTTAGCTAATTAAAAATCCTATTCGTCTGCTAAATCTCTCTAATTTAATTTAAATAAATAAATAAATATTTTTTTCTTTTGCTAATTAAAAGTCCTGTTCGTCTGCTACATCTCTCTAATTTAACTGAAATAAATAAATAAAAATTTTTTTCTTTTGCTAATTAAAAGTCCTGTTCGTCTGCTACATCTTTCTAATTTAACTGAAATAAATATTTTTTTCTTTGGCTAATTAAAAGTCCTGTTCGTCTGCTAAATCTCTCTAATTTAACTGAAATAAATAAATAAATATTTTTTTCTTTTGCTAATTAAAAGTCCTGTTCGTCTGCTACATCTTTCTAATTTAACTGAAATAAATATTTTTTTCTTTGGCTAATTAAAAGTCCTGTTCGTCTGTTACATCTTTTTTTTATTTTTTTTTTATTTAAATAAATAAATACATTATTTTTCATTTGCTAATTAAAAGTCCTGTTCGTCTGCTAAATCTCTCTAATTTAACTGAAATAAATAAATAAATATTTTTTTCTTTGGCTAATTAAAAGTCCTGTTCGTCTGTTACATCTCTCTAATTTAATTTAAATAAATAAATAAAACATTTTTCTTTAGCTAATTAAAAGTCCTGTTCGTCTGCTACATCTCTCTAATTTAACTGAAATAAATATTTTTTTCTTTGGCTAATTAAAAGTCCTGTTCGTCTGTTACATTTTTTTTAAATTTAATTTAAATAAATAAATAAATTATTTTTCATTTGCTAATTAAAAATCCTGTTCGTCTGCTAAATCTCTCTAATTTAATTTAAATAAATAAATAAAACCTTTTTCTTTGGCTAATTAAAAGTCCTGTTCGTCTGCTACATCTTTCTAATTTAACTGAAATAAATAAATAAATATTTTTTTTCTTTGGCTAATTAAAAGTCCTGTTCGTCTGTTACATCTTTTTTTTTAAATTTAATTTAAATAAATAAATAAATTATTTTTCATTTGCTAATTAAAAATCCTGTTCGTCTGCTACATCTCACTAATTTAATTGAAATAAATAAATAAAACCCCTTTTCTTTGGCTAATTAAAAGTCCTGTACTTTTGCTACATCTTTCTAATTTAATTTAAATAAATACATAAATTATTTTTCTTTGGCTAATTAAAAAATCCTGTTCGTTTGCTTCATCTTTCTAATTTAATTGAAATAAATGAATAAAACCTTTTTCTTTAGCTAATTAAAATAAATAAATAAAATGTAATTGAAATAAATGAATAAAACCTTTTTCTTTAGCTAATTAAAAAATCCTGTTCGTCTGCTACATCTTTCTAAATTAAATGAAATAAATAAGTAAATAAATAAATACATTTTTCTTTGGCTAATAAAAAGTCCTGTTCGTCTGCTACATCTTTCTAACGTAATTGAAATAAATAAATAAAACATTTTTCTTTAGCTAATTAAAAGTCCTGTTCATCTGCTACAATAAATATTTTTTTTCTGTTACATCTTTTTTTTTTTATTTAATTTAAATAAATAAATAAATTATTTTTCATTTGCTAATTAAAAATCCTATTCGTCTGCTAAATCTCTCTAATTTAATTTAAATAAATAAATAAAACCTTTTTCTTTAGCTAATTAAAAGTCCTGTTCGTCTGCTACATCTTTCTAATTTAACTGAAATAAATATTTTTTTCTTTGGCTAATTAAAAGTCCTGTTCGTCTGCTAAATCTCTCTAATTTAACTGAAATAAATATTTTTTTCTTTGGCTAATTAAAAGTCCTGTTCGTCTGTTACATCTTTTTTTATTATTTTTTTTATTTAAATAAATAAATAAATAATTTTTCATTTGCTAATTAAAAATCCTGTTCGTCTGCTAAATCTCTTTAATTTAATTTAAATAAATAAATAAAACCTTTTTCTTTAGCTAATTAAAAGTCCTGTTCGTCTGCTACATCTCTCTAATTTAATTTAAATAAATAAATAAAACCTTTTTCTTTAGCTAATTAAAAGTCCTGTTCGTCTGCTAAATCTCTCTAATTTAATTTAAATAAATAAATAAAACCTTTTTCTTTGGCTAATTAAAAGTCCTGTTCGTCTGCTACATCTTTCTAATTTAACTGAAATAAATATTTTTTTCTTTGGCTAATTAAAAGTCCTGTTCGTCTGTTACATCTTTTTTTTATTTTTTTTTTATTTAAATAAATAAATAAATTATTTTTCATTTGCTAATTAAAAATCCTGTTCGTCTGCTAAATCTCTCTAATTTAATTTAAATAAATAAATAAATATTTTTTTCTTTGGCTAATTAAAAGTCCTGTTCGTCTGCTACATCTTTCTAATTTAACTGAAATAAATATTTTTTTCTTTGGCTAATTAAAAGTCCTGTTCGTCTGTTACATTTTTTATTTATTTAATTTAAATAAATAAATAAATTATTTTTCATTTGCTAATTAAAAATCCTGTTCGTCTGCTAAATCTCTCTAATTTAATTTAAATAAATAAATAAAACCTTTTTCTTTAGCTAATTAAAAGTCCTGTTCGTCTGCTAAATCTCTCTAATTTAACTGAAATAAATAAATAAATATTTTTTTTCTTTGGCTAATTAAAAGTCCTGTTCGTCTGTTACATCTTTTTTTTTCAATTTAATTTAAATAAATAAATAAATAATTTTTCATTTGCTAATTAAAAATCCTATTCGTCTGCTAAATCTCTCTAATTTAATTTAAATAAATAAATAAAACCTTTTTCTTTAGCTAATTAAAAGACCTGTTCGTCTGCTACATCTTTCTAATTTAACTGAAATAAATAAATAAATATTTTTTTCTTTGGCTAATTAAAAGTCCTGTTCGTCTGTTACATTTTTTTTTTATTTAATATAAATAAATAAATAAATTATTTTTCATTTGCTAATTAAAAGTCCTATTCGTCTGCTAAATCTCTCTAATTTAACTGAAATAAATAAATAAATAAATATTTTTTTTCTTTGGCTAATTAAAAGTCCTGTTCGTCTGCTAAATCTTTCTAATAAATCTTTCTAATAATTGAAATATATAAATAAATAAGTAAGTAAATAAATTTTCTTGGGCTAATTAAAAATCCTGTTCGTCTGCTACATCTTTCTAATTTAACTGAAATAAATATTTTTTTCTTTGGCTAATTAAAAGTCCTGTTCGTCTGTTACATCTTTTTTTTATTTTTTTTTATTTAAATAAATAAATAAATAATTTTTCATTTGCTAATTAAAAATCCTATTCGTCTGCTAAATCTCTCTAATTTAATTTAAATAAATAAATAAAACCTTTTTCTTTAGCTAATTAAAAGTCCTGTTCGTCTGTTACATTTTTTATTTATTTATTTATTTTAAATAAATAAATAAATTATTTTTCATTTGCTAATTAAAAATCCTGTTCGTCTGCTAAATCTTTCTAATTTAATTTAAATAAATAAATAAAACCTTTTTCTTTAGCTAATTAAAAGTCCTGTTCGTCTGCTACATCTTTCTAATTTAACTGAAATAAATATTTTTTTCTTTGGCTAATTAAAAGTCCTGTTCGTCTGTTACACATTTCTAATTTAATTGAAATAAATAAATAAATAAATGAATAAGAACCTTTGGCCAAGTCTAATTACATTATTTGCTAATTTAACAGATTTCATTTATGTATATATGCGTTGTATGTCACGCGCATACAACGTCAGTGGCGCGAACATTTCATAAAAAACCGTAAAGCGTTTTTGAAGACGTTTTGTTACTATCAGATATTTTCAAACGCATTTAGGTCTCATATTCCACATAAGCTAACCTTTTTCAGCCTTAGAATATCGCCAGTATATAATAAACGAATAAAATATACGTTTAGTCTAAGTTTAAGTGTTTTTTTCTGGCTACATGACCAAAAGAGATGTGGACCACGAAATATCTGTCACCACAAACTGAAGAGGATTTCGACCTATTTCCGCCTTTCGCAAAGTAAGAGTTTCTGTCAATTATGTCCAAAAATAAAGCACCATGCACTGTAAAACAATATTTTTCGACGTTGTAAATAAAACATATTATTATTTTTCCTTCAAAATTTCACGTTTAATTTAATATGTGAATTACTTGCCGTTTCTTTAGAACTGTTTGTGAAATTTACTAGCATTTTCTGAGTAAAAAAATGGTTTCTAAACCATTTTTTTCAGTGTGTTTTCTATATCCATATGTTTCTCTGTGGCCTACTGTAATTTATGGGCATAGTAATGTTGTTGTGCCATCTACAGGCGATCAAAGGAAGTGACTCGTCACTGTGAGGAGAGTGTGTTACCTGAGCAACCTCAATATGACGAGCCTTTCTGGAGGCCAGATGTGTCATTGTCATGGTAAAACTCTTCATTTAAAGGGATAGTTCACCCAAAAATGAAAATTAGCCCATGATTTACTCACCCTCAAGTCATCCTAGGTGTATATGACATTCTTCTTTCAGACGAGCACAATCAGAGTTATATTAAAAAATGTCCTGGCTCTTCCAAGCTTTATAATGGCAGTAAATGGCTGTTTCTGTTTTGAAGTCCAAAAAAGTGCATCTATCCATCATAAAAGTGCTCCACACAGCTCCGGGGGGTTAATAAAGGCCTTCTGAAGCGATGCGTTTGTGTAAGAAAAAATATCCATATTTAAAACTTTACAAACTACAGTCTCTAACTTCCGCTAACTGTCGTACACGTGTTCACGAGAAAAGGGCGTTCCAGCGTATGATGCGGGCGTAGCGTAAAGTTCTGGTGACAAACGCAGAAGATGGAGCTCGCGAGAACTAGCATATTCTCATTGGAGCGTCCTACGTCATACGCTGGAACGGCAGTTTTTAAATATGGATATTTTTCTTACACAAACGCATCGCTTGGCTTCAGAAGGCCTTTATTAATAACCCCCCGGAGCCGTGTGGAGCACTTTTATGGACTTCAAAACATTCCAAATTTTTTTTAATATAACTCTGATTGTGTTCGTCTGAAAGAAGAATGTCATATACATCTAGGATGACTTGAGGGTGAGTAAATCATGGGCTAATTTTCATTTTTGGGTGAACTATCCCTTTAATAGCCTCATCTCAGTCGAAAAGAGTTCAAAAGTACTTCAGGGTGCTTTGAAAGTTTGACTGTGTTTGTGTGGTTGTTGGCAGTGAGGAGTCGTTCAGATATGAACCCTTTCTTGATCCAGGCCTGTATTTCTCTTCATCTGCTGGGATGGTGAGTGTCGGGTGCACCTTTATCATTTCAAGTCCGTTTAAAGTCATCGTGAAACAAACTTTACCCTATTTATTCTCTTAAAAGGTGTTCCTGATGTTATTGTGCTGGAATCATAGGCCGGTTATTCCATAGAAAAGTTTGTCTTGGCTTGTCTTTATTTGAGGAAAGACAAACTAAGACATAAATGACTTCCCTTTCCACCTGCATGACTCCAAAAGTATCATGGTATGACCATATTTTTCTTGGACATATACCATGATAGTCATCCCATGGTATTTTTGAAGTACTTTCCTTTATGAAAAAGAAGTTCACGTTAGCACATTTTTAAAAAGAGTACTTATAATGGAAATTATTATTTAAAAAAAAAATATTATTATTAAAAGAATATGTTTAAATGTGAACTGAATGTAATGTTTTCGGACACTTATAGTTAACTGCAAATAAATAAAAATGTATTATAGTTTAAATTTATATTAAATGCAGTTTACTTAAGTAGGTATTAAATCTAGGTATAGGTATACACATCTGTATATCTAATTTCATAATTACTTCGATTGTCTTGGTTAAAATGTCCTGCAGAATATACTGACAAGCATTTATGGTAAACTAAAATATACTTTAACGTAATTTCTATTGAAACTTATATGTCAGGTTTTTAAATATATTTATAAATAAGCATTTGTAATGAAGTTCCAATTTAGTACATTTAATTTAAAATAACTTCAAATAATATCAAATAACACACCACATGTGATTTTACACAAGATTATAATAAAATTATTGTTTAAAATGTACTTTAAAGAAAAACATTTAATTCAACATTATTACAAAGTGCACTTAACACTTAAAAGTGTACCTAAGTGGAAAGTTGAAAATATCGATACACGTGAATATCGCAATATTATGTTCTCAAAAACACTGTAACAATATTTATTTGTTTACATCCAATATTTAAAGCAAGCAGCTTTACAGTATAAATATAAAGTGGACTATGCACTTTCTGTAATATAAAACTATGAATCTTTAAAGCAAGATCCAAGAATATATAACTGATCAGGCATAACATTACAGTTTGGCACTTGTCAAACTCGCTCAAATCCTTACGCTTGCCCCTTTTTCCTGCTTTTAACACATCAACTTTGAGGACAAAATGTTCACTTGCTGCCTAATATATCCCACCCAGTTGCCGTGATGAAGAGATAAACAGTGTAATTCACTTCAGCTGTCACTTTACCATTTTTTTCTTTACTTAGATTGCACAAAAATAAGTGACATAAATAAGTGCAGATCCCACTGTTTTGATTAAATAATACTTTTTTGCTCAGGTTTTATGCATATGGTGGTGTGTTCTTTGTAAAAAAAAATGTATTAGATCTTAAAAAAAATAAATAAATATTGCAATATATCACCTTTCTTACAGAATAACAATATATTGTGATAGTGATATGTATCGTATTGCCAGATTCTTGGTGATACACAGCCCTAATAAAAGTACACTTAAGTGGTCTACTGTATTTCATTAATAATATATTATTTGCAAGTACAGTTTTTTTATATACTTGGATTTAAAGTACACTATAAGTGCACTTTTAATACAATCAAGCACACTTGATTTTCACAAGGGTTGAAGAACTCTGGAATGGAATTACCATCACTTTACTATGGTAATATCAGCCGCTGTAAACTCATTCTTTCAGGTGAGCAGACAAAACAGAGTGAGCCCAGGCCTGACTCATGAGAAGCTACCGCACCCTTCACAGCTGATGGGTAGAAGGAAGAGAGGTCAAGGACTTCAGAAACAGGCTGCCAACGTTCTGAAACATATAGGAGAACTCAGGACGAGACAGCGTCATATAAATGCGTGAGTGAAGGATTGTTGGAGGGAGAGGCATTAAAGGCACCCTGAAATCAAAATTTAAGTTTTTTAGCTTTTAGTATGAATATGTTAGCCTTAAGGTTATGAATAAGCTGGTGTGTTCCAAAACGATGATAAAATTCGCATTTAGGAGATATAAGCCTTCAAAACGTACAGTCTCTCACTTCCGCTAAAATGGACCACAGATTTTCATGAAATCCCTGCGGACTTTAGCTTCTCATCACATCTTCTGTCCAATCAAATGCTCTCTAGAATCTGAAGCGTCCCGCCCCCTAAATAGAAATCGGTCACTTGTTCACACATTTATTTTCTACATGGTGAATGGCACATAGTGCGCAATATAGGGGATAGTACGGAGCCTTGCACATGACATGCAGGAAAAAACTAGTAGGCTAAATTGTGCGCACGATCGAGGGAACGAAATAGTAAATTGTGCGCATGATTTATAAATCAAGGGAACAAAATAGTAAGTAATCGTGCGCACAATTTACTTTTTTTTTCATGTGCGGGGCTCCGTAGGATAGGGAACGATCAGAGAGTGTAAATATGCTTTCAGTTGAGGGAATGAAGTCTGGTTTCACGTTAGTGTCAGTGAAAACTGCGGCTTTCCCGAGCTCAACAGCTCTAGTCAAACTGTAATATAAACAAAATGCTATTGGCTGTTTAAAAAAAGGGGAGGAGCTGCTGTCCCGCCCTGTCTTTCTGTTTCAGGGGAAATTACTTAAACACATTGAATAATGCTGCACATTTCAAGGCACTTCAGTGGGACTTTAAGGATTAGAAAATATGTGATAGATGAGTCTATTTTGTTCCAGGTTAAAGGGGGACAAATGGTGTGGTGCCACAGCTGTGTCCATCCCAGAGGAGAGTGCTGAGGCCGGGAATGAGCAGCTTCTTGGTCTTACAGCTGGTATTAGCTTCAGTACTCTGCTAATGGATGATCCTGATGTAACCATGACAAAGCCTTATGAAGCTTCTTCCTCACTGACTCATCATCAGGTAGCATTTATTTGCTGAAAGGGAGGGCTTTTTTGTCTTACACTCTTACACAGAAATCCGCTTGTTATGTATGACGTCACGTGTCACCGTTTCTGGGTTTAAGCGCTCTATTAGGGTGTGTTCACACTTGGAATGTTTGGTTGGATTGAAACAGACCCTGGTGCGATTGCTCTGTTAGTGCGCTTCATTTGAATGTGAACGCTGCCATCTGAACCCTGGTGTGCACCGAACAAGAGGACTGAGACGCTGAAAAGATGGGTCTCAATCCACTTCCAAACGAACTCTGGTGCGGTTCGAATGAAATATGAACGCAACATGGACCAAAGACATGTAAACATGACATGATGTCACAAGATGCGACCCTAAAAAGGACAGAATGCTCAAGCATACCGTTTTTTTTTTCGTCATAGTCGCGATGTTGCCCATCACAGTTCGGAACAGGCATCAGAACCGCGTCTCCTCGCAGCAGATCTTCATTTGTGTGTGTGATGGAGGGATTCCTGCCGCTGTTTTGACTCCTTTACACATTTTATAAGCTCTTCACGAGTTCTCAGCTGGTCAAAATACCATCATATGTAGCTACGCACACGCAACAAGCGCATTTAAACGAATGGAGGATTGGACCCGGAAACAGTATTCCCTGATTCCCTGACCTAAGTATTGAGAAATAGATCCTAGCGATTATAAAAAAACTGTAATTGACTATCAAATAAAATACCCAGATACTTATAACTTGCAACACATTCTATTTTTGTTCCCTGGGAAGACTAAACTATATTGCCAAAAGTCTTGGGACGCCTGCCTTTACATGCACATGAACTTAGATGACATCCCATTCTTAATCCATAGGGTTTAATATGGAGTTGGCCCACCCTTTGCAGCAATAACAGCTTCAACTCTTCTGGGAAGGCTTTCCACAAGGTTTAGGAGTGTGTTTATGGGAATTTTTGACCATTCTTCTAGAAGCGCATTTGGCACTGATGTTGGACGAGAAGGCCTGGCTCACAGTCTCCGCTCTAATTCATACCAAAGGTGTTCTATCGGGTTGAGGTCAGGACTCTGTGCAGGCCAGTCAAGTTCCTCCACACCAAACTCACTCATCCATGTCTTTATGGACCTTGCTTTGTGCACTAGTGCGCAGTCATGTTGGAACAGGAAGGGGCCATTCCCAAACTGTTCCCACAAAGTTGGGAGCATGAAATTGTCCAAAATGTCTTGGTATGCTGAAGCATTAAGAGTTCCTTTCACTGGAACTAAGGGGCCAAGCCCAACTCCTGAAAAACAACCCCACACCATAATCCCCCCTCCACCAAACTTTACACTTGGCACAATGCAGTCAGGCAAGTACCGTTCTCCTGGAAACCGCCAAACCCAGACTCATCCATCAGATGACAGAGACAGAGAAGTGTGATTGGTCACTCCAGAGAACACGTCTCCACTGCTCTAGAGTCCAGTGGCGGCATGCTTTACACCACTGCATCCGACGCTTTGCATTGCACTTGGTGATGCAAGGCTTGGATGAGCTGCTCGGCCATGGAAACCCATTCCATGAAGCTCTCTACACACTGTTCTTGAGCTAATCTGAAGGCCACACGAAGTTTGGAGGTCTGTAGCTATTGACTCTGCAGAAAGTTGGCGACTTCTGTGCACTGTGACCTTGCTTTGTGATTTTACGTGGCCTACCACTTCGTGGCTGAGTTGCTGTTGTTCCCAATTGCTTCCACTTTGTTATAATACCACTAACAGTTGACTGTGAAATATATAGTTGTGAGGAAATTTCACGAATGGACTTATTGCACAGGTGGCAACCTATCACGGTACCACGCTTGAATTCACTGAGCTCCTGAGAGCGACCCATTCTTTCACAAATGTTGGTAGAAGCGTCTGCATGCCTAAATGTTTGATTTTATACACCTGTGGCCATGGAAGTGATTGGAACACCTGAATTCAGTGATTTGGAGGGGTGTCCCAATACTTTTGGCAATATAGTGTATTTATATCAGGAAGATTCTTTGGTAGAGCTTTGTACAGTGATACCATATTGAAATATATTCTAAATCTAAAAAATTAAATACTATGAAAACAAATAGATGTGGCTGAACACCTACACAGGTGTTAGTCTTTCAATTTCAAAGGGCACAATTTATGAATAATTTTGTGCTGTAATGTCAACATGGATCATGTAACATATACTGCAGTGAATTTGAAACAGTAGAGAGCTTTCATTTTTGTTTTGTAAAGAAATATTACAAAAGAAAACACTGTATACTGCTCCTGTTGTTCGTGTTTGTAGGTTGTTCTTTTATAATTGACAAAGTGTGTTTGTTGGTTGACAACCTTTGCTAGTGTTTTGGAAAAATGAGTTGATTTGAGATGTGTATGATGTGTTTTGGTACTTTTAATGAATTTTGGATATGAAATGAACTGCTGTGATAAGTTGAAAGTTGGTTAGGAGAACTGTGTGAAGAATTTTTAAAAAGTGACCGAAGTGTAAAAACTATAAGTTCAGCAGTTTTGAAAAGAGTATGTAAATGTCCAAATTGGCCTGCAGGTATATAGTTTTGAGTTGGCGGTACTTGTGTCAAAGTGAGAAAAGAATTCATCTAATTTAAAAGAAATAGTCATTGAATGCATTTTGTGCCAAAGCAATGATACTGTAAATGACCCAGAGTTTAGCCCACATAGACTGCTGTTGTGCTCACTGCGTGAAGAGTTTTGAAAAGGTGACCTAATATTGAGAAATGGTGAATTTAAATCACACATTTTATTTTGTGTTTTTCCCCCCAGCAGTTCTTATTTCGGGGATATGAGCAGTTTCTTGACCTTGCTCCAGGAGGAAACCCCATGATGGCGTTTGTCGCAGGAACGGCCCATAGATCGCTCCTGATGGCTGATGATGCTTGTGCCACAGTGAATCCTGTGGGATCTGATGTGTTTTCCAGGGGCGTTGATGAAGAGATGTCACTTATTCAGAACATTCAGTTCTTTTAAATAAGCTTTACGCTGTTTGAGCCATTTAGGCATAGTTCTATGATTAACCTTTTTCTCTTAATATCTACTGTTGTTAAGTCTTGAAGGAATTTAATTTAATGCTTTTTATAGTTGCAATACTGTGTTTATGAAGAGTGCATAAAACTGGTATAACATTTCGAGTGTGTGATTCATTTGGCTTGCGAATCTTAAAGAAGAAAAGACTTGCACATTGACTTTGCTCTCAGGGCCAGAGTTCGGTTCTGCTTAGTTATTTGCAAATGAAATGTATATTTATGGAGATGCATGTTTACTATATTGACATTTGTGATTGTCTGCATAGTTTTGAATGTGTTTGATTAATCCAACAGATAAACAGACAATAATACAATTAAAATTGGATTCAATTTCCTTTTTGTACTTGTACTTTTTGCTGTTACAGTATTGTTTGTAACCTACCTATTTTAACTATATATTACTAACTGTACCATGGTAATACCATGTACATGTACCAATAGTTTATCAAACACTTGCAGTACAATGTAAATACCACTGTATATAATTATGGTAATCATGTGGTACAACTGAAAAAATATATGGCTGGATCTTTTTTTCAGTTTCAGTTTTTTTTTTTCAGAATAAGAGACTTCTTTCAAAAACACACACACACATACAGTACCGGTCAAAAGTTTTTAATGTTTTTGAAAAAAGTATCTTATGCTCATCAAGCCTGTATTTAAAAGAAAATACAGAAAAAAAATTAAAATTGTGAAATATTATTACAATTTAAAATAACTGTTTTCTATTTTATTATACTTTAAAATATAATTTATTCCTGTGATCAAAGCTGAATTTTCAGCATCATTACTCCAGTCCTCAGTGTCACATGATCCTTCAGAAATCATTCTAATATGCAGATTTTCTGCTCAAGAAACATTTATGATTATTATTATTAATGTTGAAAACAGTTGTGTACATTTTTTTCAGGATTCTTTGATGAATAGAAAGTTCAAAAGAACAGCATTTATCTGAAATAGAAATATTTTGTAACATTGTAAATGTCTTTACTGTCACTTTTGATAAATTGAATGCATCCTTGCTGAATAAAAGTATTAATTTCTGTAATTTCTTTCCCAAAAAAAAAAAATCTTACTGAACACAAACTTCTGAACTGTAGTTTATAATGTTACAAAAGCTTTCTTTTTCAAATAAATGCTGTTTTTAAACTTTCTATTCATCAAAGAATCCTGGAAGAAATCTACACAACTGTTTTCAACATTAATAATAATAATAAATGTTTCTTTAGCATCAAATCATCATGTTAGAATGATTTCTGAAGGATCTGACACTGAAGACTGGAGTAATGATGCTGAAAATTCAGCTTTGATCACAGGAATAAATTACATTTGAAAGCCATTATTTTATATTGTAATAATATTTCACAATATTATAGTTTTTTCTGTATTTTTTATCTAATAAAAACATTAAAAATAGCAATGTTATT
The DNA here is from genome assembly GCA_039654625.1 of Rhinogobio ventralis. Lineage (NCBI taxonomy): Eukaryota > Metazoa > Chordata > Actinopteri > Cypriniformes > Gobionidae > Rhinogobio > Rhinogobio ventralis. The sequence continues at coordinate 46,509,767 of CM077194.1, forward strand.
ACTATAATACATATGTGTGTGTGTGTGTGTGTGTGTGTCCACATTTTTCATTATTATCAAGTTTTCTGGAATTAAATGGCATTCCTATTAGGTTTAGTCATGTGTCAAAGAAAAGCTAATGGGATTCATTCCTTTTACTTTCCATTTCACTTTATTTCTTCGGATGCCTGGCATATCCACTGGTATCTTATTTGATTCGTTGATCCTATTATTGTTTCCAACTTAGAATAGCATGTCCATTAAGGGAATCAACCGACCATGTGTTGACACTTTTTTCCACTCCCACTGCTTTCACATGTCTGATGATGAAAGTTGCGAAACCGAAAGTTGACGGATCAATTGAGAACGGGAAAATTACCTTCCATCACATCAGCGTTTGCAATGAACAACCACAACATCCATGCTTCTGTTTGGAAGGCGAACGTGGAGGTGTTGAAGTGGTTTCTTGTGTGCACTGTTACCTGCACCTGTGTGGGTGTGGTGTACATGCAGTGGACGCACATTTGGATGCTTAGGGCTGAAATGGCTGAAGTAACGCAGCGGTTCAGGCCTCTGGATACAGCGGGGAAGGAAGGTGGGATATGCTGCGATTCTGCCGTGTGCTTCGGGGTAGGTGAGTGCTTTAATTAATGTGCTACGTGCTACTGCATAACGTTGTTCATCTATTGCTTCACGAACAAATGCTACTAATACACTGTTTTGCACATGCATACCAAAGTATTCTCTGAAGAAACTTAGATTTCATTGTCATTGTCATTGTTATAACATGGTATTTTAAAGCACCTTGATGTACCATCACCATGGTAGGGGGAGAGTGGGGTAAGATGAGTCATTTTTTTACTTATGTAGTCCTCAAGATAAGAGAAAATAAGGCAGAAGTAGATCTACAATGCAAATATCTAAAGTAACTTTAGGATGTTTGTTATCATTTTAAATGATCAGAATACATCTATGACAAAGGATTCTAAAAAATAAGTGGGGTAAGTTGATCCAAGCCAGTGGGTAAGTTGCACCATCTGGGTGTAAACAGACCATCTAATTGAATCTGAATCAAACACATGTGACCCAATTGTAAAGATAATTTACCTCTTTTAAAAACACCAAATTCCTTTTACAAATAGTCATATTTCTTTTCTTAAAGCTAACTTAAACCACATAAAACCAAATTTCAATATCTTTAATAGTTTGCATTTCTGAAACAATATGTTGAACACCAAAGTTGTAACCTTCCCAAAAACAGACTAAACAGAGAGTTTGTTGAGTACAATTAAATAAAATAAAAACTGAATTAGAATGAATTAATACATGTAAATTGAAACTAATAAACATTTTAGCCAAAAGATTCTTGGCATGGTAGTTTTTCTGCAATGCTGAACATGTTAGGCCATTAGGGACTACAGGTGGAAATATATATATGATTTAGTATCTTCATGCATTGTTCCTATCAAATAAACTTTAACAAATAAAGTTTATACTTCAGAGATTTAACTGAACTACAGTGTCTTATGATGGGGTTAAAGTTAAAACGCTGGCTTAGCATTTGGCTCACTTTGCCCCATAGCTGCCATTTTGGATAAAACTAGCTAGCTTCCCAATTCAGGCTAATATTTAGCTAAATGATTTGCATGTTTTTATACATTGCTAAAACACCAATATGGATCATAAATATTTTAGACCTGGACAAATTTGCGTTGATGCTCACATTTTACTTTGACAAGCCAAAAACAGTTTTTAAAGTAAATGGGTGCTTTCCACTCCTCCCATGTGCTTCTCCTTTTCACAGTCAGCAGAAATGATGGGTAGTTCCAAAATATATGGTCACATGAAAATAAAAGTGTACAGTTGCCAAGATAAAGGGGGTAGGTCAACTTACCCACTGGCTCATCTTACCCCACTTTCCTCTATATGAATATCATTCTGCATCATACACAAATTGTACTTTGATGTGCTATGGCCTACTATTGTATTTACATTTACACTTTCAAGAGTACCATGGTACAGATCCAAAAAATTCATAGTTCATAACTATTTCATAAATTCATAATTCGCTGGGGTTTAATTGTGCAACTGATTTCACTTCCTCATCTCAAACTGTTTTACACAGAATATTACACTAAAGATCTGATGGCTGCCTTCTGTTCACAATGTATAAAATAATTTTAAATTGAAACCAGACAGTCAGAATGGACCATGTTTACAGGTAAAACTTTAGTTTAGGGTCCAATTCTCACTATTAACTAGTTATTAGCATGCATATTACTATGATATTGGCTGTTTATTAGTACTTATAAAGCAAATATTAATGCCTTATTCTGCATGATCATATTCTACATCCCTTAATCTTAACTTAATCTTAACAATACCTAAACTTAACTACCTTACTAACTATTAATAAGCAGTAATTAGGTGTTTATTGAGGCAGAAGTCATAATTATAGTAAATAGTGAGTATTGGACCCTAATCTAAAGTGTGACCTGTTTGCAATATCAGAGATTACTACACCATTCCAACAAATGTGAAATAAACTCATACCTGAATTCTCTCTCTTTATCCATCCTGCTAAAAAAGTGTGGGATCAAACCTCTAACCATCAACCACAACCCAAAATCATATCTTTCAGGTCAAGAAATAAGGTTAACAAATCCCAACAAACCATATAATCATGTATGGTTGGTAGGATATCAGATTTATCAACAGGGAGAACTCAAAAGTATTTACTACAAGGTTAAAAAAAAAAAGAAGACCCAAACAAGATTAAATATGTGTCACGGTATAGTGCAGGCAGGAAGACGAATACCAAAGAATCAAGTTCCAAACGTTTAATCGTGAATCAACTCAAGCAGGTAGGCAGACAGAAGCACACTTTAACATAACGGTTGCCGGACAAAGAGTGAGGAACAGGGAAGAACTTAAATAGCAAACAGAAACTAATTAGTTACCTTACTAACGAGGGTAACTATGGTGACAAACAAGTGGCGGGAAACTAAGACAAAGGAACACAGGATTAAAAACACAACTTAAAGATAAACTAAACAGAAAGACATGTTACAATATGGCTTCATTGGTAGAAATGTTTGTTGATTATTTGCTGCTGAATGTATGAAACCAAATATAGACTATAAGGTCTAAGTCAGGCAATATTGTTAGGCCTAAGCAGTTCATGGTAATATGACCAAAGATACTGTATGTGTACACCCCCTTCAAATGGGCTGGGCTATTCCAGTAATATCTGTGAGGACAATAACCAAGAATTGTGTTTTTGGCTTTGTTGCAATAGTTTGGGAAGGATCCAATACGGTTTTCCGTGGGGCAATGGCTTCTCTGGAATTACTGGCATTACAGAACCCATTAATGATAGAGTGCAACTCATGTCCAATGTGAAACCCTGAAGCAAAATCATTTGAGCTTTAGTATGTGATATCTAATTTGCAATACGTTTTGTTATAAGGTAAGCTGTTATCACAGATTCCCTGAGAGATGGAAACATGGGGGCCGAGACAAGAGAGATGTGACAGAACAGGGGAAACAGAGAAAGAGACGACAAAGTGAGTTATTTGTCACACTCTCTCTCTCTGTCTGTCTTATACAGACAAACACACATTTTTTCTCTTGTATCTTATGTAAATTTGACCTTTCTTTTAGCAGAGCAGCACACGTTTCTCCATCTTGTTCCTGTGTCCTCGCAGTCGTACAGTGAGTGTAACACCCACAGTGTTTAAAGTTAAAGGGAATAGATCAACCAAAACGAAACACACCCTGACCCCATTCCAATCCTGTATGACTTCCTTTCTTCCATGGAACACACAAGATGCTTTGATGAAACAGCTCTTAAATAAATCTTATGTGCTTCAGCAGATGTGTTCCCCAGAATAAAGGAAGTCATAGAGTTTTAGTAAATACTGACAGAATTTACATTTTTTTACTGAACTATCCCTTTGACATCTGTCATTTGCAAACAATGTTGACTAGACAGACAGACAGATAGTTAGACAGACAGACAGACAGACAGATAGATAGATAGTGACAGAACGATGGATGGATGGATGATGGATGGATGGATGGATAGATAGATAGATAGATAGATAGATAGATAGATAGATAGATAGATAGATAGATGTTGGAGATGTTGTTTTTCTCTCATTTCTTCTCTGTGTTTTTCTCAGATGATGATGACATCACTGTTCTGTCTTGGGCACTAGGGCAGAGCAGAGGGGAGGGGCTTCAGGTGTCAGGTGACACTGTAACAGTGGAGGCCGAGGGTCCCTACTTCATTTACAGTCAGGTTGGTATTGTTTGGTACCGATACTACTGCATTATCAAAATACAGACTTAAAGGGATAGTTCACCCAAATATGAAAATTCTGTTACCTGATGGAAGCTCAACCGTAGATGCTTGACGTGCAAGAACAAACGTCAGTGGTTCTCACGTCATGCAAGCACAATTGAGCTTCCGTTTACCTTTTTTTTTAAAAGTGCAATGTAAGAAGGCAAGACAGGTGAGAAGGCAAGCATTACTGTTACCAAGGGTGAATTCTAGCACAACGAGCACAAAATGGCAATATCCAGGAATGCAAAGACCTGAAGCTGTTAAAGAATTTTAATGAACTTGGTTACACTTTCCTGAGAGGCTTTCAGTAAATGCACTTATCCTCAAACCTACACTAGAATATGGTAAAACACGTGGCTGTAAAATAAAAATAAAAATTTGAAAATTAGATCAAATGCATTAATTTACAGTAAATTCTAGTTCTTTAAGCATTTTTAATAATGCATCTCCTTCTTTAGTCTTATAATTTGACAAGAAGCCCTCAAGTGTCTGCCACCTTTGTAAATTGATATGTCTCTGGCTGCTCTGTGCTAAAAATATAAAGGGATAGTTCACCTAAAACTGAAAACTCTTATTATCATTGTTATCATTTACCTATTCACATTCTGTCATTCCAAACCCAAAAGCTATTTTTCATGATGATCTGTTTAATTTTTTTTGCCACCTACACAGATGAAAAACACTTAAATGCACAGTTTTTGGACCTTGGTATGTCAGGGTCAAGATCTACAGGTCCTCAAATGTCCCATATGTCCCTTGTTCTGTGATCATCATCATAAAGAAAGCTGATAAAACTTGTTCATATAAATTTAAGTTCTTTAAACTCAAAAACAGCCAAACAATTCTGGTTACTTAAAATGTGTTAGTTTCGTGGAATCAAAAGAAATAGAAAGTAAAAAGAGAACTGCGTGGGACGGATTTTTCCCGCTCCCGCAAAAATATACGTTACCTTCTACCTGTTCCCTCTCCCACCCGCAACATTCATGTTTTGTCCTATGAAAGCTTGTTTCCGCCATGGAATAAAACATTTTAAAAGATAATTGCAACTAATTATATACTAATTGCAAGTTTATATCTCGCAATTCGGACTTTATAACTCGCAATTCAGACTTCTTTAGATAAAAAGTCGCAATTACCTTTTTTATTCTGTGGCAGAAACAAGCTTCCATATTGCCCCACTACCGCCCGCCCGTCAGCAGGTAAAAGTATACTTAGATTTTTTCAGTACGTCCATGAAATTTCCATGAAATAGTTTCAAGTTAGCAAGTTAGCAATTCGCAAGCTTGCAGAATTCAGCACTGAACAAAAACTCAGGTGTTTTGAGCAGTGAGTGGATTCTAACTTAAACACCTCTGATTGGTCATTGCGTTCACGAAATCAACAGATATGTTTGTGATTGACTACGTTGCTCAACGCTGCAAAAACATGTTGTAAATAGAAACCTTTGACACTCTTCAGAGATACGCACTGGATCACTTGCCAAATCTGTTTCGCCAGTATGCTATTATTACAGAGAAAACTGATCCTAGACCAGCAGTTATGGGAAGCTTTTCCCTCGAAAAGCAATCAGAATGATCCCTGTTCTCACGGATCCACGGAAACAACTAAAAACGCTGTATTCTGCTGCCAGGCCAGTAGTTGGCGATGTCACTTTGTAAAGAAACACTATGCGCCTGAACACATAATACACATGTACTTTTAATCCCGTTTTCAAAAGTTTGCATTTTCAGGCCCCCAAAAAGCCATTGTCGTGTAAATGAACATCCAAACCACATAAAAATTTTCTCGTCTAAACAGCTCATAAGATGAATATTTGTTTTTAGATATTTTATGTTTAAATATTTCGATTTTGCGAGAGTCCGGCAAATCATTTTATTCTCCCGCAACCCACACACACATAAGTGACTTACTGCCTGCACTCGCCATTAAATCTTGTCCCGTGCTGCACTCTGTTGTGTGGGGTCCTACGGGACTGCAGGTTTCTACAATAAGGTCCATTTATTTCAACTACTTTTTCTACTATTTATTTGTGCCCAATACAATAAATAACTTTAAGCATTCGGGTTGATTCTGTTGCTCGCCACAGGTGCTGTATAAAGATACCACCTGGGTGATGGGTCATGTGATCACGAAGAGGCTGAAAGGGGCGGAGACTAAGCTGATGAAGTGTCTAAAAAGCATGCCCAGTAACATCAGCCAGCCACTCAACACTTGCTACACTGCAGGTGAGTTATCATAAAAAAAATTAGTAACTCTGCATTGTTTATGCATCAGACCTGAAATTGCCCCATATACCCTTCAATACAACATTATTTGAGGGGACAGCCATTTGTAGTGGTGTTCAAAACCATAGTGGACGTTATTAAATGCACTCATTCAATCCCACAATGCACCGCAATATCGAGTGTACAACCGATGTACGCTCAACAGCTAGATAATACCCATAATGCACTGTGAGAGTCGCGCTTTGAATGAATTCTCGCCAGAAGATGGCGTCCGGAGCTGAATCATCATTTCATCCATTTTTCAAACCACTGGACCAATGTGGGTACAGCATAAAATCATACAGGTATAAATTCTTTTTTATTTTGGATTGTTTAACCCTTTCATGCATAGGGGTCACTACAGTGGACAGCTATTCAAAAAGCATTTTCTTGCATATGCATGAGTTTTGATGGCATAGTTGCACATCAGCCTCTACAGTGGACCCTTGTGCATCATCCTATACATTGCCACCAAGTGGCAAGTCGTTGTATGCCGATTTTTTCCCGCTCCAAACCAAGATGGCCAGTGGGCAGTCAGAAATGCCAAGTTGCTCCGGAATATCCATCCATTCCTTCTATCCTAGGAGAAAAAAAAATGTTGTAGGGGAGACCGGGGAGGGTTGTAACATGGGGTCAGTTGTAACACTGTAAGTTTGACAGGTCAGAAAAGAGCTGTGGTAACGTCATTAATATCATAAAGTCCCATCTTCTTTTTGAGCTCACAGGAGAAATTGCATGTGACTGAGCAAATTTGTAGATTTTATGACCAAAAAAGTGATTTTCAGGTAAGAAATTACAAATTTTCATTAAGATTATTTTTTGCCTAGCAATCATTGAATTGTAGGTATAATTATTTAACTTACATGACCTGAAGTAGCTATTTCTCTAGTTTATTTTGATGCTTTGTATTTATGCTAACTTCAAACCCACATGCTAAAACAGTTAGCTAAGTTATGGCTGTTAGGGGTGGGGATAGTTATCATGGGATAGTAGTCCAGTTATCAATCACATCCTTTGTTGTGGCAAAGTCATGTGAGTTTTTTGTTGCGTATTGAGGGATTTATTCAGTAAATGTGTTTCAATCATAGTTTATGCGCATGTCTTCTTACCAGATAAAAATTATCTGCCTCAATTGAACTCACAATTTTTTGTGCATATTATTAGAATTTATGCACATCTTGATGTTTCCATCCAGCGTGTTTTATGCAATATATCAAAATTCACATAAAAATAGGTGGATCACGGAAACATAGCTAGTGACTGAACCCTAATGTAACAGGAATACACACACATTCACACAAACACACAGCAATTGTTTTGCACTACATTTAAAGTTATAAAAAAAAGCAATATAATGTTTTTTTTGTCAGTTTAAATTGTTCACGTTGTTAAAAACTTTTTTTTCTTTGTTCTTCAATGATGTTTATGCAAAAATTAGATGGTGTGGGTGTTATTTAAGCAAATGACCTCTCAGTGTTACATCAATCCCCAGCTAGTGTTACAACTCACCCCAGTAGTAAGGTAGGTTGTAACAACGGAACTCTTTGTATTTGACATTAACTCACATAATCTGTGATTGTGTAGTACATGTCCGATTGAGTTATATATGTAGCATACAAATGTGGCTACCATGTATCAAAATTTGAGACATCTAGCATAAACAACCACTGAGTTACTGATGCTCAAACAAAAAGTGTTACAACCATCCCCGGTCTCCCCTAGCATCAAGCAATATCTAATGAGTCATATCACATTTAAGTATTGATTTTAGATTGGGAGAAAATTCTGATTAATCATCTGTCCACTATAGTGGACATCATGCATTAGTAGCTATATTTCAGCTACAATTCATACTATACTATCTATTATTTCATACTACTTCATCTGCATTAACTTTTTTTGACTGTAAATAAATGTATTTGCGTTATTATAATGTTGTTAGGGTAAAACAGTTTAGGACCCAAGACCAGTTGTGAAGAATGAAGACCAAGAGTCAGGAGTGCAATTAATTAAAGAAAAAATTACTGAAGAATAGTTTGCAGTTTCATCAGCAGAAGCCAGCTTCAAGTCTCACAAGGAGTTCGTAGTCCACGCTCCCTCTCTACCCGTCTATCGTACATACAGTTTCTCAACAGTTATACTGTTTTCAAGGTCTAGCCATGTCATTACTGCAGGTTGAATGAATCTGATTGGCTAAGAGAAAATAGACAGTCATGGTAAATTTCCACACATTGTCAGTGAATCAGATTCATGTGTCATAGATCACTTGTTGACGCTTTCACCCCGGAATTAGGCACGTCTGGAGCAGGCATCAGCTTGCCCAGAACAACAAGTCCACCCATCTCTTAGGATGCCCGTAATCCACCTCCACAGTCTCTCCAGATACACAGTCTCTCCAAGGTTGGAGTTGGTTGAGTTCCAGCTCTAACCATAATGCTCCCCAAAACATACTGATAACAGTGAGAGGTACAGACAATAGTACAGGCAATATTCATACAATTCTTTAGTGTTTCAGTAAAAGGAAATATAAAAGGAATAAAATATAATATGAAAATGAAAGACCGATCCATATTTCATCTCTGGAAGCCGGGCTAAGTGAGCAAGCACTGTTACTGCACTCCTGTCAGGTTAGGGGTGTGTGATGCCTCCAAAAGCCAAACACAAAATTAAGTGTTTAGCGACACATCACACATCCCTAGGACAGACCCTCAGTCACCACTCAGAGACCAAATACAAACTTTAGAATACATAAAGGAATAAACAAACAATCAGTGGTTCTCTTGATTAAGCAAAATCATAACTGGAAAGAGTCATTAAAAATCATTATAATAATATAGGAGGATAAATATTGATTAAGGCTTTGATTATGAATTTAATTCGGATATATATAGGTATATTGAAGCGGCAGTGGATTTCAGAATCCAACCTTTCAATGTAATTTGCATTCATCAAAAAAGTAATGTATGTGACTTGTAATGCATTACTTTACTCGTTACATCAAAAAGTAATCTGATAGAAATGTGTCCATCTTGAACATAATCAGAATTATCAGCTAATAAGGGTAAATCGACATACTCTGGTACACTGGAGGGAGCATCTGTGTTTGCAATATTTTACATCTATATTTTTTGTATATATTTTATACTTCACATGATTTTATAAAATTTTATTGATTGGTTTGTTAAATACACACAATATTGCCGTGTTATTACTGTATTATGTTTAATACAGTATATCTTCATTTTTTCTTTAAACACATGCTGTCCACTCTAGTGGACATCTGAAAATCTCTTTGAAAAATATGTGTACAATTTTTTTTTTATTTCAGATCTTGTTTTTCATGCCCTAAGAGCAATAAAAACACATAGGAAAAAAATCCTGACTGAGGTTATTATAATTCATGTATGAAAAGGTTAACAAAGGTTTATACACGCTTGTTTCCATGACAGAGTTATAAATCTTTTCATTACTACTGGAGCTGCCAGTTTGTTAAGTTTCATATGATTATTAAACAGCAAGCTCAAACTATGCGAAAGCGGCAGCCCTTCCGACACTCAGTATCCGAGTTCACTCACTCGTTTTCATTCACCCCTTCAAGTGGACTATATTAGTGGAGTAATGTAGGGAATAGTGTATGAGGTTATAGGGGGGCGATTTCGAACACAGCATCAGACTCTTTGTACTGTGAAAAAATCACCACGTTTTTGTACTTTGTGTCAAAACCGAGATTCTGTAAACATGATCACTGTGATTATTTTCCCATAACTTTGTCACTCCCTCAAATATGCTGAAAGATTAAACCATTATTTAAAAAAAAAGATAATAATACTATATTTTAGAATATTTCAATTTGAATAAAACCATTGTTTTTTCAGGCACTGGTAAATTTTGAGCTATTTTGCATCCATAACTTGTCTTCTTTTAGAGAACATCCAAAATACACATTAAAGTGTTTATTTTATTACCCTTTTTACACACTATTTTAATTAGAATATATATTTTAAAGGCTGTTTTCTCAATTGACAATTACCTTCACACACTAGGTAATAGATAGATGCATCGGAGAAAGGACCAAAAAAAAAAGAAGAAAAAAAGAAAATCACACATTATCAGTACTTGCAAAAGTATCAAAATAGCGTTATTTGCAGTCCACACGTACACAGGTATTTTTATAAACTGAGTTTTTTGTTTTTTTTCTTTTTAGAAAAAAAATCTCGTCCACACAAGCACGGAAATCTCTGTCCACATGAAAACGCGCTATGAAGTGCTGTAAAGAGCATGGCAAACCAACAGGTGGTGATATAACACTAACCGTAAAGCCATGTTGGCCAATCAGAAGCCTGAAAAAAAGGTTATTGTCATAAGAGGTGTCCTGTGTAGTATTGCATTCTGACGCCTCTGTTATAATGGGAGAACTATGCATGTAATATACTATACATGTGATAAGCCCTGTTAGCACAGTTATTAGCAGCAATATTTTGGCTACTTCCACCATTACACAGACTCGCCTCATGTAAACAAAGGAGATAACAGCACACACTCCGATGTCACAAGCTAAAATCTCCGGTTTCACCATCTACACTAAAACACTGCAACCAGAGTTTCTAAAATCTTCTCCCTGACAGGAGTTTTCAAAAAAGTCCGGTTTCAGTGACCAGATTGCGTTTACGCGTGGACGAATGGCCAAACCGCATAGAAAAAGTGCCGTTTTTTGAAAATATCCATGTTCGTGTGGACAGGGCCTCAGTCCCATGACCTTCATCAGGCATATACAAACAAACTATTCAAGCACAATCACATTTAAAATCAACTCATGACCAATCACTGCGAAGATCCATCAATTACCAATCACAATCAGTGACTTAATACTATCAAGTCACCTAGGCTTCTTCGACTTTATGCAGCGCTGCAAAGATCGGCTGCCGCCTAAAAAAAGCAATGCATTCTGGTTAGAAAATGTGTCCAACTTTGATCAGTGCTGCTGCCGCCTTACGATCACATGTGTTCATCTCGCCTAGCCTACTGATAGTATTAACTAAGTCACTGATTGTGATTGGTAATTGATGGCTCTGCAGTTACATACCCCAGACTTTACAGTTTAGCGTTAGGGTTAATGTTTTTACAGATGAGTTTGTTCATATATCATTAGCCTGATTCATATAGGCTAAATCTTAATTTCCTGAATATATATGTAATTTTTGTTCCTAAAAACATGATGAATAATTGTTTTCTGATGGTTGACAGTATTTTCTGAATCAAAAAGTGATAATTAAAGATATCTGAAATTCGCACTGTAAAAACATTTAGCTCTAATATATCAACAAAGGGTGCATCTCAATCAGCTCCCTAGTTCAGGGCACTGATCAGGGCTGACTCATTTGCTTCCAGTGCACTGAAATGCAGGGCCGTGCACAGACATTTTGAGGGGCAGTGGCCCAAAACAAAAAAACAGGGTACTGGGGTGGGGTGGGGTTGGGGCGAGGACAGCGTGCTAGTCAATACAAATTATCCTTCTTACTCTTATTATTCCTTTACTGACAGCCTGTAACTGTCTGATTTGGCTGATGCTTAGTGGGCTCTCCCTCACTCTCTGAGCCCTAATTTATTCTCCTGACCATAGAGATGACACAAAATCTCATCTCAGCACTTTTGATGAATGGCTATGCTATTTTTAATTTTGTCATTTCATCTGAATATCAACATTTGTGAGATTTAGTCAATCAAAACTGTTTTTAAACGAATTTTACCTTTCAGATGAATAAATTTTAATGGGATTAAGATTTTTCTTTTAGTATTTTACATGAATGACACTTTAAAAGATGTAAATAGTAATAAGAAGTATATCAAAAGTAATGAAATATTAAAATTATATAATTTATATTAAATTTTATATATATATATATATATATATATTTGTTTTGTTTTTTTCTACAAAGTGTGCCATCAACAGCAAATTTGCAGCAAACCATACTGTTAATGCGACAACATTCTGGAACTGTCGTCTCCGCTTTTCAGATAGGGTGACGCTGGGGAGTGACTGGGAAAACACGGAACGGATTCGCGGAATCGGTGTATCTTTAGCGGAGGGAAAACAGAACACTTTTAGTGGGCATAGGTAGTGAGGGGGCACCTCAGCTGATGAGGGCAGTGGGGCAGTGGCTCTAGCCACCGGGCCACCCCCCTGTGCATGGCCCTGCTGAAATGTTCACTCTCTAAAAAGTCCCAGCAGAACTGATATCTTTATTATATTATTTTTTAATGTTATTTAAAGCAGGGGTTTTCAATCTTTTAGGTGCCACGGATCCCTCAATATGATCATCCTTGTGATAGGGACCCCCATCCTAAAAATTATAAGGATTTTATTTATATTATATAAAATATTATATCCATTTATTTTAAGTATTTTATAAATACTTAATTTATTTATTTAATCATGAAAGTGGTTAATGAGGTGGTTATCTGAGCATTTGAGTGCCACAAGGATTGGGCCCATTGCAACACCTTGCCTGATAGAAGAGAGATCATGAACGCCACTCTGGCGCGATCGTTGGAGAAGAGGTGAGATTGCATCTCGAAGTAGAGTGAACAATGCAGAAGAAACCCATTGCAATCCTCCACCTCACTGGTGTAGGGCACTGGTCGGGCCATGGGACTGGCCAAGGCAGAGGCAGCGGGTGAAGGAGAGGATGATGGCAGAAGGAGGGATTGCCGAACCGCGCTGACCAATTCGGCAAAAGGCTCCCCGTTCGCGCTCGTAGCGCTCTGCATTTGTATTGGTCTGGTCTTCTGTCATAAACAGAAGAGGACAACGGATAGTAAGATCGACACAACATTATTAAATGTGCAAACTGAGGGGAACGGGAATCCAGAGAGGTGAGTATAGTTGAATATCGGTAGGAATGAAGCTTATCTGGTGAACACAGTCTTTGTGTATCTTGCAGGGATCCGGAAGGCTGGCTGGTTGGTCAGCGTGGATGCCGGCGTGCAGGTGGCTGGGTGATGGGAACCGATGAGGACAAACAGGATACTGATGACATAAGACAGACGGCAGATCGGGAACAGGTAAGTAGCTCAGGTGAGTGGAGAGTCTGTAGTGTCCGTAGACGAGACCAGACAGGGAGTGAAGGGAAAGGGATGATGGCTCATGAACTGATGAGTGATAACAGGTGCAGATGATCAGAATTCTGGTGATTGGGAACGAGTGGGTGGATCTGGTACTGATGGCTGCAGAGGGGGCTTGTCTTGCACTGTGACAGTACCCCCTCCTCCACGGACGGCTCCTGACGTCCGGAGACGACGATGGGTGCAACCTCTACCTCTGGGAGTGTGTGATCAAGAATGTCATCGCAACTCACCCAGGATCGTTCTTCTGGACCGTACCCCTCCCAGTCAATGAGGTATTTCAGTTGTGCCCCGCGTCGTCTGGAGTTGATGATGGATCGGACCCGGTAGATGGAGTCCTCCTCAGCGAGCTCTGGAGGAGGAGGTACCTCATCAGCACCAGATCCTGTGTGGGGAGACAAAGGTTCAGTGTAGGGCTTGAGTAGGGATACGTGAAAGGAAGGTGAGATACGGTACTGTGCAGGTAGGTTGAGATGGTAGGTGACGTCATTGATCTGCCTCTGAACGGTGAAAGGACCAATGTAGCAGGGACACCTTCTTACTCTGCTGGAACCAGTGGTTCACTGCTGGGACTTCCGAGGGCTCGCCGGACCAGGGGAACAAGGGTAGTTGGAAGCCCAGCATGCACTGGAACGGAGTAAGCCCAGTGGTGGATTGTCACAGAGAGTTTTGGGAATACTCCGCCCAGGGCAGGAACTGGCTCCAGCTGCTCTGGTGTTGGTGGCTGTATGACCGCAGGTATCTCCCGATTTCCTGGATCTTGTGCTCAGTATGGCCGTTGGTTTGAGGATGATAACCGGATGATAGACTGATGAAGACTCCTAGGAGTTTGAAGAATGCTTGCCCAACTCTGGAGATAAACTGCGGCCTGCGGTCAGAGACAATGTCTTCAGGCAGACCAAAATGGCGGAAGACATGCTGGAAGAGTGCCTCAGCTGCTTCAAAGGCTGTGGGAAGACCCTTGAGGGGAATGAGCTTACAGGCTTTTGAAAAATGTTTGACAGTGACGAATATGCAGGTGTTGGACTCTGATGCTGGGAGATCGGTCATGAAGTCTATTCCCAGATGAGACCAGAGACGTTGAGGGATCGGAAGTGGGACCAATGACGTACCCCAAGAACTGGACGGAGGGGGTGTGGAACTCGCATTTCTCAAGCTTTAAGTAGAGCTGGTGCTGACGCAGACGCTGGAGAACTTGTCTCGGGTGATGCCGGTGTTCGGTCATCGTTCTGAAGTAGATCAAGTAGATGTCGTCAATATACACTATGACGCATTTCACTATGAGGAAATCTCAGAAGACTTTGTTCATGTAGTTTTGGAAGACTGCAGGAGAGTTGGACAGGCCGTCGGGCATTACCTGATATTCATAGTGCCCTGTGGGGTTCACAAAGGCGGTCTTCCACTCGTCACCTTTTCGAATGCGGATCAAGTTATAGGCACTACGCAGGTCAAGCTTTGAGAAAATGCAAGGTCCACGCAACGCCTCCAAGGCTGAGGGGACCAGAAGAGGATAACTGAATTTGATGGTTTGAGAATTGAGGGTCCAGTAATCGAAGCATGGCCGCAAGCCTCCGTCCTTTTTGGCCATGAAGAAGAAACTGGAAGCGACAGGGGATGTTGATGGTCGGATAAACTCTTGTTGAAAGGCTTCCTGGATGAAGGCTTCCAAACCTGTGACGTCATCATAGATCACCAGCAACCGACGGATCTCTGTATCGAGACCCTGACAAAAGGCAGTGAGAAGGGCCATCTCAGTCCAACCGCTGGAGGCAGCGAGCGTGTGGAATTTTAAGGCATAAGCACTCACCAAATCCGTTCCTTGACGAACAGCAGATCCACCGAGAGAACCGACACAGCTGAACCGAAAATGAAATGGTTCATGAAAGTGGTTAATGAGGTGGTGATCTGAGCATTTGAGTGCCACAAGGATTGGGCCCATTGCAACACCTTGCCTGATAGAAGAGAGATCATGAATGCCACTCTGGCGGATCGTTGGAGAAGAGGTGAGATTGCATCTCGAAGTAGAGTGAACACGGCAGAAGAATCCTCCTAGGAGTCTTGCACTGTGACAATAACATTATGACCTAATATTGTATTGGTCCCCCTTTTACTGCCAAAACAGCCCTGAACCATGGAGGCATGGACTCCACTAGACCCCTGAAGGTGTGCTGTGGTATCTGGCACCAAGATGTTAGCAGCAGATCCTTTAAGTCCTGTAAGTTGTGAGGTGGGGCCTCCATGGATCGGCTTGCCTTCTTCCCATAGCGCATCCTGGTGCCATGTGTTCCCCAGTTAAGCGACGCACACGTACCCAGCCATCCACGTGATGTAAAAGAAAACATGATTCATCAGAGCAGGCCATCTTCTTCCATTGCTCCGTGGTCCAGTTCTGATGCTCACATGCCTACACGCACCCGGCCATCCACGTGATGTAAAAGAAAACATGATTCATCAGAGCAGGCCACCTTCTTCCATTGCTCCGTGGTCCAGTTCTGATGCTCACATGCCCACTGTTGCCGCTTTTGGTGGTGGACAGGGGTCAGCATGGGCACCCTGTCTGCGGCTATGCAGCCCCATACGCAACAAACTGTGATGCACTGTGTATTCTGACACCTTTCTATCAGAACCCTGTCACCGGTTCACCACTGTTCCTTCCTTGGAGCACTTACCACTGCAGACCAGCAACACCCCACAAGAGCTGCAGTTTTGGATATGCTCTGACCCAGTCGTCAAGCCATCAAAATTTGGCCCTTGTAAAACTTGCTCAAATCCTTACGCTTGCCCATTTTTCCAGGAAAAAAATGTTCACTTGCTGCCTAATATATCCCACCCACTAACAGGTGCCGTGATGCAGAGATAATCAGTGTTATTCACTTCACCTGTCAGTGGTCATAATGTTATGTCTGATCGGTGTACCTACAACATTGTAACAGCTGCAAATTAATTATTAATGTTAGCTAGATTAAGTTCATTACCTTTCTAGCAATGTATGCTTATGCTGATATATAATTAAATAATTGTTTAAAATACATCTTTCGATGTCACTATGTGTAGTGAGTTGGCTCACGTGATTTGTGTTTTGCGCTTTAGAACTTTTTTCCAGATTTCTTTTCTGGATATGTATGCAAATTAGTGCATGTAATACATTTTGCATATTTAAACATAACATTTCAGAAAACTTGTAATTGTAAAACAATTGTCTTAATGTGCTGTGATTAATCAACTAACAGTCTCAGTTGCTTGATTACTGATAAAGGTGAGATCATCTGTTATAGAAGTTCTTGTTCGTACAAAAACGTTGAAATATTTGCAAAATATTTACTCTGTGCCTGATTATGAAGTATGTGTTTCTGTCATAGGAATTTACTTCCTGGAGTCTGGATCCACCCTTGAGCTCTCTGTTCCTCGCAAATCTGCAGAGCTCATCCTCACGGCTCACGCTACCTTCATGGGCCTCTTCAGCATGTGACACACTGACACACACCTAAATCAAGTTTAACTGACAGAAACCTTTTCTTTCTCTGCGTGATAGTTTTAGTCCCATATGCAAGAATGTGATAGTTTCATTCTCAAATAACAGTGCCAAGTGCTTTTGATGTGGTGAAAGGGTGACACCTAGTGGACAGTTGAAACACTAGCAAGTTGAAAATGGTAGTAGTGTATATTACCATGGTAGCTACTGCTCTGTTTGAACGTGGTATCATGGTAATTCCATGTATGTTTGGATGTAAATATCATGTTATATGAATATGGTAATAATTCAGTGCCATAGTATGTATCACAATGCCCAGGTGTTACTATCTGATCTGATATATTGTATGGTAACATGGCAATTCCCCTTCATTTTGATTTCTAAATAAATTGAGAGCTGTCTTGTGTGACATGCACGCAACCTACAGCTTTCAATGAACATGCAATAATAATGATGATATACAACTATAATAACCCCTCATACAACACTTTTTAAGAGTTTAACAAAATAAATAAAACATACAAATACATAGTGTTTTCTGTACACACATCTGTGCAAACACTGAAAATATATAGTTTATCCTTTTCAATAAATCAGACTTTATAATCTTCCCATCATCTGTTCTCTTCTGTCACAACTTGAGTTATTATTTCTATTTATTGCAACATTATTTGGAAAAACTGCCAATAACAGAAATAATCGTTAGCATTTAAGAAGTGGTTTGCAATGTTTTCTCATACTATTTCTGCAAATAAACATGTAAAATCAGGGATTTGTAATCACTTGCATTCTTGCATTCACTTGCAAAAGTCTTAGGCACGTTGGTATTTTCACACGAAAAATGTTTTTAAGCCAGTTATTTATATCTTTTACTGTAGTGTGTCAGTAGGAAATATCAGTTTACATTTCCAAACATTCATTTTGCAATTAATTGTAATAATCCAGTGAGATTTTTATTTTTTTTTATGCACAAGAAGTCTGATATCAGCCGGTCTGATCTGATCTCACCATCATCGAGTCTGTCTGTGATTACATGAAGAAACAGAAAAAACTGAGACAGACTAAATCCAGAAGAACTGAGGCAACGTCTTCCCGACACTTGAGGAAACCTTCCTGCAAAACTACATGAGTAGCTGTAGGAACAGATGCAGGTGACAAAAGCCGTTTTAAACGCAAAGGGTGGTCACCCCAAATATCGATTTGATTTAGTTAATAGAAGTTAATTCATAAATAAAAGCTATTATTTATTATTTTTGACAGCATTCTCACTTTAAAGCATTCTGACAAGTGCCTAAACTTTTCACAGTACTGTAGTTTTGCAGGAAGGTTTCCTCAAGTGTCTGGGAGACGTTGCCTTAGTTCTTCTGGATTTAGTCTGTCTCAGTTTTTTCTGTTTCTTCATGTAATCACAGACAGACTCGATGATGGTGAGATCAGATCAGACCGGCTGCTGTCAGACTTCTTGTGCATAAAAAAAAATAAAAAATCTCACTGGATTATTACAATTAATTGCAAAATGAATGTTTGGAAATGTAAACTGATATTTACTACTGACACACAACAGTAAAAGATATAAATAACTGGCTTAAAAACATTTTTCGTGTGAAAATACCAACGTGCCTAAGACTTTTGCACAGTGCTGTACATAGACGGACAGAGATAGATGATAGATGGACAGACGATAGATAGACAGACAGACAGACAGATAGATGATAGATAGATAGATAGATAGATAGATAGATAGATAGATGGACAGACGATAGATAGACAGACAGACAGATAGATGATAGATAGATAGATAGATAGATAGAACGTATGATAGATAGATAGAACGTATGATAGATAGATTGATAGATAGATAGAACGATAGAATGATAGATAGACAGATAGAACAATAGAACGTATGATAGATAGATAGATAGATAGAACGTATGATAGATAGATAGATAGATAGAACAATAGAACGTATGATAGATAGATAGATAGATAGATAGAACGTATGATAGATAGATAGATAGATAGATAGATAGATAGATAGATAGATAGAACGTATGATAGATAGATAGATAGATAGATAGATAGATAGATAGATAGATAAATAGAACAATAGAACGTATGATAGATAGATAGATAGATAGATAGATAGAACGTATGATAGATAGATAGATAGATAGAACGTATGATAGATAGATAGATAGATAGATAGATAGAACGATAGATAGATAGAACAATAGAACGTATGATAGATAGATAGATAGAACGATAGAATGATAGATAGATAGAACAATAGAACAATAGAACGTATGATAGATAGATAGATAGAACGATAGAATGATAGATAGATAGAACGATAGAATGATAGATAGATAGAACAATATAACAATAGAACGTATGATAGATAGATAGATAGATAGATAGATAGATAGATAGAACGATGATAAATAGCTAGATAGATAAATAGATAGATACTGTAGGTCTCTCATATATTATTGCCTCTGTTCGATCTTCTCTTCACTCTCAGTCTGTTACTGTGTGATGTGAACTTTAACCTTTTCCCATCATTGCTCAGATAACCTCCCTGACCTGATAAAAAATTTAACGTGCGCAGTCATACGTATTTTCTGACTATTGTTCATTAATCATTAAGATTACATTGTGTGCCGGCGACCCGGAAACTCTTTGGTCCAACACAAATACATCCAAACAAATCAGATGTAGGTACAGTGGCCCCAAAAAGTTTTTGGACACTTAAACAACAAAATTACAAAATGTTGCATGTAGCATTGATTTTAAAAAGAGAAAAGGTTTTTGGACACTTTCTGGTAGAAGACTTGTGTGAATTAGACAGGAACTGACTTCATCCACACTGTAAAAATGTGAAATGAGCATTTTTATATCTGTATAATAATAATGGTTTCTGGTTTAAACTTTTTTTGTGCAGTTTGTCTAAAAGCAAACAGTCCTCATAGAAAGAATCAAAAGAAACACTGCAACACCACACATGGATAGATTCACTGACTGCAGAAAATATTGTGCGTTTTATTTGTTTATTTATTTATGTAGTACAGTTGTGGTCAGAATTATTGGCCCCCTTGGTAAATATGAACAAAGAAGCCTGTAAAAAATAAATCTGCATTGTTAATCCTTTTGATCTTTTATTCCCCCCAAAAAATCACAAAAAATCTAACCTTTCATTGAAGTAAAAAGAAAAAAAAAAATTAAAATGTGGAGAAAATTTTTTTATGAAATAAATGTTTTTCTCCAAAAAACGTTGGACATAATTATTGGCACCCTTTTATTCAATACTTTTTTAACCCCCTTTTGCCAAGATGACCGCTCTGAGTCTTCTTCTATAATGCCTGATGAGTTTGGAGATCAGAGCCCATTCCTCCATATCTCCAGATCCTTCAGATTCCCAGCTCTTCTCTTCCGTTCATCACTCATTTTCTAAAGGGTTCAGGTCAGGGGACTGGGACGGCCATGGCAGAAGCTTCATTTTGTGTTCAGTGACACATTTTTGTGTTGATTTTGATGTTTGTTTTGGATCGTTGTCCTGATGGAAGATCCAACCACGGCCCATTATAAGATTTCTAGCAGAGGCCGTCAGGTTTTGATTTTTTTTATCTGTTGGTATTTGAAAGAATCCATGATGCCATGTATCTGAACAAGATGTCCAGGACCTCCAGCAAAAATAGGCCCACAACATTAAAGATCCAGTGGTAAATTTAACTGTGGGTTTGCTGCCTTTTTATAGTTTCATCTGACCACAGAACCAGGTCCCTTTTGACATTCCAGTCGTGTCTGACAACTGAATATGCTGGGGTTTGTTTCTGGATGAGCGAGGAGGATTTTTCTTGAATCCCTCCCAAACAACATGTGGTGATGTAGGGGCTGTTTGATTTATTTTAAATTTTTTTGTCTTTCTGATCCCAAGACTCAACTAATCTCTGCGATTCTCCATCTGTGATCTTAGAGAATCTTTGTCCACTCGAACTCTCCTCCTCGCCGTGCATTAAGATGATATAAACACACGTCCTCTTTCAGGCAGATTCCTAACATCTTTAGTTGATTGGAACTTCTTAATTATTGCACTGATGGTGGAAATGGGGATTTTCAACTCAACATCAGAACTATATTCTTTGGTTTTACTCATTGTGATGGATGATTAAAGGTGCACTATGTAACATTTCTTTCAGTAAAATATCCAAAAACTACTAGGCCAGTGTTATATATTTTGTTCAATTGAGTACTTACAATATCCCAAATGTTTCCAACTATTTGTAAATCATGAGAAAATTGGAGGAACCGGGACATGTGAGGGAGTCGCCTGTCAATTGCGTCATATCTGCGTTACCCTCGGTTAACGGTTTTATTTTGCAGAAACGCTTTACTCTTACTGCAGTGTGCAACAAGTGTCATAGCAGCCGCCGAGTGAACGCACAGAGTAACGTCATAACATCATTTTCAACACACTCAAATGTATCTAATATGATGAACAGAGCTGCGTTACTTCATACTCATGAACGGAAAAGCGGAAATGGTGCCGGCGACTGTGGCATAATAAAAGTGCGTGTTGCGTTCATCTTATTAATTAATAATCGCTCCAGCGGCCTTGCTCAGCTCCCACAACACTCGGACTAAAGATGACAATGTGATTACAAACAGGTAGATAAAGGACCTATTAGCCTGCACCATCTAGAGTTTCATGACAGAGCTTTGTATTTGGCTGTAACAATTTAGAGTATTTTTCTAAGTTGTTATAGGCTATGTTTTTTTCAGTGCACTTAAAATCACCATGAACCCAGTTAGTTTTTGCAAGTCATTGCAAAAATGGCTCAGAAAAGTGAAGTCATTTCTGAGAAAGATCTGGCTTCATTTGGTTTCATATTTTGCTGTCTAATACACTGACATTCGTACATGTTTTAATGCAACTTAAGTTTCCAAAACTTTCTGAAGCTTCTGTATGTAAATGTACAAGAAGTACAAACCAGGAAGCTATATGTCATCAAAACTAAGTTGAATGCTTGTGTGTGTTCTCATACAGTAGCTTAGACTTCCTTACCACTTGTTTCTGCATGCAGAGGTCAGGAAGGCCTTCACTCAGAGGAATAAAACACAAGAGAACGGACAGAATAGGAATGAAAGACTGCCTCTTCCTCCCATTTTGGCGACTGGCACTAGGGGTGACCTTTATTGTCTGGCAGGGTCAGGTTTGTGGTTGCTGATGTAATAACAATTTCCACACACACACACGTATTCTCTTTCTCTCGTTCATGCATACACCCGGCCCGCCGCTCTAGCTCCTGACAGGATGACTGTGTTTGTCATTACTCAGAGGAGTTTAGACTACAGGAAAAGCACCCGGGCAGACACTGACCACACCGTTCACTGCAATGATGTTAGAGCCTGTTTTTGGACATGGTATACCATGGTATACAGTATACCATGTTTGTTTGTTTTTGTTTTGGTATTTGCATGTGTTTTGGACATCATGGTACTAACATGTTTATTACTTATCAATGTTTTTGGAGATGGTACTGTGGTAATAAAGACTTTTAGTCATGTACTATGGCAGTGTCATGAGTTCACTTACTAAAAAAATACACAGCAAAAAAATAGTTATCAAATGTTAGTTATCAAAATTAAGTGAGTTCATGTTTAAAAAAAGACAAAAATATATTTTGCAGTGTACCATGTATATGGTACAATAGGCCTACTACTTTTTAATTTACCATGGTAGTACCAATTTCAATACCATGGTATAAATAAAAGTAAAAATAAATTATACACAAAAACAATTAGGCATAAATTTAAGATTTGGATTACACCATTTTAACATAATCGAATACATTTACTGTGATAAATGAAACAGGCAAGGATTCGATTAGAACTACAAACAGGAATAAAAAGTAAAAATAACTACAAACATGGGGATGTGTGAATCCGACATTTAAGCAGAGAGGTTTAGATAAAGGGGTTTGAGTGAATAATAATCAGTATCTAGCCTGACGAAAATATATTTATTCATTGTTATCCATTTGCAATAATTATTCACTTTTAAAGGGGTCATCGGATGCCCATTTTCCACAAGTTGGTATGATTCTTTAGGGTCTTCATGTAAAGTCTGTAACATACTTTGGTTAAAATTCCTCAATGTTTGTGTAAAATAACACCCTTTTTACCTCCTCAAAAACAGCTCTGTTCACAGTGACCCATTTCGGTGCATGTCTCTTTAAATGATAATGAGCTACTGCTCACCCCACCCCTCTCTTGCGTGAAGTGCTGCCTTGGCGGACAACCTCCCCCAGTTTCTCTTGAAGCCAATACGGAAATGAATTAAACTGCAATTCATCGACTGGCCACTAGGCTCCAGAAGGGAGCAGAATCTCATTGAGCCCCATGTTAAAATGCCCAACTTTACAGCAGAAAAAAACATGCTTACAGCCTGGTACAAATTGTGGTTTTGGTCGATACGACTAATTTTGCCCTTCATGACAACTGTGAAGGGGGGTGAATTTTTTTATAACTCATTCGTTTACATTATATAAAGCCTTAAAGTTCTGCATAATTAAGGGCATGGCCACTTTGAGTGATCTGCTGTCTGTTAGTCATTGCGTCACCTTAGCTCCACCCACGTGCCGCCTCTTTGCCCATTTTTTGTTATCCGGGAGTGACGCGCGATGACGCGCTGCCAAAATGGCAACGGCCAGCTCGTTTGGCCATCTCGTATCTATCTATCGCTCAAAACTATCATTGTAGGGTGGTTGTGTCCACACACTACAAAGACACATTTATATGCAAACACCATATAATACTGAATTTTGCATCCGATGACCCCTTTAAATGCATCACTATGCAAATTGCAAACACATGAGGAGAGTCTCCACAAGAAAGACCCACTTCTGGCAGAACAACGTGCTACTACATTTCTAATACAGTGCTAATACTTAGTTATTTTTCTTCACAAAAAGAGTACATACTTTTAGGGCATAGTATAAGTAGATGAATTGGGATGCAGATGTAGGTATACATTCACTGGGTAACAAGGAACAGGTGAAGGTGATTAGTCGTCATGGTAACTAACAAGGGAAACTATGGAGAATATCAAAATAAAAGTCCTGAACCATAAAACACAGGGGCATCATGACAGAAATATGGCTTGCTGTGGAACAAACAACATTCAGTTGATTCGACTTATGATAAATATAAACCTGGTTATTGTGCATTTAAAACACATTCAGTTTTATTAGATCTATTATTATTAGAAATCGTATCTGTTTCCAGGTTTTATTTATGTATGACTGACAAATATGCATTGAATGCCGTTTATGGAGTGTCTATGTTAAAACTGTGTAATCCAAATGGATAGCATGTGTATTTGCAATTCAAATACATCATTCTTAAAAAGTTGCATGACTAAATCATTTCTCAAACTAAGAGTGTGAGGCTTGTTTCATTTTTTCTCCAGCACTGACTGTGTCTGATGATGCACCTGCTTTGCAACAATCCAGGTGTGTGCAAGCTGTTTATCTGTTTGTATGCTTCGCTTTCGTTCTTTCTCCTCGTTGTCTCGCCCTCTCTCACACTAATCAAGTGCACTAAGTATAGGGTGACCCAGATGGAGCATGTTGACATTCATACCCACTTACACACATACAGTAACTGCACACAGTAGGGGAGAGCGGGGCACAACCTAACGCTTTTTGACTTTCTCAGTTTGTTTAAATCCACTTCAGAGTATTTTCCCCCCACATTAATTTCCCACATGTCTAGTACAATTATGTGGTTTTGTTTCATTAATACAGTGTATACTTTTTTCTTGATTTACCCCGAAAGTATGGAAATGAAATGTGACAACATGCCCCATAGGTGGGGTACACTGTAACATGTGAGGGGCACGATGTACATATGGCCAAATGACAGCTTAACATGTTATCTGATAAAATCAAGAAACATACAAGACAATATTTTGTCAATAAAATACAATGATTAACTTTTAATTATCAAATTATCAAATTAATTAAATTAATTAATTAATGATCAAATTAATAAAATAACGGCATTTTTTAATCATTAAAAATAAAAAAAATTGAGTTTGACAACACACACCGCAAAACACAGCTATACAGCATAGTTCAAAACATAATAATAATTAATAACTTCTGAACATTGACTCTCAGTCAGTATTCACCTTTTTCTCATGGTTTCTCAATAGAATTCATAAAAGTATAGAATATAATATCATAGCTCTAACAGGGGCTCATTATAACACAGTGTGACAACATGCCCCATCTGCACAACTGGGATTTAACCCCGGCTCGTGTCTTCTGCTGTTAGATCAGCATTAAAGAAATATCTCAACTGTTAAATAACAGATATAAGATTAAAATAATATCAGATTTGTCTTATTTTAAATAAGATGAAAAATTAGGAAATTTACTTCAGCTATGGTTAAATAAATGTTCAGTGATATCTTCCAAAGATTTTTTAATTTTGGCGCAATTGTGCAATTGCATGTGTGGAAAGTTTTAAACCATGTGTGTTACAACTAACTCCGCGTTAAGTTGTGCCCCGTGCTCCCCTACTCTAAGATGTGCTGACAAATGGTCGTGGCCCTGGTGCATTTCCCACAGAGAGAAGTGTCACAGATATTTTTGCAGATCTAGCACTCAGCAGAAAAGCACACAATAGAAAGACGCGGGGGGAGAGGTGAATGTGGTGCCACAATTATTCATCAGTCGGCGAACACAGAGACGCTTCCTCTCTTTGACTCCATCACCTGAGGGTCCTTGTTTTTCCACGACTTCTGAGCACAGATCTAAATTAAAATATAGTCAAACATCCTGTAGGACAGAAGAACAATCACAAATGAGATCTTTAGTATCTCGGTTGTTTCTTTCAGACAGAAGTGAGATTAAATGGCGAGATCTCAACAACGTCTCAAAATGTACTTAGATTTGCCAAGAAACCAAAAATATCCCTTTATGAAAAAGAAGGCACTTCATCATACTTTTAAAAAGAATACTTAAGGAAATAATACACTGAAATGCTAACTACATGTAATGTTTTCGAACACAATTAACTGCATGTGAATTGCAATTAAATAAAAATGTATTGTAGTAAATTTATATTAATTGCAATTAGCTGAACTTTAGAGTGCTTTTTTGACCCACTTAAGTACATCTTTATATGTCATTTCATAATTACTTCTATTGTCTTTGAAATATGGTTAAAATGTACTGAAGAATGTACTGACACGCATTTATGGCGAAATTAATTATATTTTCATGTCATTTCTATTGAAAAGCATTGTATTTACACATTTGTAAAGACGTTTTAATTTAGAACATCCAACATACACTCACCTAAAGGATTATTAGGAACACCATACTAATACTGTGTTTGACCCCCTTTCGCCTTCAGAACTGCCTCAATTCTACGCGGCATTGATTCAACAAGGTGCTGAAAGCATTCTTTAGAAATGTTGGCCCATACTGATAGGATAGCATCTTGCAGTTGATGGAGATTTGTGGGATGCACATCCAGGGCACGAAGCTCCCGTTCCACCACATCCCAAAGATGCTCTATTGGGTTGAGATCTGGTGACTGTGGGGGCCATTTTAGTACAGTGAACTCATTGTCATGTTCAAGAAACCAATTTGAAATGATTGGAGCTTTGTGACATGGTGCATTATCCTGCTGGAAGTAGCCATCAGAGGATGGGTACATGGTGGTCATAAAGGGATGGACATGGTCAGAAACAATGCTCAGGTAGGCCGTGGCATTTAAACGATGCCCAATTGGCACTAAGGGGCCTAAAGTGTGCCAAGAAAACATCCCCCACACCATTACACCACCACCACCAGCCTGCACAGTGGTAACAAGGCATGATGGATCCATGTTCTCATTCTGTTTACGCCAAATTCTGACTCTACCATCTGAATGTCTCAACAGAAATCGAGACTCATCAGACCAGGCAACATTTTTCCAGTCTTCAACTGTCCAATTTTGGTGAGCTTGTGCAAATTGTAGCCTCTTTTTCCTATTTTAGTGGAGATGAGTGGTACCCGGTGGGGTCTTCTGCTGTTGTAGCCCATCCGCCTCAAGGTTGTGCGTGTTGTGGCTTCACAAGTGCTTTGCTGCATACCTCGGTTGTAACGAGTGGTTATTTCAGTCAAAGTTGCTCTTCTATCAGCTTGAATCAGTCGGCCCATTCTCCTCTGACCTCTAGCATCAACAAGGCATTTTCGCCCACAGGACTGCCGCATACTGGATGTTTTTCCCTTTTCACACCATTCTTTGTAAACTCTAGAAATGGCTGTGCGTGAAAATCCCAGTAACTGAGCAGATTGTGAAATACTCAGACCGGCCCGTCTGGCACCAACAACCATGCCACGCTCAAAATTGCTTAAATCACCTTTCTTTCCCATTCTGACATTCAGTTTGGAGTTCAGGAGATTGTCTTGACCAGGACCACACCCCTAAATGCATTGAAGCAACTGCCATGTGATTGGTTGATTAGATAATTGCATTAATGAGAAATTGAACAGGTGTTCCTAATAATCCTTTAGGTGAGTGTATATTAACTTCAAATGAGAAATCAAATTACACAGTAAAACATCAAAATAAGTGTGCTACTTTAAATTATGGTACACAATAGTAAAAGTTTTATTTTGACATTATTGCAAGGTGCACTTTTTAAAAGTGTACTTAACTAAGTGTGTTAAGAAACAGGGTTACACTTTATTTTAAGGTGTCTTTGTTACACTGTACTTATATTATATACGTACTGAGTAATATTAGGTAACTACATGCACTTACTATAGGGGTAGGATTAGGGTTTGGTTTAGGGTTAGTTGCATGTAATTATGCATAATTTATAGTTATTACTATAGTAACTACATGTAACATACAGTATGTAACAATGACATTGTAAAATAAAGTGTTTCATGAATGTGTACTCTTTATAACCCTCCTGTTACCCTCAAATCTGGTAAGGTTTTTTACCCACTGGGGTCAATTTGACCCCAGCAATTTAAACCTCCAGAATATGATTTTTACAAAGGTTTATGTCTCAGGTAATTTATGGCTGACAACATATCTGGTGGGCCCTGGAACCATTTTGATGACATTAGCAGCACTATGTCTACCCTGTCGTTCAAGTGGGGAGTGGGACCATAATAACGTGAACTACTAGTGGTTCTCGCAATACTACAGGTATGGTTAGGTTGGGTTAAAGCCCTAAAACACAGGGAATTTGTTTGAATATTATATTGAATATATAAAATTATAGCATGTTATAGTGACCTCAATAAGACAACCAAAACAAATGTGTGTAAAATTTTGATATTTCTTATGTTTTATACAGCTAAAAGAGCCTGGGGTCAAATTGACCCCAAAAAACACTGATGCTACAAAAATGTGTACAGGACAATGGAAAAATATCATCATGTTCATTTTTTTAGAGTTGTCACCATTAACTTAAGAAAAGTCATTCAATCTGAAGCAAAAAATTAAAATAAGTCAATCGTGTTTTTACAGATGTTAAACATTGAATGGGGTCAAATTGAACCGTCAAAGATAATAGGAGGGTTAAGTACGATTAAATGGCTTTTAATATTATCTGCAAGCACAGTTTTTAAAAATATATACTTTTAAGATTTGTAGTACACTACAAGTGCAAATTCAATATAATTAAGTGCATTTCTTTTTCTTAAGGGATGCCATCCACATTTATTTGATATACTCTTACATTGTCAAAACATTTTTCTGTTTGTCTTTATTTTAGGAGAAACATCTCACACAACTCCGATACTTCAATAAAACATAACTGAGAACTGCATTAAGTAGAATGAACTATTTGAGAGCAACCTCTGAGCAATAAAACTGTCCTTATGTGTACAGAAGATGGTCAAATCTCAAAGTAAAACCTCTATGAGACAAGAAATCAGTGACACTACCTTCATATCTACACTAGGTGGCAACTTTGCGCTAGTTCTTACATTCTCAATTACACACACTCTCTCTCTCTTCCTCTCTCTCTATCTCTCTCTCACTCACACACACACACACTCAATGTCTCTCTTGGGTTCAGAGCTAAAGATAAATAGTTCCTTTTGCTCTTGTTAACTCTCTAAGGATTGTGGTCTGAAGTCAAATTCAATAGAAACGATGGCAGCCATATTTGAGTGTGTGTCCTGAAGGATAAACAAACTACAGTAGGCTATAGAAAAGGAAAAGAAGACAGATGCAAGAAGTTACAGAGGCACTTTGGGTTTGGGCACAAATGTTTCTATGTAATATGTTTCTGAAGAAAATATGAGTGGTGCTTACAAAATACAAAACTCGACAGGATGTTACTATGTGGCTGGTAGTTTATTCAAAAGAGACAACATGTCTCTAGGATATTTCTAATGTCCTTTCTTGAGTGTTAAACTAAGGAATTGTTTCGCCCATTTTATCATATGCCAGATGAAAAAGTAACCGCCCACATGGTGAGTTATGTGCCGAAGGGTTCAAATACTTGAGCAAACCAATTACAACGACGACCCCACAGTAGACTCAGAAAGACAAATGAAGTCTCTCCACAGTATTATTGTTTATCGTTACTTAGCAACATTTTTGCACATCATATATAAAATGTTTATGCTCTGTTCCGGGAACTTCTCAAACGGAGCCATCTGTTTCCAATACGTGGTCTGTGAAATGTTCTGGATATAAATGTCAATCGTCAAATGTCTTTTTTTTTTAAAGAAATAGAAGAGTGTGTGTGTACATGTAAATATGGATTATGGAATGGGGTTTAGTGTAATTTATTATTGTGACACTAGTGCATACATGTTAATTCTGTTCCAAAACCTCACTGAGTTACTTAAAACAGCATACTAACTCAAATGGCCCTCAGAAGTTACTTGTTGGAGTTTTGCATTAGCATGTTGCTATATTAACAGTGTGATAGCCTAATTAGCAAAAAATATGATATTTTATGGTTAACAAATTCCAATCAGAATGCAGTACAAATATCTCCTTGAATTCCTTATGCAAGACATAAGCATAGCCAGCAATGTAAGCTGTCCTAGATGTGTTTATAACACAAAGACTAATCCAAAAGGTAGGTAGCATAAATATCTTCTTTTGGCCTGTTTCTAAGACTGCATCCTTCATGGAGAAGGTAATCCCAAAATGCACTGCAACAAGCTTAGTGAAAAAATCCATCCAAGAGGGGTGACATAGTGGAGACCTTCTTCAAATGTAGGCTATTTGGCAAAGAATAACCTACCCATAAAGGCCCCGATATACATCAAGCAAAATCGAAGAACGAACTGGTTTTTAAAAATGGCTTTTTTTGTCCATTTTAGGAGTTTGAAACAACACGCCAATGCAAACTTTGTGGCTGGTAAACACCTTTGAACTAGCATTGTTACCTAATAGGTGGGTGTGGCTCTTTTTTGAGGAAAACTTTTCCAGTTCATTACTTCTGTTCAGTCCGTGGAGGTCAGACACAAGTAAAACATAAACACACTGGAGAGATTGAAGTTGTAATTCTAATTCAAAGTGACTGTTTAATACTAGTGTTGTAGTCAAGACCACCTAATCCAAGACCAAGACCAATGTGTGTTGAGACCAAGACAAGACCAAGACTTTGAGGGGTTGAGACCGAGTCAAGACCAAGACTAGACCAGCACTTAAATTCATAAAGATCCACTTTACCATCTGAGAAATGACTTATTTTTACTTTATTTTTACTTATTTACTATAATTAGAATAAGACACTATATAGAGCTGTTACCAATCAAATGAAATCATTAACAACAAAATTAATCTTTGCACTGCAGAGGTGGTACAGAAGAATGGGTGAATTACAAAATGTTTTTTTTTTTAATTGAATGTTTGTATAAAAGCAATATCATGTTTGCAGTCATGCTCAAATGTGTAAAAACAGCTCTCTTGCTCTTTTGTGATATTTCTTAATTATAACATGTTATAATATAAAAATCCAGATCTCATTCAAGTACTTTTTTTTGCAACAATATCTTGAATTCTGTAAGCATTTGTATTAATTTTGGTGACATTTTTGACACAATCCCTAATTAATTTCTGAACCGGCACAATAAATAAATCAAATTAGAAATAAGTATATTGATTGCATCTGAAGCAGTAAGTTTTACATCCAATCACATTAATGATGTTAATAAATAAATCAGACAATGCACCGGCAATTTAGAGATATCCCAGCAGTTGTGGTCTTGACCGGTCTTGAAACAAAATCCAGAGTCCTCGAAGTCTGAGACCGAGACAAGACCGAGTACAAATGTGGTCAAGACCAAGACAAGACCAAGACCTTCAAAAAATGGTCTAAAGACCGGTCTCGAGTACTACAACACTATTTAATACTGTAAAGCTACTTGCTTTGCATCAGTCTATTGTATAAAGTGCTACATAAGTAAATGTGACGTGACTGGAGTGCCAAATTGTAGTAAACATATCCAAATGACTGTGATCAGCAACTGTTGTTTTCTCACTTGCCATTTTCGTAATGTGTTTATTTTGTTATTGAGATAAAAGTGTGCTTAGGTATTTTGAACTTGTTTTTACCCCTAAGCAAAGTGTATCAGGGCCTTTAGACTCCCTCTCACACTCATGCACATAATTAGTCCTAATTACACTGTTCTATGTTATATAATGCCAACTTGAGTTGTTGGCTTTGACACAGATCAACACTTGCAAATTCACCCATCTCTCTTCTCTCTGCACTTACACATCTATTGCATATCATGCCATTACTAATACTAATAATGCCAAATTTAATTTTGTTCTCATCTATCATCCTCCAGGTCAACTGGGCAACTTCCTGGAATGCAGATGTATTCTTTTCCGGAGGATGGAACAGCAGTCCTTGGTGACTAACCTCCTAGACAAACCTCAAGTGGCTGATTTCCTAACTCTCCTGGCCTCATTCGATCTTGCAAGAAAGCAAACCCTGAGACACACAAAGCAGGCAGTCAGCTAGACCTCATACTCACACATAACTATCACTGGCTGCATTTCCATTACAGATTTACGTAATTTATGTTTTGTAAATGTCGATAAAAATCGTTTGTGAAATGGTGGCGTTTCCATTAACCAATGTTATGCGACTAAAACATTGTTTCCTATCGCGATAATGAATTATAAAAATCATGGTAATGGATGTTGGTAGGTTTACGTATATCCTAGCCATTATTTTTAAAGTCCTCCTGTGGTGAAAATCAAGTTTTTAATGTTGTTTATATGTCTATGTGGTGTTTTTAATATGCTTTCAGACAAACCATGTGCAAATTCACAAGTCAACACCATTGCTGAGTATTTTCTCTTTAAAACAGCAATGAACCAAAGACAGTCTCAAAAACGTGGTTTGAAATCGCTGGTGTTTCTGACATCACAAACTAACTTCAATCACGCCACGAGGGGGGCGGGGCTTTAGCATATCATTAACTATTCCACTATTTGTACGGAGTCTCAAAAGAAGTCAGGTTATCCCGGTATATTTTTCTGCTGATATGAAAAATCGGGTAGATTTAGCAATATAGCGGTGAATTATGTATATGATGTACACTCACCTAAAGGATTATTAGGAACACCATGCTAATACTGTGTTTGACCCCCTTTCGCCTTCAGAACTGCCTTAATTCTACGTGGCATTGATTCAGCAAGGTGCTGAAAGCATTCTTTAGAAATGTTGGCCCATATTGATAGGATAGCATCTTGCAGTTGATGGAGATTTGTGGGATGCACATCCAGGGCACGAAGCTCCCGTTCCACCACATCCCAAAGATGCTCTATTGGGTTGAGATCTGGTGACTGTGGGGGCCATTTTAGTACAGTGAACTCATTGTCATGTTCAAGAAACCAATTTGAAATGATTCAAGCTTTGTGACATGGTGCATTATCCTGCTGGAAGTAGCCATCAGAGGATGGGTACATGGTGGTCATAAAGGGATGGACATGGTCAGAAACAATGCTCAGGTAGGCCGTGGCATTTAAACGATGCCCAATTGGCACTAAGGGGCCTAAAGTGTGCCAAGAAAACATCCCCCACACCATTACACCACCACCACCAGCCTGCACAGTGGCAACAAGGCATGATGGATCCATGTTCTCATTCTGTTTATGCCAAATTCTGACTCTACCATCTGAATGTCTCAACAGAAATCGAGACTCATCAGACCAGGCAACATTTTTCCAGTCTTCAACTGTCCAATTTTGGTGAGCTCGTGCAAATTGTAGCCTCTTTTTCCTATTTGTAGTGGAGATGAGTGGTACCCGGTGGGGTCTTCTGCTGTTGTAGCCCATCCGCCTCAAGGTTGTGCGTGTTGTGGCTTCACAAGTGCTTTGCTGCATACCTCGGTTGTAACGAGTGGTTATTTCAGTCAAAGTTGCTCTTCTATCAGCTTGAATCAGTCGGCCCATTCTCCTCTGACCTCTAGCATCAACAAGGCATTTTCGCCCACAGGACTGCCGCATACTGGATGTTTTTCCCTTTTCACACCATTCTTTGTAAACTCTAGAAATGGTTGTGCGTGAAAATCCCAGTAACTGAGCAGATTGTGAAATACTCAGACCGGCCCGTCTGGCACCAACAACCATGCCACGCTCAAAATTGCTTAAATCACCTTTCTTTCCCATTCTGGCATTCAGTTTGGAGTTCAGGAGATTGTCTTGACCAGGAATACACCCCTAAATGCATTGAAGCAACTGCCATGTGATTGGTTGATTAGATAATTGCATTAATGAGAAATTGAACAGGTGTTCCTAATAATCCTTTAGGTGAGTGTATATTACGATGTTATGATGAACTATATGCCTTTCTCCACTGACGCAGAGCCGTTGAAGCCGTACGACACTCCCATAGACTTCCATAGGAACTGAGGAATGTGGAAGTAAAGCGTGTCACGGAGCGACCAATAGTCCCAAACAACCAATAGTTCCAGCATTGAACCCCATTCATTTCAGTGTATCTCAAGCACACTCGCTGGTAAATTGATGAAATTACTGCATATTTTGAGATTCTATGGCATTAGTTGACCTCTCAGGAATATTGATAGAAGTTGTATTTTATGAAGCACGTTAGAGTTAATGTTTATTGTTATATAATAGATCGTTAGACTCTAACTGCAATTAGATAACGTGAGCAGCACTGCATATCCAGATGCTATCTGTCATATTTCAACAGTTTTGTCAGTAATTCTGTCGAATGCGTTTCTATGAAGTCAGCCCATTTGAGGAATAACGTATCTAGCGCCTGGATATAAAGAGTTGAATTAAATTGGTTGCCCATTTGTTTTTTTAAACACTATTTAAAACTTATTTCTTGGGTTAAATTATGTATATGCTAGCATCATTCATTTATATTCACCTGTTGTGTATGCTTCGAGTATCATAAAATAACATTAGGACGTTAACAACATTAAAACGATAAAAGAAATTACCACTATAACCAGTAGATGGCGGAAGAGGAACACTTATTGGCTCATAGCCCTTTTTTTCTTTTGAATAAATTTTTATAGATTATCAAATCACTATTATAACAGTAAATGACGTTTACTGTTTTTAATATAATAAAAAATTTACAGTTTTAAGATAATTCAAATCATGCAGTTAGCTAATATCATGTATTAATTTAGGCAGAAACAATGATCTCACTAAAGCAATTATTACAAGTTGTGATCATAATTAATAAAATATATAGAAAATTTGGCAGTGGTGCATGTTGATTCAGAGTTGGCATAATCTGAAGTCTTCATAGGGGTTGGCGTCATCTCTTCACAGGTGTTGGGGCATCTGAAATCTTTGTAAGAGGCTGGATCCAAACTGGAGCTGGCATACTCTCTTACGCCCATCCCGAGGTAGAAACAGAAAAGCAAATGGAAAAGAAATCGCGTAGCTGCTGTTCATAACATTTCAAGCAAAAGATAATCATGTGCATTTCATCTGATATAACTGGAGTACAAGGTTATGAGGTGCATTATGTGAATGCTTGGCTTAAGACATGTCTTTGATCTAGTTTAAAGTGGGTGAGTGAGTCTGAGCCCCGAACATTATCAGGAAGGCTATTCCAGAGTTTAGGACCAAACGTGAAAATGCTCTACCTCCTTTAGTGGACTTAGATATCCTAGATACTACGAAAAGTCCAGAGTTTTAAAAGAATGTGATGGATTGTAGGGCAATTGAAGATAAGTTAAATACACAGGAGCTAAACCATTTAGGGCCTTACAGGTCTGCAGCAATACTTTGTAATCGATGTGGAACTTAATAGGTAACCAGTGTAGAGATGATAAAAATTGGGATTATGTGATTTTTTTTTTGACCTGGTAAAAACCCTAGCAGCTGCATTTTGGACTAACTCTAGTTTGTTTATTGAGGATGCAGGACAACCACCTAGTAATGCATTAAGGTAGGGACACACCAAACCGACGCCACAGAACTAGCGCTGATGAAAGCTGACTGTGTTGTCGCCACGTGTCACCTGTAATAGCACCTGAACACACCAAAAGGACTACAGGCGACTGTCAACTAGCATGCGCCTTCTGTACCTGCGTGTAAATGAGACAACTGTCTATTTAAGCAGATATATTCGTCTATATTCGTCATTCAAAAAGGGGAAGCGAAACTAAGACTGCAGGTATAAAAACCATAAACAAAGCAGTGCTTGCTTACTGCTTTGAATATCAATCACTCTGATCACGTTCTTTATTCCACTCAGCTCATGTTATTATGAAAATATTTACGCAGTGTTGCTCAGGTAAAATGACGTAAAATTATAACAGCCTTCTGTCTGTTCAGTTTTGACTTACTTGCTCTCTTTCATCACTTTTGCTCTTATTCTCATGCACTGACTCGTTCGCTAAGCTGCCAATCAGCCAATCAGATTTCCCGACGGCCCAATGGCGATTCCACATGTTGAATCGGCCCAAAAACCCTTGACAGCGTCCGACTAGAGCCAACGGTGCCAAAAAAAGTCGGCTGGCGCTCAAAAACGGCCCAACATTGCCCGAAGGCCGATCGTCGGCTTGTTGTGTCCCAGGCTTTACAGTAATCCAGTATAGTGGTCATTAATGCATGAACTAGCTTTTCTGCATCATAAACAGATAACATGAGTATCATCAGCATAGCAGTGGAAACTAATTCCATGTTTTCTAATAATATTACTAAGAGGCTGCATGTATATTGAAAATAGCAAAGGGCCTAAAACAGACCCTTGTGGCACTGTTCCCTGTTTAAATAAACAAAATGGTAACGGTCAGTTAGGTATGATCTAAACCACCCTAATGCCTGTCCCTGAATACCGGTGTAATCTTCTAATCGGTCTAAGAGTATGATCTATAGTGTCAAACACAGCTCTAAGATCAAGTAAAACTAATATTGAGATGCAGCCTTGGTCAGAAGCAAGTCATTTGTAATTTTATAATCGCAGTTTGCTATAATGTGGCCTGAATCCTGACTGTGTCTGCATCCCTTCCCTTCCCTCCACTAACCACTTCTCTTGATGTCAGTGCATCTATACTGATACTTTCTGCTCTACATCCCGCCTTGATAATATCTGTCCTCTCACCTCCAGGTCAGCACATACAGTACAACACCCTCAAAGATGCTCTTCGTGACTATAGAACCAAGCTGTCTTATTCCCAAAAACACCTCAGACAACCTAAGACTGTAATCCTCCACCCCCTCCCACTTATTCTGACTGCTGATGACTTTGCCACCGATTTCACTGATAAGGTGGCAATCCACATCAACCAGTTCTCTACAACACCCACAGCACACGCATGTCCCTCACTGAGAACACAAGGTCTCCAAAGTTCTCTGTGCCAGCCGTCCTGCAACCTGTCACTTAGACTTAGACCGATCCCCTCCCACCTCCTACAGGAGATTTCCCAAACAATGCTACCAGCTCTCACTCACATCATCAACACCTCTCTCACTACTGGCAGCTTTCCCACCGCATTTAAACACACCAAAAAACTCAATCCCACAGCAGATGAAACTACCAGTCTCTCGTCTTCCTTTTATTTTGAAAGAGTTGTTTTCAATTAGCTCTGTGCTTTTCTCTCACAGAAGGATCTACTTGACAACAACCAGTCTGGCTTCAAAAGTGGACACTCCACATCAGCTAAAAGGGACCTATTATGTCCCTTATTACAAGATGCAATATAAATCTCAGGTGTCTCCAGAATGTGTCTGTGAAGTTTCAGCTCAAAATACCCCACAGATAATTTACTATCCCATGTTTTAAATGCCCATTTTTAAGGGGAAGGAAAAACATGCTGTGCATGTATCTTTAAATGCAAATGAGCTGCTGTTAGTAGCTTTAATAACAATCCATTTCGGTAACACTTTAGAATAATGGTCCATCATTTATAAGTAACTATGAAGTAATACAGGACTAATGAGTAGTACTACATTAACACTTCAGCTACTACTATTAATTATATAGAAATAAACACAATAAAGCTTAACTAATCAGTAAGTAATATCAAATTTAGGAGATCGTTCCTTGTTAAGTAATCAATAATTACTTAATGAGATTAGCCTCATTAATAACTAATTAACTGACAAATTATAAAGAAAACAGTATCGTGTGTCTAAGATGTAATCAGTCATCTTTTTTACTCTGAGTAAAGTCATAAAATGCATCACTAATTACTCAAGTGTCACCTAGTCATTCTGCAGGAACAACTAGTGATCTGGTCCATTATTCTAAAGTGTTACCTACATTTCTTATACGTGAATCCTGCTGTTTAATGCTCGGGCGAGGAGATTAACATGGTGGACTGTGTACAGCTCAACTCTGGGCGGGGTCTATGCTAGTAGGGCGGAGTCCATCAGCACTTTTGGGCGGGGCCTGTGCAATGTGACATTACATTGCATATAATCTGCGAACGGTTTATTCTAAGACACTGTTTATGATTTATGGGGATTAAACAAAAGAGTGGGTGGATTTTTACCATTATAGGGTGGTTGTGTACACACACTGCCGACACACATTTATGTTCAAACACCATGTAAAAGTGAATTTTGCATAATCACTTGGGTGCCTCAAGGTTCTGTGCTCACTCCTCTTCTTTTTTCCATTTATAATACTTCACTGGGTCCTACCACTACTCCTACCATGGCTATGCTGATTATACACAGCTCCATCTGTCATTAGAATGTGACTTCCCACTGTCTCAGCATACACTATATTGTGCACAGTGCGCAGAAGTCACCAACTTTCTGTCTGAGTCAATAGTTACAGACCTCCAAACTTCGTGTGGCCTTCAGATTAGCTCAACAACAGTGCGTAGAGAGCTTCATGGAATGGGTATCCATGGCCGAGCAGCTCATCCAAGCCTTACATCACCAAGTGCAAAGCAAAGCGTCGGATGCAGTGGTGTAAAGCACGCCGCCACTGGACTCTAGAGCAGTGGAGACGTGTTCTCTGGAGTGACCAATCACGATTCTCTGTCTGGCAATCCGATGGACGAGTCTGGGTTTGGCGGTTGCCAGTAGAACGGTACTTCTCCTGGCAAGTTTGGTGTGGGGTTTTTTTTCAGGGGTTGGGCTTGGCCCCTTAGTTCCAGTGAAAGGAACTCTTAATGCTTCAGCATACCAAGATATTTTGTGGGAACAGTTTGGGGATGGCCCCTTCCTGTTCCAACATGACTGCGCACCAGTGCACAAAGCAAGGTCCATAAAGACATGGATAAGTGAGTGAGGTGTGGAGGAACTTGACTGGCCTGCACAGACTCCTGACCTCAACCCGATAGAACACCTTTGGGATGAATTAGAGCGGAGACTGTGAGCCAGGCCTTCTCGTCCAACATCATTGCCAAATGCGCTTCTAGAAGAATGGTCAAAAATTCCCATAAACACACTCCTAAACCTTGTGGAACGCCCAGAAGAGTTGAAGCTGTTATAGCTGGAAAGGGTGGGTCAACTCCATATTAAACCCTAAGGATTAAGAATGGGATGTCATTAAAGTTCATGTGCATGTAAAGGCAGGCGTCCCAAAACTTTTGGCAATATAGTGTATTTCATTGTCTGAGTGTCGGACATCTTGGCATGGATGATGAAGCATCATCTCCAGCTCCAACAACTTCCCTGTTCAACTGCAACACACCAATCAGGACAGCAAGGAATAGCAAGAAGCACAAACACATTTCTCCACCATTTCCCATGTTTGGAACAACATGATGGTGAGTAATTGATGACAAAATGTTAATTGTTGCGCTTTGACACTAGCTTTCACTACAGCCACTGGAACCACACAAGTTGCTCTCCAAAACCTTTACCCTGTCTGCTCCTCTCTGGAGGAATGAGCTGCCAACCTTCAACGAATCACAAGTTGAGAAGCAGCTGAAGACATACCTCTTCTGCAAGCACTTAACCACATAAGTAAAGGCACTTTAAAAAAATCAAATAAACTTTCAAATAGACTGGCATTGTGTACGTTCAATATAGTTCACTCAGACACTTTGGGAAAAAGCATCTGGCGGTCTGGTGATCGGGGTGGTTTTTAGAACAGCTTAGGAGGTGTAACTTCTCAAGTCCAAGTCAAAAAGTCCAATCCAATAAGATTTTTTGACCTGGGGTACCAGCTAAAAATATTTTAAACAAGCTACCACAAGAAGCTAGTTTTAGATGGGGTTTCCAGTAGGGTATAGAACAAGAACATGGAGACTTTTATATACAGTTATTGAAAACAGATCTCAATATATGTTTGATAGATTTTGAAGCCAAAGATGACATTGACTGCAGGGGTGATCTCTGT
This sequence comes from Rhinogobio ventralis, assembly GCA_039654625.1. Lineage (NCBI taxonomy): Eukaryota > Metazoa > Chordata > Actinopteri > Cypriniformes > Gobionidae > Rhinogobio > Rhinogobio ventralis. The sequence goes on from CM077194.1 coordinate 46,549,741, forward strand.
TCAGTTTTACAGCACATCATATTTCATGTACCAACCGTAATGTTTGCAATTATGCTTGTGTGTGATAATGTATGTTTTTAGCTACAGATTTTGACTTAAAATGTTAATCATGAAGACATGACAGGCTCCAGAGGCAGATGGAAAAGTAAACGATACTATAGGCACAAAGATCACTTTTGAACATTTCACCACTACTCTCCCTGTTTCCCAAGCTCTTCCTCTACTGGGATATTTTCTAGGTCAACAACTAAGCAGAAACAATACATTCTTTAATAACTGTCAATTAAACCTTACACACACAATGGGAGGTCGGCAGGTCCCCTGAGATAGAGGGAGAAGCTTATTGTTGCATGGTCAGACTTTTGATTAAGAGCATGAACTCTGATCCATATTTCAGTTTATTTTGAAAAGGACCACACACTTACATTACATTGCAGCTATTAATTTAGCAGATGCTTTTATCCAAAGTGATTCACCGCAAGTAATTTATCATAAGAACCAACAATATTTGCCATACACACTCTAAAAACACACTCTTTTTTGGTTATTTTTATTGGGTAGCTTTGGTGTTACCTAGATCCTGGGTATCTATAAATTCGTTATTGTGCAGTAGTAGCCTATATTGTTTACTTTTATGCAAAGCAACATACAGGGGCGCGATGTGAGTCACCTAAACGAGTGTCCCGTCTGTCTTTTCGCGTGATGGAAATGCCCAATGCCTTGCATAAAATGTTATGACTTTATTCAAAAAGATACAGAATATAAATACATAGTATGTTAAAATATGTTCTCAGAACTGTATACCGATTGTTTATGGACAGGTTATGGAGTCATATTTCGCATATTTCGGCAATGGGAGAAACAGGGCGGCGATCTAAAGTTATAAGTTCCCCCGCTGAACACGACACAAGCTCCGGCACGAGATCCAGCGCCGTTATGGTGGAAACGGGACAACAGAGACTGGACAATTACACTTCAATTACTTCTAAATGTTTAATTTTTACTTCTAATATTTGTTAAAGGAGCTTAAATGTTGGCAATATGTATTACAACTATATAAAAATATGCTATACTGTAAAATATGATCAAAAATAAAGGAATTATCATGCAAGCCAGTGGTTGTGTCGAGAATTTTAAAAAAGTTTAGAGGATTTTCGTTAATCTGTAGACATTAATTCATGTATGAAGTAAAAAATAAGCTAGTATTATAGTAAAAATGAATCAACTATGCTGGGTTAAATAAACAACCCAATTTGCTGGGTAAAATTAACCCAACATGTGTTCTGGCCTATATTTAAAATTGGGTTGTTTTTAACACAGTGTTTTTAGAGTGCACAATCCCAACTTTCAGGTGAAAAGTGAAGTAGTACTCAAGTTAGAACAGAAGTAAAATGTAAAAGAGAGAGGGAGAACAAAATAGTTTTTGAAATAGGAATTGTTATAAGATACAATTGTTATAATTGTTAAATTGTGTATTTGTTTATGACTGTGACTCAGATAAGTGCTTGTGGAGGTGATGTATCTTCAGGTATATCATCAGCAGATCAGGTAGAGGTTGCCATCTAGCTCCACCTCAGAGGAACAGAGAGAGTGAAGGTTCTGGAAAGTGTAGCAACAACCAAACAGCACTTGATGACTCAGTGTAAATGTCAGGAGTAAACATACACTTGTAGGTGTATGCTGAGGTTTGGTAAATACAATGGCAGTTCTAAAGGCCAATGTTAAAGTCTTGATTTTGGGTGGCTACAGGCAGGCATATACTGGCCGGTCAAGTAGTGGGCCGATAGGTGAAGTGAGGGAGATCTCCCCTCTGCACAATTAGGTGTTGTTTTTAAAATAAAGTGCATGTGTAACCTCAAAGGCAAATACTCAAAATGTGTGATGAAAGGCCGCTAACCAATTTAATCGTGCATTAGCAAGCCGCGCCCGAAAGCAGATCAAATGTGCACAACGCTTCTGCCACTCAAAGTGATAAACTGAGCAAGTCGCATGATCCGTTCAGATTTGAATTTTGCGTTATACAGTCGTGTGGTGAATCTAGCTGAAAACAGTCATGACCATGTAAATTGCATGACGAGGTAAAATGTCAATCCAGCACCCTTACTATAATTTACCTTGCAGCTATATTAAATATTGGGGAATATAAATCCCTTTCATAGAGTTTGTTTTCATAGTTTCTACATGTTTACACTATTTTTTATTACAAATTCTATAGTTTATTATTATTTATTTATTTATTTTAGAACCCATATAGGCTACATGGTAACGAGGAGCATGATTTTATCTGTGACTACCATGATCATACTAATAGTTGAACGTTTTAATTGCTTAATCGTCAAATAAAATTTTAATTGAAGTAAATGTTAATTCAATTAGAGCTTGATGAAATATAAATAACAGTGTTTTACATAAATTAGGAGTTAACTCTTTACCAATGTTACTGTTGTTAAAGTGTCATCTTTTACATCTCCCTTATGTCATTTCAAGCCTGTATGTCTTTCTCTCTTCTGTGAAACACAAAAGAAGATATTTTGTTGACCAAACAATATTTTTAAATCATCAATCTTTGTTCATTTTAGTGTCACGGTTGGTGGCTGTAGACAGAGTGAGAACAAAAATAGCCTTTAATATTAATTCAAACAACAGTCAGGAGATACACTTGTAACACATATACATCAACACAAACATTACAAAGAACTAAGGAGAACTCAGGGTTTAAATAACATGGAATGTTATTAATTTTATAACTAGGAAATCAGGCAGGAAACACAGGAACCGATCACAGAGAAAACTAAACCAAATGTTGACTGAATGTTGAACCCTTGACTTCTATTAAAATTACATTTCTCAAATGATCTTCTTTTTATGTTCCATAGAAAGAAAGTCAGGTTTGGAATGACATTAGGGTGAGCAGTAAATTTACTTTACGGCACACTAGCTCAAAATCAGTGCTTTACTGTCAAGAGCATTTCTATGTGACAAAAATTAAATATTACTTTATTTGCAGTAAATAATATATGTTTCTGTCCTATTTTATTTATGAAAGTATTTACTCCAATTTAGGTCCATAACCCCAGCAAAACATTCACACGTGAACTCTTGGGCCAAATTTGATGCTTAGTCCAGCCCTGGCTGCAGGTAGCCATTGGAGTGAGACCAAATGAGCTCTCTTTAGTTGAGCCAGTAGGGAATGAGCCTGGAATTTGCAGTTAATTGCATATAGCCAGCCAACCAGACTGGAGCTTTAAAGTTTAGAGAAAGCTCTTGCCGCTTTTGTGTGCAATTTTCATCAGACAGTCCAAACAGGGAAACAGTGAAAGCCTGTAAAGAAGTAGAATTGGAGGACAATGGAAGGCAATGCAGTCACCACAGCAGACACAGTAGCTCTTAGAACAATATGTGTGGGTGTGTGTGTGTGTGTTTCAGGTAAGCCCTATGTTATGAGGACAAAATGTCCCCACAAAGATGGCAGTATCCATTTTTACACTTACATTTTTACATTTTTTGGTCCCCATGCGGAAAACAGCTTATAAATCAGACTAAGTGATGTTTTTTGAAAATGTAGAAGTGCAGAAGGTTTTATGTGATGGGTAGGTTTAGGGGTAGGGTTAGTGTAAGGGGAGAGAATATATAGTTCGTACAGTATAAAAATCATTACGTCTATGGAATGTCCCCATAACACGTGTGTGTGTGTGTGTTTTACAATTAATCAAATAATTATCTTTACCTAATTACAATAAATGCTAATGACACTGAACACCGATCATAGGCTTATTTAAATGCTTTTGAGGCAGAAAAGGTTTCACTTTTGTGTAACTACTGTGCACTTACATTATAAGAATAAGCAATCGATACAATGCATTTTTTGTGTACATGTTGTTCTGCAAAACTTTGATTAATTGTAAAGCACACAAACACACACACCAGTGTCTGGTTCACACTTTTTGTGGGGACTCTCCACAGATGTAATGGTTTTTATACTGTACAAACTGTATATTCTCTCCCCTTACACTAACCCTACCCCGAAACCAACCCATCACACAAAACTTTCTGCATTTTTACATTTCCAAAAACTCATTCTGTATGATTTATAAGCTGCTCAATGTCCCCATGAGTCAGTGTGCATTCAGGTTGAAGTCCCCAGCGGGATAGAAAAACATGTACACACACACGCACGCACGCACGCAAACACAGATTTGCATTTGCTGCCCCTGAGGTTGGAATATGGTTAGGGTTATAAGGGTAGACCCTCTATCCTCTAGCTCTAAAGGCTCAGATCTACTCTCACTGAGATTCTTCTTCGTTCTTCGTTCAGGGTTAAAGAGAAGTTTGGGTAACATTTGTGACCTGTGCCGGCAAAAGGAGTCGGAATGCGTACCCTGGATAATTTCGAGCTACAGGCAAAACAAGTAAAAAGTGATTTTGAGGTTTTCACAAAAATTTGTTCATTAAAGGTGCTGTATGTAAGTCTTTCACTTTACTAAAGCATAAAAATACCATAATATCCTTGCAGATATGTAGGAAACAAATTAACCAACTTGTTTCTCAGAGAAACAATGCTACGGCCAGTTATTCTGCTTTGAAATGTGCGTTCCGTGTCAGAATGTCTGTTTTTGTTTTGGTCTGTGCGATAACGCACGTCGCCAGTTTACCCGATAGTATTTCCACACCACAGGTTGCCAGTTGGCAGAAAAACAACACAGCATTTTGCAGCCATGGAAGCCAGCAAACAAACTGGGTCAGAGATCGCAGATTCTACCCAACCTAAAAAGCCTCGGCATCCATCTAAAAATCTCTATGAACGAAAGCATATTAAAACACGGATAAATCAACTCATCAACTTACAGTGTGGCTTACATTGTCAACTGCGCTCGCTCCTGTTGCGTTTCCTTAAGCTGGCAACCTGTGTGAGCGGGAAACAACGATCTCCAGCATTTTGAATTTGGACTGCAGTACCCATTTAGACCACTAGCTGTCAATCCGACATACCGCACCTTTAAGCGCTCGTCTAGCAGTCCCAATGCTCCAAACAGCAATTAAACATCTAAAAGTATCTTTATTTGTACGTTTTCTGGGAGGAGTACCTTTCATGTGTCCATGAAAACGATCTTACTCGCGCTGACTGACAGATCCGACGCGTGCGCACAAAGGTGCCTCAGACAGCGCGATCCCGATATACACATACACAGAATTACAGTACTTCAAAATATCTGTCTTGGCGAGTATTCACGTAAACATTACCTGTTATGTATTATGTGAACGTTTGGTTAACTGTTGTGGAAAAACATCTGATGTGTAACATTATATTAGATCTGTGCGGTACATAAGGTCTGAATATTCAGACTGTCTGTTTCATTAATGTTAATCAAACAATTGTGGTATCATGGAAAAAAAGTTGAATATATATTTTTCCTATAGATATTTGGTTTTGACTTGATGTGTGCCAAATTTGGTGTTATTACCAGGGATTTTAAGGTATGGTTGCTATTTTGTTTTGGAACCTTCAGAAAACTTGAACAGGTGTAGCTCATTCATTGTTTGAATTTGATTGTTTTGATTCAAACAAACCATACATCATTCTGAAGGGTTTTATGAAAATAACTCATTTTTGAAAATGTGCTCATTGCGACTCGTTTTGCCAGCACGGGTTACATTTGTTAACATCAGTTAATGCAACAGCTAACATAACCAAACAATATCATCAATCTTTGTTCATTTTAGTGTCACAGTTGGTGGCTGTAGACAGAGTGAGAACAAAAATAGTCTTTAATATTAATTCAAACAACAGTCAGGAGATAAACTTGTAACACATATACATCAACACAAACATTACAAAGAACTAAGGAGAACTCAGGGTTTAAATAACATGGAATGTTATTCATTTTATAACTAGGAAATCAGGCAGGAAATACAGGAACCGAACACAGAGAAAACTAAACCAAAACAGGATTTACATCAGACCATCATAGGGATGTGAATGTGTTTGCAACAGCTCTGCGATTCGGAATCCAGTGTACTCAGAGTTTTTCTTGTGTCTGAATGAAGAAACCATTTCCACAGCGAAGATGGTGAAGTCCCGGAGCACACACATGTATGTGTGATCATCATAAACCAATGGCTGTTTGAAGGGGTTTAACAGTCGCTGCAAAGTTTTCCGTAAAGTTTTGGGGGGTCTGACTCCCCGACTGACCCCTAGTAATTAAGGCTTGAAAAATCACCACCCACCCCCGCCACCCAAACAGGGCCACAACAAAGATTTGGAGGTCTAAAAAAGTCTGTATACAAAAAGTTATAATTGTACATAATGCATGAGGAATGTTTCAGCAGTGTTTTCAAACAACCTTTCAGTAATCACAAAAGTTACATTGTAAACTGGTCAAATGGATGTTTTTATGAAAACCCCAAACTGTTAGGTGAAAAGTGTTTTGAAGTGCATTTATAAGTTCTTTATTCACTATATATTTTATTTGGCAGTTTGTAACAATAGAAATTTGGGTGAAAAAAAAAAAACGGAATTAAAAAAACATAAATGTAAAACAAAAATTCTTATTTTTGTTAATTTATTTATGTAATAATTAAGATAAAATTTTTGCCCACAAAAACATTATTATTATTATTATTATTATTATTATTATTATTATTATTGGCCTCACTTCACAGGCTCCCAGTTGCCACCAGAATCAGATTTATAAAAATTCAGAAACAAAAATTCGGTCATCCTACTCAAAACATTTTTTAAAGCTTTTTTTAAATTTTTTTAAGATTTATGCAATTTAATTAATAGTAAAATAATAGTAAAAAAAAATAATTATCCTTACGTATTTTAATTGAATATTGAACAATCCTTAATCAATTATTCATTTAAAATACGTAAGGATTATTCAATTCAATTTATTGGAATTTTACTATTAATTTAAAAAAAATGTTTTAAAAAAATACCTAACATTAGCTTCATAACTATACATATCATTAAAAAAAGCTAATTTTCCATATTATTATTATTATTATTTTATTATTATGTACTATGTACTTGCATCAAAAAATAAGCACAATGTACTTGTGTTCATATTGTATTGCAAAACACTTTGCTGATATTAAGGTGGATACGGGTAAAGTTAGGGACAGGTGTGGTGGTATGGGTAGGTTCAAGGGTAGGGTTAGGTGTAAGGGAAAGGTCAACAGTGTAATTATAAATGTTACTACAGAAATTAATTACAGATGTAATTACATGTAGGTAATTTTTTTTTAATGAAAGTACAATGTAAAAACGTGTATGTACACAATAAGTGCATTTGATTAATCTAAATGTTAGTACATAGTAGTTAAGGCCACCTAATATAAAGTGGGTCCATTATTATTATTTGTTTTTTATTATAATTTTTAAGAACTTTTTCCTTTTCACCTTGTGGCTCAGGAGTTCTGTACATTTGCAAGCATTGAAATTGTGTCTGCCTTGATCTATAATCATAGTAGTGGATCACTTTAGTGTTTTATGACATTGATGACAAACAATAAATACTTCATTATGTAATTAGACTGACATATTACACGTGTTTCACAAAACCTGCCTTGTATCTAAGTGACTTTTCTCTTTAAGAGTGTTGACATTTGCACAATTATTAATAATGAATTTCAACAATTACACCTCAAAGTTAGAGACAGAAATTCCTTGAAAAAGCCAAGAACAACACCTTTGTAAAATGTGCACATGTTACATGTTATTACACATGCATAACTGGGCACTATATTGTATAAGAAAGTCACACACACTTATAGTGTTTGGCAGTAGCCCAGTATCCTATTGTTTGCGATTTCCTGGTTTGGTCTACAGTACAGAGGCTGATTGGCTGCAGATGTGAGCAGACCTGCAGTCTACATTGTAATCACACACACACACACACACACACACACACACACAAATTGGATAATCCTTACAGGCAAACAAATACTTACATATTTTTACATACACAAATACTCAGATTTCTCATTACTGAAATCTCCAACACTTCTCTTCTCAGCAAAATCCCAAATAATCCTCTCACTTTTCACCTCTCTCTCTCTCTCGTTCTCTTTTCACTGTCTCTGTTACGCTTTACTAATACTGCAGCACACGCATTTTCTCGCTCTCTTCTTTCTGTCTCTATAACTGAAATCACTACATGTTCTTGTAAAAGCCAAATCTGTTAAAAGCCCTATGAAAGCAAAATGGGGGTTTTGAGACTTTTAGTCCATTAGCTTTGAGATTGTGTATATGCTAGGGCAGTGTTTGAATTATATAGGTTGGGTATTCTCTGCACAGAATCACCCTTATGAAAAAGAAGTTCAATTTAGCATACTTGAAAAAAAAAAATGTTTTTACTTTTTTTTTACAGAAATAATAAACCTTAAAAGAATATACTTAAGTGCAAACTGAATGTAATGTTTTCGGATACTTTTTTTTGTTGGGTGGTTTCTTCGGTTCCCCCTTTAGGTAACCGTAGCTTTCAGCTAGCAGCAGATATCATCAGGTGGTACCCAACCTTCCTTGAGTGGTTCGACCCTTAACCACAACACTCTCCAGTTGGTGGGTCGGCAGTGGTGGCCAAATCACTGCCCATCTGCTCCTGGCTTCCAGCTTTCTTCCTCTCTCCTACTCCATATCCAGCATGAAGCTCGTTCAGCCTCCTGTCCCATCCTATGAGCAGCATGCTTCTTACTCTTCTCATCCATGCCTAAAGCTGACAGCAGCCGCCATGCTGATTTGGCAGGAAAGCCTCTGCAACATCCCTGCCTGCCATCCCTTGTTTTTGCACTCCTGGATTAAAGGCTGATATTTAAAGCCTTCCTCTCATGTGCCTCCTCACAGCCCTCCTCCCATGGCAGGGTCAGCTCAATTAGGACGATTTTACGGTCTTTGGCTGACCACAAAACGATGTCTGGGCGAAGAGCTGTGTGGACCACTTCCGTAAACTGCAACCTCCTTCCGACGTCGACTCCCATTTCCCAAGAGCTTGTTGTTTGCAGCAGGTTGGATTTTGCTGACGCCCTGGTTGCAAAGGGCCTGGCTCCCTCCTTGATGAAGGTGATAGTTGTCCTCTCATCTGTGCCACCTGGCCTCTTCTTGCACTTCTCTCACTCTATTGTGTCAGCGAGGGACAGGAGCACCTTGTCGTGGCGCCACCTATAGCGACCTTGGGTTAAAGATGTTTTGCACCCTGACAATATATGTGCCAGTTTGACCACAGAGCTTGCAGCACGGGTTGTCCCTCAACCCCCACATGTGCAAATGAGATGGTGAAGGAAGGGTGTCGTACACGGAGCGCAGCAGGAAGTAGATGCGGTAGGGCTCCAGTCTCCACAACTCCACAATAGATCCCATTTTGTCCATGCTCCCTGGGATGCTTGTTCCACTGCTCTGGATAAACGCCTATGTTCCTCTTGAGCTCGGATTTCTGACTGGACCATGCCTTGCTTGACCGTTGTGCTTGTGTTCCCAAACTGTTGGAAATGTGTCGACCCCAGGCCTTGACATCCTATGCAGGGGTAGCCGATGATGTCTCGCAACTTCAACAAGCTTTCTGCCTGTTCGTTGTCTACGTTGACTGCCCATTTACGACCTGATCTTGTTGTGATTCCTGCTTGCTTTACCCGGACGTCTTTGGAATCTCTCAGACTTAACGCCAATCTACATTTTGCCACCTTAAATTCCTCCATGACAGATGACAGAGGGAGCTGCAGCTGTCCTAAACGGATGTAGAGGCCCACCGAAGAGAAGCTTGGGGGAATCCCCAACCATCTCCGCAGATGTTTGTTGGTTTTCCTCTCAATGCCTTCTACAACTGTTATGGGGAACTCATAGACTGTGAGAAGACAAATTAGCCTGGGCAGAAGGCTGTGCCTGTACAGCCAGGTTTTAAACTTTCCGGGGAGTCAGGATCTATCAATCTTCTTAAACCATTCTTCGGTTTGCTTCACAGCATCTGCAACACTGGCACCATCTTTTAGTGATGCATTGAACCACTTTCCCAAGCACTTTATAGGGCTGTCCTCAATGGATGGAATGACCTTGCCTTGAACTTGGAGGCCAAACTTACTTGTGACTCTGCCTTTCTGATCACCAGCCTTCTGGACTTCCTGGCCTTAAATGACAACCTTGCCCAAGTGGCTACGTTGTCAAGGGTTTCCAATATCCATCTCGCTTGGACATGCATCACAGTTGCTATTGTTAGGTCGTCCATGAAACCCTGCAGCACCGGCTGAATGATGCCTGACTCCAGGACGGGGCAACGGGTTATACCTTCTGCTGCTGTTATTAGAAGGTTCATGCCCATGATAAAGAGTGTAGGGGAGATGGTGCATCCCATTGGGATTCCCTTCTGGAGATCCTGCCAATTGGTTGTCCACTGGGCTGATGTAAACCTCAGTTTGATCCCTCCTAGATAACTGGTGATCATTTCTTGAATACCGACCGGGATATGGTAATGGTTGAATCCGAGCTGGATGAGACCGTGTAGTATAGATCCATAGGCGTTCACTAGATCTAACCAAACCACTGTTAGATTTCCTTTCTTCTGTTTGGCCTCTCGGATCAACTGGCTGATCCAACTGGCTGTATGTTTCAGACAGCCTGAAAAGCCTGGGATGCCGCCTTTCTGAATGGAAGTATTGATGTAATTATTCTGGGGTCTGAGGTCTGGGGTCATTGTGAGCTTCTTGAAAGAACTCCTCTACCTCCTCCCTCGAGTTGGTTAGTATGCCAGACTTGGGCTGGCCAAGAAGAGTCCTTGTGAAACCATACGGGTATTTTACAAACTGTGCTCACCTCTTCTCTTTCATCTTCCTCTGCTGTCGAAGGTATTCTGCTCTGCGAAGCTTGCATTTTAAAACTAGATGTTTTTTTTTAATCAAAAATATTACCTTAAAAGAATATACTTAAGTGCAAACTGACTATAATGTTTTTGATACTTAAATGTAGTGTAGGCAATTTCAGACATGCTACCAATAACAAACTAGCTTTGAAAGCATAAGATTCCACCCTCCCTTCAGAGCGTCTCCAAAGCCATGCCTCCTTCAAAACACATGAACGCACACAGCAAAGTCTGCAAAGTCTGCAAAGCATCTCGAGAGATGGCGTTAAACTACCTCATGTCTCAGAGCACATAACATTACAATAATAATGAACATAAACAACTTACAGAGCTCTTACTTGTACCACCTGACTGCTGCAGATTCATTTCGGCATTGTTGATGTTGACACAGAAACGCATAAATCTGAGCATCTGAACAACTCAGGAACATCACTTGTTGCCATCTTGTATTTACGATTATGACATGGCATGAATGCAGCATAAGATCATTGTTTTGGTTTAGGAGGAACTGTAAAAGGCGGCTACTGTTTGTTTTTGGCACTCAGTAACGTCTCTCTACAACCCTACATAGCCTTATGGAACGAGCATGACGTGTGATGTCTGTGCGAGCAGGTGCACGGAGGTATGGAAATACATACAGTACATTGACAGGCAGGTAGGATATCCTATCATTGCATTCGGACCAAATGCAATAATTGGACAAGCGATTTGGTCCTGAGACTTTCACAACAGATACACCGATCAGGCATAACATTATGAAGGTGAAGGTGAAGTGAATAACACTGATTATCTCTTCATCACGGCACCTGTTAGTGGGTGGGATATATTAGGCAGCAAGTGAACATTTTGTCCTCAAAGTTGATGTGTTAAAAGCAGGAAAAATGGGCAAGTGTAAGGATAGGAGCGAGTTTGACAAGGGCCAAATTGTGATGGCTAGACGACTGGGACAGAGCATCTCCAAAACTGCAGCTCTTGTGGGGTGTTCCCGGTCTGCAGTGGTCAGTTTCTATCAAATTGGTCCAAGGAAGGAACAGTGGTGAACCGACGACAGGGTCATGGGTGGCCAAGGCTCATTGATGCACATGGGGAGCAAAGGATGGCCCATGTGGTCCGATCAAACAGACGAGCTACTGTAGCTCAAATTGCTCAAGAAGTTAATGCTGTTTCTGATAGAAAGGTGTCAGAATACACAGTGCATCACAGTTTGTTGTGTATGGGGCTGCATAGCCGCAGACCAGTCAGGGTGCCCATGCTGACCCCTGTCCACTGCCGAAAGCGCCAACAGTGAGCATCAGAACTGGACCATAGAGCCGATGAGGTAATATTTTTATTCCTGGTTTTAAAATACCATGCTAGTACATTCCAATGCAAATGGTCTTTATGAGATAAAATATACTCTTAGAAGAAAAAAATTACATTTACACCCATATATTTTTTTTAATCTTTTGGGGTTTCCAATTATGGGATCATTTTATGGTTTTTAGTTTTAATTAATTAATTTTGTTTTAATTTATTTTTTATTTTGATTGGATTCAAGTCAAGTCACCTTCATTTATACAGCGCTTTTTACAATATAGATTGTTTCAAAGCAGCTTCACAGTGGTAACAGGAAAATAATGGAAAAGAGATTGTTTTGTACAGCAGCTCTAGAAAAAAGTTATTGTCCAGCTAAAGTAAGTTTTTGATAGATTCAAAAGTTTTTGATTGATAAACATACTTTAATCACCATAAAAAATTGCTGGGATGTTTCCACCCATGTTTGGGTCAAATATGTACAAACCCAACCATTAGTTTAAATGGATGTTTTTTTAAATTATATTTTTAAACCCAACAGTTGGGTTTGTCCCGTGTAGAACCTTTTTTGGCATAAAGGGTTCTTTAAAATTGAGTCAAGAACCCTAGAGTTCTATAGAACCCTTTTTTTCTAATAGTGTAATGCAAAAATGTCCTTTTTCATCATTTTTATGTTTTTGAATTCTCCAAATCACATCCACAATCTCTTTGTTCTCCTGTTATCTTGATATTCCTTCATCAATCACTCAAGTCCACGGCCAGCGGACCACCCGCTGTGAGCAATGCCCATTAAAATCTCAGTGTAATGAGAGTGAGATGGGCTGTTATCTTACAAAGGCCCTGCCATAAACACTGGGCTGATGTCCGTGAGGCTGGAGCTGTAATCTGGCTGTGGGATCATCTGTGTTCCTTTCTGAAATGTATGTAAAAATGAGTGTGTCTAGATTTAACGAGGCTTACTGGTATTTTTGCAATAGGAAAGTGGAGTGAGAAAGAGAGATTTTTGCCTGTAGAGATCCCATGAAATGACGAGTAGTTTTATTTTTTGTGTATTAAAGCATTTTTTTTCACTGTTCAAAACATTTGAGGTAATCAGATACACAATTTGTTTAAGTTAATTTACAAAAACATTTTTTATATACATACATTTTAATTGCCCTTAACTTGAAATATTTGAGTAAGCTCATTCATACATGTAACTTAATATTATCATGTAATTTCAACGTAAATATTTTTAATAGTGGAAACTTGGCTAGCTTTAAATAGCTAATTCAATAAATGCTAAACTGCTAATTGGTGACACAATTCTTTGGTAGCATTAGCATAGCATAGCACTTGCTGAATGAGGACAGCGATATAATACATTTAACATGTATCTGTTCTCAAACTAAACTCATGATCCACTCCATGATGGTAAGTAGATTTCATACTAGAAAAGTGTAGGAGAGAGAGGAGCAATGGGAGCAGGACATGAGGCACAACAGATTCGAACCTGTGTCCTGTATGAGCACACAAAGACATGCACCCACTGTGCCAAATTCCTATTTGTTTATTTTCATATGATTGACTGTGTACACCCAATTGCTGCCCCATCATGACAAAACATGACATTTTTGGCCTCCTGCATAGATGTCACTGCCAGAGGTGCATGAGGCGGGTTATTGTTTCCTTTCAATCTCAGAGCAGGAAATGTTCTCATTGTAACTTCACATAGCCTCATTTGCGATTTTGTTTACAATTTAAAGACAACGGAGGAAGTTTACGCATTTTTGTAAGCGAGTAACATGACGCCCAACAGTGTATGTTCAGGGTTTATGAGTAAACACACATACCAGCGCAGTTTGACAGATAATCTATAGTTAGAAACAGTCTACACTAGCCGTCACAAACACACTGGGCTGTCTGTGTGTGTGTGTGTGTGTGTGTGTGTGTTCAATGACCTCTGTTCCACATCAATAGCCAAAGCTCTCAATTTGGGTACATCTTAAACATCTACTCTCAATTTTATTTCAATCTTACTCTACGCAGGGAACACGGGTTCAATTATCGGATGTAATTTGCTGTAAAAACAACCAGAGAGGGGATGAGGAGAAGTATAATAAGAACAGGGATGGGTAGAGATGAGCGAAATGAAAGTCTTTCTCTCTCTCTCTCTCTCTCCCTTTCTCTCAGAGCGCTTCTTGCTGGGTTTGAGGCTTGTGTTTTGGATGGAGATGTGACTGTAATTTTTAATTTGGGGACTGTAAGCAGACGTTAAACTGTAGAAGAGTTGAGTGTAAATACAGTTATGGTTCTTGGTGTGTCTGCTATGTTTTGCACCTTTGTGAAAAAGAATTACACTAGCATAAGAGTAGCCTACTTTATACTTTAATGTGTGAATGTAATGTTTTCAGACATTTAATTGCAATTGAATGAAAATGCATTATAGTTAAAACATATTAAATGCAATTAGTTGAACTTAAAAGTGATTTCTTTTGACCCACTTAAGTAGGACTTAAGTACATCTTCATATGTAATTTTATAATTACTGCTATCGTCTTTGAAATATGGTTTAAGTGTCCTGACAAGCATTTATGGTAAACTAAAATATACTTTAAAGTCATTTCTTTTGAAACTTGTATGTTACATATTAAAATAGTTTATTATTACACATAGTAATGAGGAAAAAATCATAAAACAATAATTTGAAATGTATTTTAACCCTCATCTTTCCCTCGTACTTTGTAACAAATCCGTCACTCGTGGGTCAAAATGACCCGAAGCCCTAAAATATACTAAATTTATTTTTGTTCTGAAAGCTTATTTAATTTCATTTGGATATCTTTTCCATTTTTAATGAAATTTTTTTTTGTAGTTTTTTGTTATTTTTCATATTATTTACCTTTGAATGACTAGATTTGATCAATTAATAATATTAATAAATAGTAATTTAAGCACATTCTTAAATTCAAAATGACTCTAAGTTTCATGCATAACCCTTTTAATTCAGCTCAAAATATCTTATATTGGGTGTCTTCTCCGACCTCTTGTAGAAAAAAATAATATAACATTCGTGGTTCAAGTGCGACAAAAGTCCTAGGACCTTGGACCTCTCCAATGAACACTCTTTTTTTTTTTTTTTTTATGAGTTTCGGGTCAAAATAACCAGAGAAAAGTATGAGGGTTGGCATCATTACAAAATGCACTTTTGTTTAGAAAAAAAGTGTACTTAAGTACTTAAGTGTGTTCAAAAACAGTCACGAGTACACTCAAGTATTTAAATGGCCTTTTATTTCATTAATATTATATTATCTGCAAGTACAGCTTTTTAAAATATACTTTTAAAGGGGTCATGAACTGGCTTTTAAAAAAATTTTTTTACTGTTGTCTGAGGTCAACTTATGATGTTCGCGTGGTTTTTACATTCAAAAACATCATAATGAATAAGTAATAGGCTATTTTATACCCTGGTTTTGAGCACCGCACTGAAGACTTGGAAGTAAACGCCCACGGCTAGGATTGGATAAGATTTGCATATTTAATGAGCTTCAGCTCCCCTGTCAGTGCATGTGGGAACTGTTTTGAAAGCGTGTGGGGAAACGGCAACCGGAATGATTCGTTCACAGGGCTCACAAAATGTCTTTATCAAACAAACACAATGATTCATCTCTCATCCACCCGTGATTGATTGGAATGTTATTTTTTTATTACTTGGCCTGCCCGGTCGGTGAATATAACCACGAACCGTGCATCACTAACACACACACACACACACACACACACACAGACACACGCGCCTTCAAATATCAAGTCAAAAGAGTGAACAACGCACATCAAGAAAGGAATGTTATTTCACTATTTAATATAGCCCATCGGCAGGCTGGGCTTAAGTTTTGGTAGCCTGTCTGGAAAACATATAGCCCCGATCTGTAACAATGCAATACTATCACATATAAAAAACATGTTTTACTCACATAAGTGTGTTGCACCATTCCTGTCGGATCCAATATAGAAGGCACAGCATTGTGTTTTAATCTCAATCTGACTGCAAATCCAATATCGACCTGTGTCTTGTTTTCAAACGATTCCGCTGTGAAATGAGGCGAACAAACGGGCAATGTCTTCCCCACGTGAGCTGGAACTTCATTAAAAATAAAGTTCAACCACTAATATTAGAATCCAAAGGAAGCTTATGCAGCGACTGTGTTCTTCCACAACCATGCACAACGCAATATATTGCTGTCTTCGGCATGTTTACAGCTCCGTAGCGTGATCAGTTTAGTTGAACGAGTCGGTGGGCGGGGCTACAGTAGCAGGCGTACATATTTATCTGTAGAGGCGGCGTTTCCCCCTTCTATTACGTCATAGATCAGTATATATTTGAGAGCTCGAGTTTTCTGGACCTGGTGTCTATAAAAGCTTTTCTTTGACTAACTAGGAAGTTTTCAGCTCTGAAACTTACAGGATATTCTTATATTACCATGACCTTTTATATATCAAAGGCTCAAGGGAAAGTTGATTTCTCAATTCATCACCCCTTTAAGAATTGAAACACACATTCACAAGATTTTCATAACAAAGCACACTTAAGCTTAAGCACACTTCTTTTTCACAATTAAGCACATTTCTTTTTCACAAGGGCGCATATGCAGCCAAAATGCTAGTTGGCAGTGTGGACTACAGAAGCAAAGCTTATGACAGGATATGACATTTGTTTACCTTCGTGAATACATCACTGGACAACAGTGTTGATGAATAGACAGCCACTTTTGTTGCAACTGGATTTAATAAACATTTAGATGACTTCTCTTTTAAATCTGTCATGTTAGGACAAAATAAACAAATCTATTATGGAGGTTCTTGGATCACTGGGTTCATTTATGGTTTATTGTTTGTGTAATCACCCTCACCGCTTTCATTAGAAGCTACAAGCAATCAGGCTGTATGACATTCATTCCCATCAGATGCAAAGCTACCGCAGATATCTTTTTTTTATCTATCTGGGGGAATTCTTCTGGTTACACAGCAGACCAATCACAGCTGTTGTTTGTACATCTGAGATACTGGGGTTTGTTATACCGCCACAGTTATGCAGGAAAAAAATATTGGCCAAATGCGTACTTTCCTAGAGTTTGTTTCTGCCCCAAATCTCCCCATGAAATCAAAATTGAAGTTTTTTGGCTTTTAGTATGAATATGTTAGCCTTACTGTTATATATAAGCTACACTCTAAAAAATTTTTTTTTTTTTTTTCTACCCCAATCCTGGGTTGAGTCTTTTGAGTTATTTTTTGGGGTTATTTTTTAAGTGTTTGGGTAGTTTTTGTGTAACCCAATCCTGGGTCAGACGTAACAACCCAGGGGTTGAGTTATTTATCGCAGGCTTTTTGTGACCTCTTCAGGAGAAAGCAGTGCAGATTTAAAAATAAAGGAATTATCATGCCAGCCAGTGGTTGTGTCGAGAATTTAAAAAAAAAGTTTAGAGGATTTAAGTTAATCCGTAGACATTAATTCATGTATGAAGTAAAAAAAATTAAATAAGATCGATTCAGACAGTGTAAATATGCTTTCCATTGGGGCGAATGAAGTCTGGTTTCACGTTAGTGTCACGCGAACCGTGGTCCAGATACGACAGCACAGAGCGGATCATGTGATCGAGTCGGTCCAGATACGACAGCACAGAGCGGATCATGTGATGGAGTCGGTCCAGAGACACGACAGCACAGAGCGGATCATGTGATGGAGTCGGTACAGAGACACGACAGCACAGAGCGGATCATGTGCTCGATTCGGTCCAGAGACACGACAGCACAGAGCGGATCATGTGATCGAGTCGGTCCAGAGACACGACAGCACAGAGCGGATCATGTGATCGAGTCGGTCCAGAGACACGACAGCACAGAGCGGATCATGTGATCGAGTCGGTCCAGAGACACGACAGCACAGAGCGGATCATGTGATCGAGTCGGTCCAGAGACACGACAGCACAGAGCGGATCATGTGATCGAGTCGGTCCAGAGACACGACAGCACAGAGCGGATCATGTGATCGAGTCGGTCCAGATACAACAGCACAGAGCGGATCATGTGATCGAGTCAGTCCAGAGACACGATAGCACAGAGCGGATCATGTGATGGAGTCGGTCCAGAGACATGACAGCACAGAGCGGATCATGTGATCGAGTCGGTCCAGAGACACGACAGCACAGAGCGGATCATGTGATGGAGTCGGTCCAGAGACACGACAGCACAGAGCGGATCATGTGATGGAGTCGGTACAGAGACACGACAGCACAGAGCGGATCATGTGCTCGATTCGGTCCAGAGACACGACAGCACAGAGCGGATCATGTGATCGAGTCGGTCCAGAGACACGACAGCACAGAGCGGATCATGTGATCGAGTCGGTCCAAAGACACGACAGCACAGAGCGGATCATGTGATCGAGTCGGTCCAGATACAACAGCACAGAGCGGATCATGTGATCGAGTCAGTCCAGAGACACGATAGCACAGAGCGGATCATGTGATGGAGTCGGTCCAGAGACACGACAGCACAGAGCGGATCATGTGATCGAGTCAGTCCAGAGACACGACAGCACAGAGCGGATCATGTGATGGAGTCGGTCCAGAGACACGACAGCACAGAGCGGATCATGTCATGGAGTCGGTCCAGATACGACAGCACAGAGCGGATCATGTGATGGAGTCGGTCCAGAGACACGACAGCACAGAGCGGATCATGTGTAATCGAGTCGGTCCAGAGACACGATAGCACAGAGCGGATCATGTGATCGAGTCGGTCCAGAGACACGACAGCACAGAGCGGATCATGTGATCGAGTCGGTCCAGATACGACAGCGCAGAGCGGATCATGTGATCGAGTCGGTCCAGAGACACGATAGCACAGAGCGGATCATGTGATCGAGTCGGTCCAGAGACACGACAGCACAGAGCGGATCATGTGATGGAGTCGGTCCAGAGACACGACAGCACAGAGCGGGTCATGTGGAGTCGAGAGACACGACAGCACAGAGCGGATCATGTGATGGAGTCGGTCCAGAGACACGACAGCACAGAGCGGATCATGTGATGGAGTCGGAACACAGACCAGAAAACGTATCGGACCCATTTGAACTCTGCACAGAATGCTGTATTTTAAAGCGATGTGGAGGAGATTAGAAGGAGAAACGGTTAGAGATTAGGAGGAAACTACGTCTTTACCGAGCTTAACTGCTCTGACCGAGCTGTGATATAAACTAAACGCTATTGGCCATTTTTAAAAAGGGGAGGAGCTGTCGATATGTCCCGGCCTGTCTTCCTGGTTCAGTGGAAATTGCACACTGAATAATGCTGCACGTTTCAAGACACTTCAGTTGGACTTTAAATAGAATTAATTAATTTGTCAATTGTTCTTTTTTCTTTTGTTTGTTCTTTCTTTCTGAGGATGTGACCAAAAGGGGGAAAAAACAAACAAGCTTTCACCACAGGCTCGAGACATGGTGAATGAACATTCATCTAAAAACACACACATTAACCAAAGACACTGCAAACACTCTTTCTCTTCTTTCCCTCTCTGTCTTCAGTCCTTCCTTCTTGAGTGTGTCCATTTCCTGAACTTTGTCCTCGACCTTTTCGCAAACTCTACAAACTGCCTCTGAGGAATGTGTTTTCTCATATTTGGTTTGAAGTTTTTGGTTTCCCCTTTCCCTCCGACAGAGAGCATGGAGGTGGCGGAAAAGAAAAATCGCACACGCACACACAGTAAAATTGGACATGGGTTCCCTATGGAGAGGCCCAACATTTTTATTTTAGGATGGGTCAGTTGGCTGTGAGAGGCTGCTGTGATGGAGGACGACTCCTGCAGGTCTTGCGAGATCGAAGGTCATGTGGATGAGTGAACTTTTCCTACTACGTGTCGTGTATAAACATTTTAATGCAAGATTTTATGGATCTGTGCTGGAGACAACTGTCAGCCCTTTGTGTTCAGTGAATAATATTAGCACCATTCTTTAGTGATAATGATTTTGAGTTTCAATTTAAGCCTGTGCATGCAGCATTCATCTTTAATAAACTGCTATCTGGATGTCAGCATGCTGTTTTAATCAATGTGTGCAATTTCTGGGTGACCTGGTGACTGCACACCATTCATAGGCCTTTTGTTCTAAAGGATATTTCAGTCAGCTGCAGTCCTATGTCTTTATGCATTGTTGGTTGGCATTTACATTTATTCGTTTAGCAAATGCTTTTATCCAAAGCCACTTGCAAACAAGGCCAGCAATTTATCCTAAAGGAGCCGATGATGTTAGCAGTACTGCATTACATTTCACAAGAATAGCACAGAACTAGAGCAAAGTGTAATTCCAGAAAAAGATTACATTTGTGAACTTGTAATTGGACAAGGCACAGTAAACTATAAAGGTTCATTCACACCCCAGCATGCACTGGAAGGTCAGTGCAAATCAGAGCTTCTTCTAGGCTGACTGATTGGTTGATCTTTCTCAAATTTGTGTTTAAAGAAAATAAAGACCAGGTCAGTTGCACACAGGAATTGCAAAACTCCAAAAACGCATCTATAGGCTACATACAATTCACTGCAGTTTCCATAGTGGCAGTAAAACACCAACAACTTTTGTTCCTTTACACATAAATCATGGTTATAGGGCAAATTATCAATCAGTACAGACTTATTTTCATGCACTTCTTTGCATAATGCTGTTTTGAACTCAAAACACTAGTTTACATCTCATAATCAGCTCCATACATGTTGTTTTTCATCCTTTATCTTTACTCAAAGTAGTAAGAACGACAGACAATCTGCATTAATAGACACAGTTTTAGGTGATATTTAGCCGGAAACTTACACAATATAAAACACAAAACTACGTATTTTGAACATGTGGTAGAAAATATACACCAATAATTATTCATACTTACAGGTTGTGATTCAAGCTGGTCCAAATAAACTGAGTACTGACCCATATTTCCAGAGCAAGCGTTTTGCAAATACTGCGTAGAAGCAGTCGTCAGTAAAATGATGGGTGGACAACGTACGGGCATTATGCAAATCTGTCTTCTAGTAGCACCATAACACAGTGAAATTCGAATTAAAAACGACTCGTTAAGAAGGTTCAGAGTCGATGTGTAGCGAAACATGCAAGAAATAACATTATTTTACACAAATGTTGCCACAGTTAAATGTTTCCAATGAGCTTATAAGGTAAAAACTTTAACAAAGCATGCAAGAAGCTATTGCAACATTCATCAAATGTTGACCGGTAAGCACTTAACATCTCTCAAATAATGAAAGTATATATTATTTTCTGTGAGGTGAGAATTGGCTTAAAGGCAACGTGAAACACTGTTCGGAACTCATTTTGCTTTCATAACCTGATTTCAAAGAAACAAATGTAGTGTGTGCTTTAATTGTATCCATCTGAAATTGAGGGGATCTTGCCAGAATGGAACTAGGTGGTTGGAGGGGCTTGAAAAAAATTAGGGATTTGTGAAATCAGATCAAGTTATTATGCTTTAAGAAAATATATGATTACAAACACACAAGAATGTGCATCAAGAAAGCAAACAGGGTCCATTTTGAGTTCATGTTGAATATTAATGTTTTCATATGCAGTGTCTGAGCAAGGACAGATAGCTGTAGATTACCACTATTTTCTCCATGATGATTATGTGTGAGTGTTTTCCTCTATTGCCCATCCATCCAGTCTTTAATATTTCCATGCTAATGCTCAATGAGGATTATGGCACAAAGCTTGCAATACAGTATATATGCTGATCTCCAATTCTCTCTATATATCAGTGGCAATTTAAATAATTTACTATAAAAATCTGACTTGTGCACTACACTCCTAGGCCATATTATATAGCTTTGTATTAGAAACCCAACAAAATTCACGTCTTTATTTTTTTTTTTTCATTATGTTGTTGTTGTGTCCCCAACGGTGCCTTGAAACGTTATGCCAGATCATTTGTTGTCCAAAGCATGGGAACAGTTTATATTAAAAGCTTTAATAAAGGTCATAAGTATATTGTATGTGAGGTGTTTGGCAGGTTATGTGTGCTTTTTAAAGCACTTCAGAGAGGTTTTGTGTGATGTGCAATGTTTTATACTCTTGTGGGAGCAGAACCTTGGGACAGGAAGTGAAAAAGCATTTTTTTTTTAAATTCTAAAATACAGAAAATATGATTTTCATATCCAATATACTTATTTTCAGTGAATAACTGGTCTGCTGGTGTGATTTCATTAGAAATATAGCACATGAGTCTTATTGACCACTTATATGATACTTTATGGTGTATAGGGTGAGTAAACAATGACAGAATTCTCTTTTGCATGCAAACTATTCCTTTAAGTTCAAACTCACTGTTTTGGGAATAACTTAAAAATTTGATTTCTGACTAAAATACTTCTAGTGCTCAGAGAAATATTCTTCTGTTGTGTTTGCAGGGTTCGCAAAGAGTGTATGTTTAATGAGCTGTGAACTGCTTATCTGACATCAGACATGAGGCTGGAAAAAGCTCCGCACACAGCGTATGTCCTCCAGAGACTCTGCCTTCCCTTTTTTTCTCCAAATGCTGGCAAAAAGCACAAAGAGCCTTGAGGGCCGTCACCCACATTGCAAAATATGTGGATGCATTACATTTCCAGACCTGAACTTAAAGGAAAAGTTTACCAATTCTTCAAAATGTCAAGCCATCAAAGGTAAGATCATAGCCTGACCATGTCCCAACCAATGAGATAAAACAGGATAAATCTGAGAAAAGGTTCTTTATTGGCTTTGATGGTTTAATGAAGAAATTTAACATCCACAGGTTCTTTGGGGAACCCAAAACATTTATTTATTCACTTTCAGTGACGCACTTTGTGTCCACACATATGTGATCACCAACTTCTGATTAACTTGGCTGGTAACACTTTAGTTTAGGGTTCAATTCTCAGTATTAACTAGTTTATTAGAATGCATATTACTAGGATATTGACTGTTTATTAGTACTTATAAAGCACATATTAATGCCTTATTCTGCATGATCATATTCTACATCTCTTAATCCACTCAATACCTAAACTTAACAACTACCTTACTAACTATTAATAAGCAGTAATTAGGAGTTTATTGAGGCAGAAGTCATAGTTTTTTTTTATTTATTTTTTTATTAGACAACATAATAGTGAAAATACACTCATTTGTCAAGGATAGCACAATAAAGTTTAAACAAAACTTGTTTCCATTGTGGTCCCTGCTGTAAAGCACAACTTCACTCCTGGTGACAGGTTATAAAGGCATTGCATACTATTATGATTACAACACAACAATACAAACACACATTACCAAAATGTACATCACAATTAATCATCCACCCAAAAACACTGATACAAATTCATCATTAAAACAACCTATCTAATAGCCAACTTTTAACTTTCATACTAAATCCAACCATATTTGACATACTCTTTACATCTAGAGGCAACTTATTCCACTCTTGGGCCCCTGAGTATTCGGAAGACCTACGACCGTACATTGTTATAATACTAGGCAGTCTAATAGATATATTTTATAGTTTTAAAACAATGTTTCTCACATACCCTAGAAAAATACATATCAAAGTATGTAGGAGCTTTTGTGTACCATCTTTAATTTAAGGTGTTCAACTCTGCTTTCTATAGGTAGCCACTTAACATGTCTAAAATGGAAACATCAATACGAGTAAAAATACTAAAACCTAAAACCAACCTTATCAATTTATTTTGAGATTTCTATAACTTGTCCAGCCATGCACGAGACAAATCAGACATCCAAGAAATACATGCATACTCAAAATAGGATTGCACTAGACATGATGCAAGTCATTTTAAATTTTGCTTATCTAAAAAACTACCACATCTGGCAATAAATTTTGTCCTAGCAATTGTTCCCTAAAATTTTCATAGCCATACTTGCACCACTTAAATCATTGTGAAGAACACATCCAAGATAATTAACAGTGGTTCTATTTGATAATACACATTCCCCTACCTTGATAGATAGGAGCTTTGTTCAGTTTACTTTTAGATCCAAATAATATTAATTCAGTTTTACCTAAATGCAATAACAGTTTTGGACCCTAAACTAAAACCATTTGGCTATTCCAGTAATTCCTGAGTTTGTATGTAATTCTGGCTATTTGAGTTATTCCAATGAAAACAAATCTCACCTTATAATGAGATTCTAGAAAATCCTGTGCTTCCAATTTTGTTGCAAGAGTTTGGGGAGGTTCATTTAATCTAAAATGGCACTGCAACATCAAATGAGTTCTGATGGGCTGCTATTTTCTGCTTCGTGCAGCATTTTCACTTTCATAGAGAACAGAGAAATGATGTTGAGCTGGAAACTTCCTGTGTCGCGCCTGGGTAGAACACTGTGGCATTCCTGTCAGTGTCATTAAGAATTAATTAGTGGCGTTTGCCAAGTGAAACATCACTAATGGTTTAGGATTCAAACTCGAATGATTTAGGATACAAATCGTTTAGGATTCAAACTGGTGTGTACACAGTTTGCACTATGGACATGAATGGTATACAGTATTGTATCATGCAATATTTTGTTTTTAAAAATATAAATACTCTTGAAAATAAAGTTTCTTTATCGTATTGATGGTTTCACGAAGAACCTCTATCATCCACGGAATCTTTCCATTCCACAAAAGGTTCTTTATAGTGGAAAAAGGTTCTTCAGATTATTAAAGTGTTCTCCACATTAAGAAAAAATTGTTATTTTAAGAACGGATCACTGAAAGGTTTGAGTAAACCCAGTATATGGAATTTGCTTATGTTTTTTTTCTTAACCCTTCTGCTTGTAATACTGGTTAAGCTATTTATTTGTTCTTAAAATGTTTTTGACTATTTCTCAATTAGGGTCTATGAATGTGCAAGGTTTTGACACATAGATGTGTTTTAGAAAGGCAGTACAGATTTTGGTTATATAGATCGTGCTCAAATTGACCCATGTTGGTTTCCATGCAATTTGCCTTGAAAAACAGCAAACAGTCAGGTTAAAAAAAAAACGTTTATTGTAGCTTGTCACACAATACAATATGAAATACATGAGAACTTATGCAATGTAAAAGTCAAAGCTTACTCAAAATTGAATCATCAAAGGAGAATCCACTGTTTCTTTATCATTTTGAGTTTCACAGTCCAAAAATCTGTGAAAGGATCTTTTTGCTGTTACTTTTTTGGAGCTCAATTACTAATCTGTTGCAGCACTGAAAATAATGTGAGAAACCAATTTTACTCTCACAAAGGTTTGAGAACCAGACATAACATTATATATACACTATATTGCCAGAAGTATTGGGACAACCATCCAAATCATTGAATTCAGCCTTCCGATTAGCTCAAGAACAGTGTGTAGAGAGCTTCATGGAATGGGTTTCCATGGCCGAGCAGCTGCATCCAAGCCTTACATCACCAAGTGCAATGCAAAGCGTCAGATACAGTGGTGTAAAGCACGCCGCCACTGGACTCTAGAGCAGTGGAGACGTGTTCTCTGGAGTGACCAATCACGCTTCTCTGTCTGGCAATCTGATGGACGAGTCTAGGTTTGGCGGTTGCCAGGAGAACGGTACTTGCCTGACTGCATTGTGCCAAGTGTAAAGTTTGGTGGAGGGGGGATTATGGTGTGTGTGGTTGTTTTACAGGGGTTGGGCTTGGCCCCTTAGTTCCAGTGAAAGGAACTCTTAATGCTTCAAAATACCAAGACATTTTGGACAATTTCATGCTCCCAACTTGGGATGGCCCCTTCCTGTCCCAACATGACTGCACTCCAGTGCACAAAGCAAGGTCCATAAAGACATGGATGAGCAAGTTTGGTGTGGAGGAACTTGACTGGCCTGCACAGAGTCCTGACCTCAACCCGAAAGAACACCTTTGGGATGAATTAGAGCGGAGACTGTGAGCCAGGCCTTCTCGTCCAACATCAGTGCCTGACCTCACAAATGCGCTTCTAGAAGAATGGTCAAAAATTCCCATAAACACACTCCTAAACCTTGCGGAACAATAAACGTTTTTCTTTTTAACTTTAACTTTTTACCAACGGGGGGCAATTTGAGCACAATCATTGTTCCCAAAATTTGTACTGCCTTTCCAAAACACATCTATGTGTTCATAGACCCTAAATGAGAAATAGTCACAAAATTTCAAGAAGGAATAAATAGCTTAACCAGTATTTCTAGAGGGTCAAGAGAAAAAGCAAAAGAACCATTTTGGGTTTAAGTTTATAAAAAGAAAAAAAAATTCTTAATGTAAAGAACATATTTAACAATATGAAGAACCCTGTTGTGCAATGGAAAGATTGGATTGATATTAAAGATTCTTCATGAATCCATCAATTATTTTCAAGAGTTTAAAAAATATATATATATATTGCATGATATGATATATCATCCATGTCCATACAGTGCATCCGTAAAGTATTCACAGCGCTTCACTTTTTTCACATTTTGTTATGTTACAGCCTTATTCCAAAATGGATTAAATTCATTATTCAAATTCACCATTTTTTTCCTCAATTCTACAAAAAATACCCCATGTTAACAACGTGAAAGAAGTTTGTTTGAAATCGTTGCAAATTTATTAAAAATAAAAAACGAAAAAAATAACAATAAAAATAAAAATAAATCACATGTACATAAGTATTCACAGCCTTTGCTCAATACTTTGTTGAAGCACCTTTGGCACCAATTCCAGCCTCAAGTCTTTTTGAGTATGATGCTACAAGCTTGGCACACCTGTTTTTGGGCAGTTTTTCCCAATCTTCTTTGCAGGACCTCTCAAGATCCATCATTTTCAGATCTCTCCAGAGATGTTCCATAGGGTTCAAGTCTAGGCTCTGGCTGGGCCACTTTGTTATCTTGGCTGTGTGCTTATAGGGTCGTTGTCCTGTTGGAAGATGAACCTTTGTCCCAGTCTGAGGTCCAGAGCACTCTGGAGCAGGTTTTCATCAAGGATGTCTCTGTACATTGCTCCATTCATTCCCTCGATCCTGACTAGTCTCCCAGTTCCTGCTGCTGAAAAACATCCCCACAGCATGATGCTGCCACCACCATGCTTCACTGTAGGGATGGTATTGGCCAGGTCATGAGCAGTGCCTGGTTTCCTCCAGACATGATGCTTGCCATTCAGGCCAAAGAGTTCAATCCTTGTTTCATCAGACCAGAGAATTTTGTTTCTCATGGTCTGAGAGTCCTTCAGGTGCCTTTTGGCAAACTCCAGGCGGGCTGTCATGTGCCATCTGGCCACTCTATCATACAGGCCTGATTGGTGGAGTGCTGCAGAGATGGTTGTTCTTCTGGAAGGTTCTCCTCTCTCCACAGAGAAACAATGGAGCTCTGTCAAGAGTGACCATCGGGTTCTTGATCACCACCCTGACTAAGGCCCTTCGGCCCCTATCGCTCAGTTTGGCCGGGCGGCCAGCTCTAGGAAGAGTTCTGGTGGATCCAAACTTCTTCCATTTACGGACGATGGAGGCCACTGTGCTCATTGGGACCTTCAATGCTGCAGAAATTTTTCTGTACCCTTCCCCAGATCTCCGTTTTTTATTTTTAATAAATTTGCAAAGATTTCAAACAAACTTCTTTCACTTTGTCATTATGGGGTATTGTCTGGAGAATTTTTTAGGAAAATAATGAATTTAATCCATTTTGGAATAAGGCTGTAACATAACAAAATGTGGAAAAAGTGAAGCGCTATGAATACTTTCCGGATGCACTGTATATGGGTCAAATTGACCCCTAACACAATAGAATTAACACAGTAGAAACACATTTTTCAGTCTCTGACAAGCTACAATAGAGGTTTTCTGTTTTTATGTAAATTTTAATTATAATGAAAAGTGAATGGAAACAGATTTTTAACACAAAGAGCCCTATTTTAACGATCTAAGCGCGGAATATAGACGCCCTCAACCTGACGAGTCAGTTTAAAACATATGTATTGCCACGATTGGTCAAATAATTAGTTTTCTAATTATTCAAACAATTTCTTTCTTTATTACTGCAAATAGGTCATTCTGATACATGCAATGGCTATCCATTATGACATGTAAGCATTTTTACCTTTATGTGCAAAATAATAATCTTTTACATTGTAATCCTTTTATTTTTGTGTACGCATTGTGCACCCGCCTATAGGCGCATATTACTAACGCGCCCTTTAAATAACACAAACAATACTGCGCTATTGACTTTAGAGCAGGTTTTTGTTGGTCAATGCCGCCGTCGTTTTCAGTTCCTCAAAATAGCAACGCGCCAACAATGCTCCTGAACACACCTGGTTTTCAGACCAGCACGCCCATAGGCGCACAGATGGGAGCGGGTGCATTTACTATTTAAACAATGTGGCGCTGGACGTGAAAATGATAACTGCGTCAGGCTGAAACTAGCAAAAAACACTTGCATCACGCCTGGAGTCGCATTGCGCCAGGTGTGTGATAGGGCCCAACAGCATAAAAATCTATTTCTAACAGTGCATGGATAAAGCATACACAAAAACGTCAGACTTTTACTGAAGAAAAGTCTCAATTCAAGTCTCAAGCATAGAAACCAGAATATCATCAAGCCAACCATCTAATTTGTTCATAAAATCTAAAGTGTTGTTAGTATTTGCAACCTTATGACTGGAGCATGAACTTTTTCTTAACCGCTGCTATAGCACCAATAATCAATGGAATCACTTCACAGCATCTGCGTGATTGTATCTTCAGCTCAAGCTTTTTCTAGAAGGACGGTTTAACTGAACCTATCCTCAAAACCAGATTGCTGCACTTAAAAGTGAAGAGAGTGCTTTTTCCCTGCCACTCAGAGACATTTCTAAACATTTCTATTTTTAGCTGCTGGCTCTTTGATTGGACCATGATGTGTGTGATACATACATAAAGGCAGAGGAACCTAAGCCATGTCCTTTGTTCACACATTTTTTTTTAAGAAAGTGAGAAGGCTAGACATGTAGACAGAAGGTAGAAGAAATACTAAGGTATCTTCACAGATGACTAGGCCACAAAGTGCTGAAGAGTGGTAAACATTAGCTGCAGGTAGCAGCAGGAAGGTAATGGTATCCAGACTACCTGTGATGTGTCATTCTCACAGAAGCTTCATATTTTCCCTCTTTTTTTGCTTTTTCTCTCGCTGAAATGGCTCTCTGTGCTATTAATGCAATTAAGTGAGTTGCAGGGGTGCATTCTGGGTTCTTTATAGTTGTTGGTTCCACATGTACTAGTGTTGAGTGCAAAATAGTGCAGCTGTTTATTGAAAAGATTAAAGCTTTATTGATTCATTTGCATGAGGTGCTGTCAAACACTACTAATATTTCATTTAATTGTGATAGAATAATGTACATTTTCATTGACAATATTCTATCACAAATGTGTATGACTCTTGTGAAAAAGAAATGCACTTAATTTTTATTTTACTTTAAGTGTACTTAAAATAAAAATTCTTACAGATAGTATAATATTAATGAAATAAGTCCACTTTCACGACAATGTTTCTTAACAAAAGTTCACTTTGTAATAATGTCAAATTAAACATTTTACTTTAAAGCACACTTTTAATCATTATGTTTTCATAATCTATTGCTGTGCTTTAAAGACGTGCACTTATTTTGATGTGTTGACAAACATACTAAAGCACATGTAAAGTATCCAAAATTTGATATTACATTTAAAGTTAACATTTAAAATTATTTCTAATGTGTGACTGCAAATATTATATTTGTGGTGCCAAATTGATTAATTGTGATTAATCGCATCTAACATAAAGTAAATATATAATGTGTGTGTGCGTATAATATTATATATACGTATACATATATAACGTTTATATACATTACACATAAATAAACACACGTTATATATTTACAAACTGTTATGTTAGATGCGTTAGATGCAAAAAAAAATGATCTTTTTATCTTATTATTATTTTTTATTTTACCATAAAATTACAATATTTTTTATTTTACCATAAACGTCAGTATCGGCAGTACACTTTAACCATATTTCAAAGACAACAGAAGAAATTATGAATAATTACATATAAAGATGTACTTAAGTGGGTCAAAAAACATTCTGTTTAGCTAATTGCCTTTAATATAAATGTACATTATAATACATTTTCATTCAATTGCAATTAACATGCAATTAAGCATCCGAAAAGTTCACACTTACTGTAAGTATGTTATTTATATAAGTATATTATTTCTGTAATAAGTACTTTTTATAAAAGTATTAAAAAAGTTAAAAAAAGGGAGTCTATCATATAATAAAATGACTACCCGGGTGCTAATCTTCAACATAAGTCTAAAGTTTGCCATGACATATGTTTATAGATAACTTGAAATATTGGTTGTTTTATAAGAACAATCACTCAGAATCATAAAAATCCAAATTCACATGTATGGTTGAACTAAATTATGAACATTGCACTGTAATAATTTAATATCTGTTTATTTCAAACTATGCAAGTCTTTTTTTTATCTGCAGACTTCACAGGAAGAATTTGGCAGTAATGTACCTCTTTTAAAAAACACATATTAGAACATGTGGCTTCTACTGTAGTCCAGTGTTTATAAAAAGAGTGAATTAAGTGGCATATTTGTATATAAGGTATAAATGTTTAGCTCTACACATAAATATCCAAGTAAGGGACAGACTGGGAGATGAAAGAATGAAAGAAAGAAAGAAAGAAAGAAAGAAAGAACTCTCATTGGACTATAAGGTTTCATTCTCCCAATGAACAGCTGAGAAAATGTTTTTACTAGCAAAGAAAAATACCTCCATAAACTTACAGTAATAATGTCTGCATTAAACGCAGAAGCTATTTTTGACTGGAGCTAAACAGCAATGGTCGTTTCTCAGTAGTGTGTGTGTGTGTGTGTGTGTGTGGTTGGCCATGAAACAAATGAGGTGACATTGAGGAGTATTAAATGGTTTCATTCATTAATCTGATATTAGAGAAACACCAGTTGTTTTGTTTCCTAACCCGTGCGGTTTTAAACTAGCGGTTCACTCAGTGCTGTGAAATGTTGAGGAAAAGAGAAAGAGAACAAAATTAATTAGGAGAAACAAAACAGGCAGAGGAAGACACAAGGAGAAAAGAAACAAACGTCAAAAATTAATCAGTCGAAAGAGTAAATAGAGACTTCTGCTAAAGTTTTCCAAGACCCAAGTAATCTTCCCAGATCTCAAGAATGTCTCGAGCTGTGCTCAGATTTGTTTAGACTTTGATTCCAGTGTGAGCATTTTTCATCAAATTCTTCCAAAAGCAAATGATCTCAGCTGCCATGCCATCCATCCTGCTTAATGATATTATATATTCCATATTCTCATATATGCCATACTTTTACTTGGATATTTTTTCTTAGGGAAGTCTGAGGAGGACCTTTGTGTTTTGAATAGTTTTAAATGCAATTGTACAGAAATTATGCAAAATGTGTAAAATGTCGAAATTCATTCTGTCCCACATAACAATAGTATACAATCAGCTTTCACCAATTTATGAAGTGTTCTTTGCAAGCACCACTTACATTTTCTCCAAAAAAATGCAACTAGTTCTTACCGCAAGTCAACAATTGTCTCTCTTAAGAAATTTAAGGAAAAGAGTCTGAGAAAATTTGATACAGAGCTCTCAGTTATAGCAAATGCACGCACAGGTTTTCATTTTTTATGTGGACTTTTCATAGACATAATGGTTTTTATACTGTACAAATTGTATATTCTCTCTCCTTACACTAACTCTACCCCTAAACCAGCCCATCACACAAAACTTTCTGCATTTTTATATATTCAAAAAACATCACAGTCTGATTTATAAGCTGTTTTCCTCATGGGGACTAAAAAATGTCCCAACAAGGTCAAGGATTTTGGACATTGCCGTCTTTGTAGGGACATTTTGTCCTCATAACGTAGGGTTTGGACCACACGCACACACACACAAATCCCAACAGGGATTTGGGTTTATTGATATGAGGGGCCTCAATTAGATAAACAAAGATGAAGTCATTGCAGTCAATTACTGTAATCATCTACTAGAGCATTCCAAAGGGAACACATGAGGAGAGAGAGGGGGAGATGACAGAGTCAGAGGAAAACAGGAAGAGGGAAATCTGCAAGAATAACAAGAGTCATTTTTTAACAGGGCAAATTTTAGATGAAACGCTGACAGCTGTACATTGCCATTCATAAGTTTTGGAATTTGTTTTGAAAGAAATTAATACTTTTATTCAGCAAGGACGCATTAAATTAATCAAAAGTGACAGTAAAGACATTTATAATGTTACAAAAGATTTACATTTTAAATAAATGCTGTTCTTTTGAACTTTCTATTGTACTTTAAAAAAATAAATCACAGTTTATGCAAGAATATTAAGCAACATTGATAATAATAATAAATGTTTCTTGAGCATAAAATCGTCATATTAGAATGATTTCTCAGCTTTAATCACAGGAATAAATTATATATTATATTATATTCACATAGAAAACAGTTATTTTAAAATGCAATAATATTTCCTAATATCGCTGTTTTTACTGTATTTTTTATCAAATAAATGCAGCTTTGGTGAGCAGAAAAGACTATAAAAAAACATTAAAAGACCATACAAACCCCAAACTTTTGAACGGTAATGTACATCCTAAAACACGGTTTAGCAGTTTGCCCTAATTTCTCTTAGGAACCATGTCAGGGAAAAACAACTCCAGCTTAAATGGATAGTGGATAGTTCTCATTATTTACTCACCATCCTGCCCTTACAAACCTGTATGTGGTTGTAATTTCTGTGCAACATGAATGCAGCTCTTTTCAATACAGTGGCCATTTAAAAGTGAATTCAACACATCTGTCAAAGTCAAAAAAACAGCACAAAAGTGGGTCATACGAGTTGTGCTGTGCAATAGAGGTCGCAGATCGCAGTTGATCCGTGATCCGTACGGACCAGAGTGGAAGTTTATCATTTGGACATTTTTTGTCTTGCCAATTTACACATTAAAGTGATTTTAAACCATTAAAGGGATAGTTCACCCAAAAATGAAAATTAACCCATGATTTACTCTCCCTCAAGCCATCCTAGGTGTATATGACTTTCTTCTTTCAGACGAATACAATCGGAGCTATATTAAAAAATGTCCTGGCTAATCCAAGCTTTATAATGGCAGTGAATAGGAGCCCAAAATTTGAAGCTTAAAAAAAGTGCATCCATCCATTATAAAGTAAACATACTCCATATGGCTCCAGGGTTTAATAAAGGCCTTCTGAAGCGAATTGATGGGTGAAAAAAAAATCCATATTTAAAACTTTATAAAGTAAAATACACTGAACAAAATTATAAATGCAATTGTGTTTTATTAACGCCTATACCTACCCCAACCCTAAACCTACAATAATGCAAATAAGCTAATTAAGTGACGCAATACTGATGTGCGCATGCCCAGTGCCCGTAGCTGAATTCCTTCTAGCCTTTACCGCGCGGGACCTGGTGTGATGACATCACCGTTTCACAAAATATATGGATTGGCTGTATACACGAAAACACAAGGGTGTCGGTTTCAGATTTATCCACTCTGGGACCATGTTGAAAAAAAATATTGGTTTCAGGCTCCAAAAATGCCGGATCCGTGTGGATGAAACGCTGATGACATTTTTTTACGTATACAGCTAAACGCATCTCCGTGTGGACGGGGCCTAAAATGTGCAGTTTTATCACACAGAACAATGCCACAGATGTCGCAAGTTTTGAGGGAGCGTGCAGTTGGCATACTGACTGCAGGAATGTCCATCAGAGCTGTTGCCCGTGAATTGAATGTTCATTTCTCTACCATAAGCCGTCTCCAAAGGCGTTTCAGAGAATTTAGCAGTACACCCAACCGGCATCTTCACCTCCAAGATCGTCTGAGACCAGCCACCCGGACAGCTGCTGCAACAATCGGTTTGCAGAAGCAAAGAATTTCTGCACAAACTGTCAGAAACCGCCTCAGGGAAGCTCATCTGCATGCTCGTCGTCCTCATCAGGGTCTCGACCTGGCTGTAGTTCGTGGTCGTAACCGACTTGAGTGGGCAAATGCTCACATTCGATGGCGTCTGGCACTTTGGAGAGGTGTTCTCTTCACGGATGAATCCCGGTTTTCACTGTACAAGGCAGATGGCAGACAGCGTGCATGGCGACGTGTGGGTGAGCGGTTTGCTGATGTCAACGTTGTGGATCGAGTGGCCCATGGTGGTATGGGCAGGCGTATGTTATGGACAACGAACACAGGGGCATTTTATTGATGGCATTTTGAATGCACAGAGATACCGTGACGAGATTCTGAGGCCCATTGTTGTGCCATTCATCCACGACCATCCCCTCATGTTGCAAGGATCTGTACACAATTCCTGGAAGCTGAAAACATCCCAGTTCTTGCATGGCCAGCATACTAACCGGACTTGTCACCCATTGAGCATGTTTGGGATGCTCTGGATCGGCGTATACGACAGTGTGTTCCAGTTCCTGCCAATATCCAGCAACTTTACACAGCCATTAAAGAGGAGTGGACCAACATTCCACAGGCGACAATCAACATCCTTGAGGGTGAGCAAATGACAAATTTTTTGGCTGAACTATACCTTTAAGAGATTATAAACTGTTGTTGTGGGGAGCGGGGGGGATCTGCCTAAAGCCTGACAAAAATTCTCAATTTATGATCCATGAAAACCAGGTAGATCAACCATCTAGACTATAATGACCATAGCTAGAAACCATGTAAAACCAGCTATAGTAAGAATCCTTTTTTTTTTTTTTTGCTGGATGTTCAAGCACTGAAAATAGAAGGAGATATTATTTGGGTGGAAAATTCAAAGTAAAAGCATAGACAATTGAGGAAGACATCCTCGTCGCTAAAGCTAACATGATGGTGATTTTGCCAGCCCAGAATATGTGAATGTAAGTATCCATAAAGGAAATGATTCCTAATGTGAGTTGAATGCAGAATGAAGAGTATCAGAATGCTCAAATGAAATGAACACACACACACACACACACACACACACAGGAAAAAGCTTATAAAATCTCTAGGAGTGAACCAAAGCCTCATACATAAATAACTGCACAATGTTTATCTTGGCTTATTATTCATGAGAAAACATGACTGAAGTGAAACCATTAACACACTCTCACATTCTCTCTCTTAAACACAAACAAACACACATACAAACAAAACAAAATCTGTATCGCTGTGCCATATGGGCGTACATGTGCAAGCAGCACATTTCCACATTATACCACCACACTGAGATTTACATTTATGTATTTAACAGAAAATAAATATTTTTTATAAATAAATGATACAACTTTGAAGTCGGCATGAAACAGAAGTTGCGATAGTCTTTTCTTCCCTATATATGAGTGAAACGACTTCTTGAACAATGAGAAATGTAGGGCGGGGCTTGATTTTGTCAATGGGGAATTGATTGGATGGTTGTGGTTTGCTATTGGTGGATCTCATGTGAGTGACAGGTTGCCCCGCCCTCACGTCATCAGAGAAGAGACATGCTACAAGAGAGAGGGGAAAATGTTCTGAATAAAGATTACAAGGGCACATGAATTAAAAAAAAAATAATGATGTGCACAGATAAGTCATTTATAATAAATACTGCAATAATCCATAAAAGAACTGTTCATTTTGATTTCATGGTGACTTTATTGTGAAATTTAGAGAGCGGATACAGTCAAAGAAAACAACATTACAGGCCTGGTAAGGATTCAAACCCCCTAGTGAGAGAGGGAAAGGTCAACTATGTGCCCTGATACAGATATAAGGGTGAATGAGATTGTTAAGCGAATGTGTGTGTTGGGGGAGAATCCAGTGACATATTAACATTTAGAGATGAAAGAGGGAAAGGCCCTCAGAGGAAGCTGCTGCAGTGCAGAAAAAGAGAAATTCTTCCTCATTCTCCGCCTCAACAGGGGAAGAATGCAATTACTGCGGTGTTGCCATGCCCACTGTGGGCTAGTGTCCTCTGGGACACACACAAAACAACTGATACTGAAGCATTCCAGGAATGCAGGTGTTCAAAAGCAGTGGCAGCTAAATTTGCCGCTCTTTCTTGCCCAACGTGTGAATATGTCAACCAAATCCTTTAGACCCTGGACCTCTCTGCTGAAAAGGCCACTACAGATGGACATGTGTGTTGGGGATGGTTTTGCCCAGTATGGGATTCTGGTGGCCCCAGCAAGTTTTTCCGATTTTTTTTATTTGATAATTGATAATGGAGGATAGCAGAGAGATGAAAGAAAATGATCTGGTTCAAGGTTCTCTATTGGCATTGATGGTTTAAAGGAGGGGTCTAATGCTATTTTATGCATTCTGACTTATTTACACTGTTAAAGAGTTGATTCTCATGCTAAACATGGGCAAAATTTCAAAACATTAGTTGGACGTATAACAGTATTTCTGTGCCAAATACACTCCTTCAGAATTCAAGCAAGTTTTGAAACGTTTTTTTCGAGTATGGCCCTGTATGAAGTCATAAAGGGCGGAATTCCTTGTATGGGCACTTCTCCTGGATGAGCGCACACACACACACATTAACCAGAGCGAGAGCCTGAGCGCGTCCATCAACGAGCTTCGTTCGGGTTACGGGAGCCGTCGGCAGCGTTGTCATTTTGTTTTTAGACCACAAAATCAACAATGTCACTAAAGAAGTGTGTTTTTGGTTGTGAAGGAAAGATAACCTTGTTCAGCTTCCCAAATAACCCAGCATTAAGGAAACAGTGGATGCAGTTTGTTTTTCCAGAGCTGCAAGTGTGTGTGTTTGTTCCCGGTCACGAGTCGAAACCGCAGGCGGTGAGTGAAACTGCATCAAATCTGTGTGTTTTGTTGGCAATCGGCGCGTAAGTACATATAATGTCAACAACACGAACGTATAGTGAATCGAAAGTTATCCAGGGATAATGCCATGATGTATTGTATTGTTTGTGTGTGTGTGTGTGTGTGTGTGTGTGTGTGTGTGTGCTCGTGACTCTTTAGCTCCGCCCACGCACACCTCCACGAGCTCGGCTGTTTTCAGAAAGAATCGGTACATCGTATCTGTCTTTTATAAATATGATAAAACTAAAGACTCTTCAGAGATATGAAGGATGCAATACTAATCTATAGGGACTCAAGATTAACATGAGACTGGCAGAAACTGTGTGTGTTATGTACCCTTTAACATCCATGGAACCTTTCCATTGCCCGAAAGGTTCTTCATAGTGGTAAAGGGTTCTTTAGACTTAAAATTTTCTTCCCACTAAGATTTTATTTTATTTTTTTTAGTAAAAGGCAGTTTCTTTTTTTTTCTTTTTTTTTTATAGGGAACATGCATATTCATGAACATTGTTATTTAAAAATACACCATGTAAATATGCCAGAGTTAGTAAAAATAACTACTTTTCATCTGCATATTGACTAAAAAAAATAATTATTTTTTACATATTGACTTTAAAAATTCTTATCAAGGCAATTAAAGATTGTTTAGCATTTTGCAATGCAAGGAACAACAATCATCTTTCTTTCCTAAATAATTATGACTTGATAAATATAATAAAATAATAAATAAAAAGAATAATAAAAATATGACTTGAACCTTAAAAAATGTTTGTTGCTTACCTCAGGAGGTCAAATTAAATAGCATGGCTCTTTGAGGTTTTTTTCTCCATTCTGTCACCTGATGGAGTTTGGGTTTCTTGCCACTATCGTCTCTGGCTTGCTTAGTTGGGGACACTTAATATTCAGCAATATTATTGATTTGACTGCACTGACACTATTGGATGAGAACTGAACTGAGCTGAATGATGACATCACTGGTTTTCTGCAGAACGCTTTATAGATGAAATTAACTAATTTAATAATTGATGATCATTACAACGGAACTGAATCACTGATAATGTTTTTCTTTTAGAGCTGCTGTACAGCCGAAATGAACTCTGCATCATTGATTCATTTCCTGTTATCATTGTAAAGCTAGTTTGTCTGTATTGTATAAAGCACTATATTAATAAAGGTGACTTGACTTAACTCTGTGGCATTTTTTACATTTATTTTTAAATGAGGTTTGCCATTTTTATACCCGTATTTCAAATTTAGGACACACCTGAAAACAGCTAAAACCGAAAAAAAAAATTATAATCTAAAAGTTCACATCAGAATCATTAATAGGGTTGCAGATTTAGCCTAAATTAAGCTGTCACTCAGTAAGTGCTGGCTAATTTGGCATCAAAAGGTTTGTTATTGATAAACTTTTATTTCCCCCCCCAAAAAAAATACTTTTTATATACTTTTTTAAAAAAACGTTTTATATTTTTTCTTACTATAATTTTGAAAGCAGGGTTTAATTGTTGAGCTTGTAATGGACACCAAATTGTACCTTTATATTTTTAGCAGATGTGTTCTTTCTAAAACAACTTATAATAACGTGCACAAATCACTATCTTGGCCAAAACAAGGACAGGCAGCTGAGTAAACACAACGTCCATTAGAAGGATGTTAAATCACAGAGAAGCAGCTTAGTACAACTGCACATACAACTTCAAAAAAGAACTTAAATGAAATTAATTTGCAAAATGTATACCTATACCAAATATACATAAATCAAGAAAAAAATCTGTATCTATATGTAGCACTGTAACCAACAGTAATACTCTGAATCAAGCAATCAAATGAAAAGATTACATTGAGAAACTTCTTGTCTTGAACGCACACAAAAAAAGCATGTTTTAGACATCGGGCCCTATCATACACGCGACGCAAATGCAAGTGTTTTTTGCTAGTTTCAGCCCGTCGCAGTTATCATTTTCACGTTCAGTGCCACGTTGTTTTAATAGCAAATGCAAATGCACAAATGCACTGTTCGCCCATGCACATTGTTGGTGCGTTGCTATTTTGAGGAACTAAAAACGACTTTTTGTGTTATTTTAAGGACGCATTAGTAATATGCGCCCATAGGCAGGTCCACAACGCGCGTACACTCTGCTTATTACACACACAAGGACGCGCAGCAGCACACGCACATTTTAAACGCTCAGTCTTTCCGCTCGCAAATCCCACCATATAAATAGCGAATCCGCCATGGTGCAAGCGCAACTGCCTTTTAAAGGGAATGGGAGATGAAACTCTGATTGGTTTATTGCAGATTATGCCCAAAACACACCCATGACTCATTAAGAGACTAGGGACAACCCTTTTGGACCCTCGCCGACCGGTTTTCCCATTGTTAAACTAGCAAAAGTGGATTCAGACACGCCCTAAGTGCACCTGCGCTCAGATCATTAAAATAGGGCCCATCTTTTTGTAAATACACTAAGCGTTTACAGGACAATGATGTACTAAAAATGTAGACAGCCAGTAGATGGCGATGTCACTTTGTAAATACATACTAAGCACCTATAGACTGAACACATAATACACATGCGCATGACATCACCGTTTTCACAAATTCACGTTTTTGTAGTTTACACTGAGATGATAACTATCATTTTCAAAAACGCATACTTTGAAACCAATATAGACACAATGTACTGTTAATTTGAAGGAATCTTCTGTATTGATTTTTCACAGGTGTACATTGTGTTGTGTTTTAGGATCAAAGAAAATGTCTGTAAAATGAATGGATAATGTCCTGGCAGAAAACTACTTGTACCTTTTCCGTTTTTCTTAAAGTGTATGGAATCATGTCATAGGCCTTGTAAGTTTATGTTTTGAAAAAAATATTACTTTCTGGGCAGTGAGCTGGTTTTGTGAGTTAAGATAAACCTGTTTTTTATTACTCTGGAAAAAGAGAGTGGGGTAAAGGAGAGGACAATTACACACACACACACACACACACACACAGTGTCTTGGGGGCCCCAATAAGCTTGCAAAGGTCAAAATATCCATAATTCACTTTTCGCAATACACACAAGTGAAAAATCTGTGAGATTGTGACCTCCCCAGGCATCACTGATCAACACCGGTCATTTATACACTGACCCGTATAACGCCTGGCCAAACGTCTGAGCTGGAACACTTCTACAAAATGTCTTTCCCAACACAACACACTCCCACTAGGAAAATAAAAAAAATATAGGAGAAACATATCTGTACAGTATGCCCTAACAGTTTATAGCTACATAAGACAAATGTGTCCCCAGAAATTGGTTAAATATACAAAAAGCTCAAATTGGGGACTTGCACATTTTGAAAAACAATTCATAAGTGAAATAATGTTGTTGATTTTTTATTCTAAAAACAGGTTTTCTGTTAGGGCCACATCCCAGGTCAAGCTGCGGTTAGGCCGCTGCTCTGTGAAATTTAGTGGGAATCCAAAATCCAGTCATTCGGAACGAGTGCAATCAGGAGTTTAGTGTGAGAGCAAAAAAAGTTTCCCATGCAGATTTTGCTCACGTTCAAGTCTGTCACACAATAGAAAGTACCTTGCTTCAAAGGTGTCTTCTGTGTGAGCTCATACATCTCTACGCTACTGACAACGGACCTGTTTTTGCACACAAAATTTTGGTGAAATTGAAACTGGTGGCGACAAAAGACTGTTAAAGAATGTATTTGTCATTGAATCATTCATTCAAGAGATTCATTCAAAAATGCTGATTCATCCAGTAATGAAACAAGTGAAGCATTTATGAGTGAGTCATTGAATCATTCATTCAAGAGATTTGTTCAAACATGCTGATTATTCCAAGAGGGTAATCCAGCACCCGAAAAGCGTACCTTCCATGGGGGAAGCCATTGCTAACCAAGCCATCACCTGCTGTTAGCATTCCA
Organism: Rhinogobio ventralis; assembly: GCA_039654625.1. Lineage (NCBI taxonomy): Eukaryota > Metazoa > Chordata > Actinopteri > Cypriniformes > Gobionidae > Rhinogobio > Rhinogobio ventralis. The sequence goes on from CM077194.1 coordinate 46,590,673, forward strand.
TTGACTCATTTTGGCGTCACTTTGACAGCGAATAACTTTACATCTGAGGCGTTTAAAGACTCAATTTGTCCATTGTTTATTTCTAAAGAAACACGACAGTGTATAAAAGGCTCTATTACCTTGTATCTTACACTATCGCCCCGTAGAAGCCGTTTTTGTAAAAATAGGCTAACGATTGCGTCATAACCACACGACTCTCTGTCGCACATAGAAAAATTACCGTATAGACCCGTATAGACAGGAAGAGAAGCTCGCAGGCAATCTGGCGTTAAATTTTAAAATAAATAAATACTATGCAAAATGACAAAATAATTAATCAGAATACTTACCAAAAGTTGCTCCTGCTCACGCTCTCTGTCTCTGCAAGATTCGGTGATTCAGATTTCACTTTGCACAACTACTAGAAGACTTACAACTGTCAGACAGGTTGCTCACGTCACATCTACGTCGTCAAGCTCAGTCTGAGGCTGCGCAGTACGCTCAGCCATCAGGAAGTGAGTGCTTCTAATTGACTTCACTTTTCTCCGTTGAAGTCTATGGGGTCGCTGTGTCCATTTCTTTTACTGTCTATAGATTAATCCAGTAATAAAACAAGTTAAGTCTTTATGAGTGAGCCATTGAATCATTAATTTGAGAGATTCGTTCAAAAACGCCTATTTCATCCAGTAATGACCCAGTAATGAGTCATTGAATCATTCATTGAACACAATTTTTTTTTTTTTATATAATTCTTTCAAAGTGACCAAACATTTTTAAAGCTACACTATGTATTTTTTGTCACTAGGGGTCGCTAACCTCTTTAAAATAATAATTGATGACGCAGTGAATAAGTGTGGAATCATGGAACTTGTCGTCATACCGATGGATCTAATAATGTTTATGGGGAAATAATGTTTATTGATGAGTGAATGCATTCATGTTTTTTAACATGACTGTGGTATGAAGCAGGGCGTGATTACTAATAAGAGACAGATATCAGGGCCACATGTGAGTCCCGGGGGATATAAAGAAATGAGGACATTTCATTCTACCGAACTACCCGTAATTAAGTGCTGAATTACTCCTCATACAGGTCAGTTTATTTGACAAAGTAAAATTGAGGAAACGCAATGCTGTTTCACTTGGTCTACACTATCTAAACTGAATTTGAGTGTGTTGAAAGTTATAATGTTATTCTGTGTGTTAGTTTGTTGGCTGTATGAGACTAGTAGTAAGCTACATCAACATTAGAACATCACACTGATGATATTCTAATATTTCATCGTGTTGAGCTACATAGCATTGATTCGTTTTATGTACATTTGCTCACCTGTCTAATAAAGCACATGCAAGAACGCAAAGCTCTCGCCATCTCGAAAACGTCACGTTGATACTGGTCCTCTTTTGATTTCTCATTTTGTTCCAAAGTCTGCATGCCATGGTCCGTAATGTTTGAACGAAACTACAAGTGTGCCACTAGACGTTACGCAGTTGCCCACGTCTGTTGCCATGGTTTCTACGACAGTAAAAGCGGAAACCAAGGGTAACGTGGACATGACGCCATTGACAGGTGACTCCCTCACACGTCCCGGTTCCTTGGTTAAAATCGCAGTTGGAAATTAAAATCGAAACAGTTGGGATATTGTAAGTACTAAACTGAACAAAATATATAATACTGGCCTAGTGGTTTTTGGATATTTTACTGCAAAAATCTTACATATTGCACCTTTAAATAGACTGCAGCAAATAACATTTTCTCACAACCTCTAAATTACATGTTATTTAGTTTAGTTGTCAGTTCCAAATCATGGGAGATTCGTGATCTCAGTTGAAACAAAAAAAACGTGATTCTCAATTTATCCAGAATCGTGCAGCTCTACCTGAACGAGCGAAATCTGCATGGAGAACTTTTTCACCCTCACACAAAACTCACACAAAAAAAATGACTACCACAAAGTATCGTAGAGCAACAGTTAATGTGAGCGCACTTCTGTAGTAAATATATTTAGTTTAATGTAAAAATGGTATGTCCTCATTTATAGCGAAGTAAAGGCCAAAGACGATAACTATAACAATTTTTAGATTTAAAAGTATCGTAGAGTCTACACCACAATTATAACAAAAAAGTTATAGTCCCCCAGGACTTATCTTTTTAGTTATCATTATTGGTGTGAACAGCCCTTAAAGGTGCCGTGAGTGAATTTCTAGTGGTGAGGTTGTGAATTGCAATCACCTAACGCTGACCCCTCCCTTTTGAAGCACATAGAGAAGCTACGGGGGCCGACACAGGACGGAGAGAGCAGAGATTGACTAGCGCTCTGTAGAGCAGTTTGTCCGTTTAGGGCTACTGTAGAAACATGGCGGCGCAAAATAGCGACTTCACTGTAAGGGGACCCGCGGTGTGTGTAGATAGAAACGGCTCATTCTAAGGTAATAAAAACATAACGGTTCATTATGTAAGGTCTTTATACACCACTGAAAACATAGTTATGTATTATATTGCATTTCTGTCAATAGATCCTCATAAATACTACACACTGCACCTTTAAATGTATGTGTTTTTATTTGAATTTTGGCCATTCAGAACATTACTGTGGAGATGTGTGGATCGAGAGAGAGATAGAGAGAGAGACTGAAATGGAGCGTGGTTAAGCCCATACTATGGATAACAGTAATCTCATCTCATGGGGAGTGTGACATGGCTCTCGTATAAATGGGTTAAAAAAACAGCAACACACATGCAAGCTCACAATCCCTGTGATCTGCACAACACATGTATACACACTCAAGCACAGTCTGAACTCAAATCACACTCGTTGCACAAATACACACACACAAACGGCACTTACTGAAGGACAAACAGTCATATTGTATCCAGATGTTGGGAAAAATCAAAACCAAATGATCGTCCTTGAACGGGTGTGTGCACAAACGTATGGAAACTCACACATGCACAAGACACAGCTCTTCATGTCCTCAGTTATGAGTTAGCATGTGTTACCACTGAACAGAAACGGAGTAATAAACAGACAGACAGATCACACCGTGATCAATTTAACTCATGAGACTACGGCCAGTACATTTCAGCTCATTATAATATTAATCAGTGTTTCTCTGATTACTCATCTATCACTAAATCCAATTCACTATTTGTAATTGCATCAGAGTGGCTATGTATATTAAGTTATGGTTAATTTCTTAGCTTAATTCCAAATGAAACAAAAATGTTCTTTCTTTCTTTCCTTCTTTCTTTCTTTACATGGCATTTGGCAAAATCAATTTGTCTTTGCTGGAATCAATTTAAAGGACCAAAACAATGTACTAAATCAACTTTAATAAGACGTTCTGGGTGTATGGCAGTTATTTGCACGAGGGTTGGGTTTTCAAAGAGAAGTTTAGGCGTTTGGTCAACTTGCGGTCAGTGTTGAGGAGGTTTAAGAATTTATGGTAAACTACTTTCTGACAAGAATAATTGTAAACGAAGAACAGAAAAGATGAGGTGTTACAGAAAAAAGAGAGATCAGAAGGTAGCAGTGACTTTTTTTCAGCAGCCTTGGTTCCAGAAATATTTTCTTTTTCCATTTTCTCCATAGGGATTTCTAACAATTCTTCAACAAAAGAGTCTTGGAATCAGCCAGCTCCGAGGGGTGAATCATAACATTACAAACATTACAGGAAGTAAATACATTTTTTGAAAATGGAAATAAACAAAGCGAAAATCTACATGTAACTTTTTATAGGCTATATAAAAAATAATGTTGTTAAGGAGAGAGTGCAAAAACACACGTTTCATTCAAACCATGGCTTTAACGAAATATGCTTTGATAAAAGTATAGGCTCTAATAGCGACTTATGTTTTAACGCTGTCGAGGACGGATTTTGCGGGAAATTGCACATACGTCATTCACACGTGCGTGTCACGTCATATCTGTAGACAGAGAAAAGTAGTTCTGGCTGTGGATAGCTTGAAGCTAAACGTTTGTTTAGCGAACAAGAAAAATTGACCATGGCTCATTTAAAACGGCAAAACTTACCAGTTGTAAAAACACTGAAACAGTTATTTATGTGTCCACCCGCTCTGATAAGATCATGTTTCCATCGTTGCTTCGAACCTCATTCATCCGCGCAGAGGAGCAGAGCCGAAGCACAACCAAAACAATGTTCTTCCGCAAGACTAATGCAGTTTTATTTTTTATTAACAGCTAGAGGGCCAAAAGTTACATATAGTGCAGCTTGTATGCTTATGAAATCCTACTCACACAAACTGCACGCATTTGTTAAGGTTTTAACCCTAAAAGAAGGTTGTACTGGACGAACTATTTATTATAACATGTTTAATTTCTGTGTATGTAACAATTCCAGAGGGAAAACTTTACCATAAGGTTTCATTTGTTAACATTTAATGCATTAGCTATCATGACATAAGCAATCATTTTGTTTTACAGCATTTATACATCTTTGTTAACTGCATTACAAACATTAATTGCCTGTGTGTGTTAGTTCACAGTGAATTTTTTTATGAGTAAATGGTAAAAGTAACATTAACTAAAACTAATAAATGCTGTAGCAGCATTGTTCATTAGTTCATGTTAACTAATTAAGTTAACTAATATTTACATTCCAGAGGAAAATAGTCTCATTAGAATACTGAATCTGTTTCAAATGGTCCTAGGTATACAAACAAAACACTTAGAAAGGAAAGATAGACATATCCACATTAGTTTTGAGCTAATTATTTCTCTGGCAACTCGGCCAATCACATTAACGTGGCTAATTAATTGGGGACAAACGACTTGATGAACAGGTGACAGACGACAGCAAAGCATGTTTTCTGTGGATAAAACAGACACACAAGCTGCTTGGATTCATGTTGCAGTGATTTCAGTGGGTTTTAACTTTATTGACTTTTCATTTGATTTTGAAATGCCTCCCAAAAAAGCTTCTGCAGAGCCAACTGCCACAATCCCAAAGGATTCTGAGAATGAAACTACTGACACAAAACCAGGTTTGTAAGCAGTTTTGTGATGTGTGTCAAATTCTAGAATGAACCTATCAGGATTTTGTTTCAATATGACTTGTTTAAATGTTGTTTTAAGATGCTTCTGAAAGCTCAAGCAGTAAGACGACTGTACGGAAGGTTTCTCCACACCCATCCACCATGGAGATGGTGAAAGAAGCTCTGAAAGAGCTGGACTCCAGAAAGGGTGTTTCGGCTCAAGCAATCCGTAGCTATATCAAGGAGAAGTACAAGACTGTGGATGAGACTCGGCTGAAGTTTATGGTGCGGCGAGCCCTGAACAAAGGCATCGAGACTGGTGTGTTCGTGAGACCTGCAAATTCTGGGACAACGACGACCGGTGCTCAAGGGCGCTTTCGGGTAACTTCCATGTTTCTTGCATCATTCTATGAATCATTGACCGGAATTTCAATATAACGTAACACCTGAATGGTCACCATGTTGTCTTTCAGATTGCTGCCAAGACCAAAACAAAGGAGCCCAAGGTGCAGTCAAAGGAAAATGCTGATCCCAATGTACAGAAAGCATCCAAACCTAAGAAGGCCAAGGCAACTAAAGCCAAGGGTGAAGGTAAAGTTTAAGTAGGCTATTAAAGTTTTAAACTTTCAAGGTATGTTTGCATGAAAGTTAATCACAGCATCCACATTTCATGGGTTCACTTGCAAAGCAAGTGGCTATATACACCGTGAAAATGGCAACTAGATTCTATTTGCACGAAGTGAAAATTGCATTTTCTTGGCGACTATATGCCATTTACGCTGTGTAACATGGCAGCATTTTTCTTAGTGCTCTGCTATTTGCGCACAGTGAATGGCAATAGATTCTATTTGTGCACAAAATGGCTGTTTTCTTTGCAATAAGTGTAAGTGGTAGCTAGATGCTATTTATACCTGTAAATGGTGGCTGAAACTCTTTGCTTGTACACTAAACGGTATGCAATAAGTGTAAATTATTTATTAAATGGATGCTGCCTTACGGGACCATGCCCTCTGTAAACTTTAAATTAATTTTTTTTTTTTAACTTTCTGCCACATGCCTTACTCCTAAACTATTGCTACTCTTAACACCCCAGCATCTTCTGTAATTTGTCTGGCCCAGTCAAACATCAGTGGGTGGAGTTGGTGTGACTGGCCTCTGCCAACAGGTGGACTTTTTGCGCTTTTCTTCCAGCTGATTGGGGGGTAAATGAATCAATCTGTTGTGCTGTGGTTATGTTGACATCACTGCTGGTTGCTGGTCCATTGTGTGCTATTCAGTTTTTGTTCTTGGTGTGAACTGGTCTTAGAACTCAAAGCCATTTGTGTAAACCTTGTCTCTATAGAATAACTATTTTAATAACATCATGACTTTAAGTCTTATTCCATTTCAAGGGACAAGCAAAGAAAAGTCCACAAAGAAAAAGGAGGCTACAGATGTGAGTTGTCTTATTTTTCTCTTCCTACATGCACAGACACTCAAAGCCGTGAAGTCTGAACGCACATCCACCCCCTTTCCATCTTTCCTCCCTTTCTCTTAGGATGCTAAGCCTAAGACTCCTGAGAGAGATGCCACCGCCTCAAAGGTGGCCCCTGCTAAGAAGCCAAAGGTGAAGAATGCTGCAGGGGAGGGTGGAACGGAGCCCAAACCGAGCAAAGCTAAAAAAGCCTCTAAAGCATCAAAAGAGGGAGTTGAGGAGCTGGCAGTTAAGAAGGGAGGAAAGAGAACTGCAGCAAAGGCAGAAGAGGGTGAATCGGGGGAGAAAGGTGCTGTAGCGGCTGCAAAAGCCCCGGGGAAACGAGGAAAGAAGTGATTGCAGGACCTTTTTACTGTTTTTACTCCGTGTATTGACTTTTATTCAAGCACTTGTATACCAAATAAAGCTTTTTACGTATGTTCAAGAAATGTGTGCCATTGGCTCTCATTGAGCAGTTTGGAGTGGTTTCACACTCTTTTGAAGTGGTTAGGGCTTGGCTAATGGCTGCAATGTTAGCTGATGGTAACCGTATTCCAGGGAATTGAGTAATTTCTACCTGACTGTTAGTTCAGGCAAGTAAATTCTATATTAGTACTCCATTTAAGCTTCTCAAACTGGTGTAAATCTGTTATCCAGTCACAACCTACTCCACTATTTGGGGATATTACTTCCACTATGTTGTCTACACTATTATACAGGTTTAATTGGCTTGATTTCAGTTGCTTTAATATTGTTTGAGTGAAATGTATGCCATTTCAAGTACTGCAAAGTTGCCTTCACTGGAAGAGACCTTTATCAAGTTATGACAAATTTTTACATTGCTTTAACCCCCCAAATAAGTTTCCCCCCCCTTTTTTTTTTTTTTTCCATCTCCGTACTATTGGAAAGTATTCCATTTCAGATGCAGATAATGTTTAAAACCGGCAGCTGTGGTTGCCAAAAGAAAAAAATCCATTAGAAACATACAAATATATTCAATTTTTATTTACAGTATTTCATTATCTGAAATGGTATGTAACATGGCAAATTAATTCATACACGATAAATACTAACATTTAGCAAGTAGCCCTCAAATTTTTCGTTTAATCTATTAGTCTGTTAAACTGCGATCACTGTCAATCATATTAATTTTGGGTGTTGACTCTCAGAACCATAATGTAGCGGCTTCCCAAATTTAAATGTGCTTGCTGCTCCAGGGCCCAGTTTAATCTGGATCAGAATGATCTGGATTTGGAAATCCAGGATCAGGTAATCCATTTTACTTTTGTGCCAGTTTTACAAAGCAAAACTGGATTGGATCACCGTGATCCAGATGCACACTTTTTCAGATTACCAAATCCATATTACTAGTGCTTCTAATGGGATCGCATATCACAATGTAGGCTACTAGCAAATTAAAAAAACGGCACAAAACAATACAAACATCCCCTTTCCATTTTTAATTTGCTTAAAACAGTCGGACCCTTATGGAGCCCTTAAAGGGACATGCTGATGGAAAAAAAATGTTTGAGTTGCGTTCACCCAAGAAAATTTAAATTTGCTCGCAAAGAATGCAAAGTTTCTTGGAAGAAAGCAAAACATTTGCAAGAGAATTCAAGAGCCAACTTTTTGAAGTCTAATGACTACTACTAAATTATTACTTGAACAGTTAAACTAATCAAGAGCAAAATAAAAATGTGTGGGTATATATCAGGGGCCAGTTGTTTCAGTTGTGATCAAATTCGATTTCAGAATCCCTTTTTTCTTTTGAACAACCCACTTTCAAGATTTGATCCAATCTGATCCGACAAAATCTGATTAGATTGCTTTTGAACAACTGGTCCCTGACGCTTTGCATTGGTTCTGCCATGGAAAAACAACTTCTGTTCAAATTCTTTCAAATAGAAAGCAACGAACACTCTTTATAATCACTGAGTTCACATTTTAGCACTTCTGGTTCCAATCGTCCTGAAGTCGATGGGCTTTTTAAATGGGTTTTTGGTTAAATGCCTGAATTAAGGTCTGTATGTATAGATATATTTAAGTTTTTTCTACAACATAAAATACATCAGTAATACTCCATTGTGCTCTCTCTGTTTATTTTCTGCAATAATCCAGAAGTCAATGGAAAAATCCTATTGGTTTTTTGTTAAGAAAACCAGGGTGATGCTAACTTCTGGGGTTGGCCTACAAAATACATCATCATTGCATGTATAGTTTTAATTGAGTCCGTTTGAGGGTGCTTAGTGAATCACACTGCATTCCCTCCATGTTTGACGCAATTGACATATCGGTAAGCCCCACCCCCCTTAGTTACTGTTGCTAACTCGGACAAACAAACAGAGTTGCTAACTGTCTTACAATGACAACTGTCAGTGTGAAAACCTTGTCCCAAAATGTTTTTGGACACAGAAGGACCACCTCTTGTCGAGGAGCATTCAAGTGGGACTTAAATATGATATGGAGGGATATATAAAAGATTTTAAAATAAATATGGTGGGTAACAAGATTAATTTGGAAGCGAGGGTTTACATATCACAATGCAAGCGGGAGAAGCCTCATGTTACGGTTGTCCCAATCGCAGATGACAACATCCAGGATCAACACTGTTCATGTACCGCAGGGTAAGATTAAATTAATTTACATTTAACCAGTTTAATATGGAGAGGCACTGAAATGTAGACCATCGTTTATGTGTTTTTGACCTACACCGTTACATGACGTGAGAACAGTTAGCTATTTAGGTTTGTAGCATGGACTCACTAAATTTAATTGTACTTAATGAGAGAATGACAACCACGATACCTAGAATCAGTGTTACAGTGCCTAATTTTACCACATTTGTAGCATAAACACCATCAAACCGATGAGCGCTTCGGATTTTCCAATGTTTCTCTATGGTGCTGAAACCTAAAGATGTCTGAGTTCCGGTCCCAGCGCAACTGATACTCAACTGCCATTGGCTCATCTGCGTCCGAGGGGAGGGGCTTACCAATAGGTCAATTGGCAGTTCGCTATGCAGGTCGCACTTTCCAGTGCACATGTTGCACTATTAGATACTTATAAACTCTGGATTAAATCCTGAGGTAGTTTAGAACAAGTGTTGTGAGGTTACTGAACCCGATCTAAACCGGATTTGATTCATTTGGTTTTGTCAACTCAATAACTCCTTCATAAGACAGGCTTCTGCATGACTAGTGTGGGTTTTAACTCAACAGGGATGTATGTTGATATCTCTATGCTATCTTTACAAGGATAAAAAGTATTTAGGCCAGCTAAAGCTGATCCCGTATCAGAGTTTAAAGCCAACCCCCCCACCCAGGTTAAGGGAGGGCAGGCCTCTGGGCCGAGCCTGAGCAGTCAAGACAATCACATTAAGACTTGCTGATCCGCAGGAAAGACGCCCGGATCAGAGGTCGGCTGACAATGGAATTCTTCACTCTGGGACTGAGACTGTTTGTGAACGTTTGGCCCCTTGAGGGAAGTTTAATAAGACTCTGAATAAGACTCTGCAGTTTCCACCATGCTCGGGTCCCCGAGGGCCTGCAAAAGCCTAGGGCCAATTCAGGCAGCAGGGCACCCGAAATCCCTCTGATTACCCTCTCATTAGTGTACGGCTCCCAGCCAGGTGAAAGAGTGGGATGGTGGGGAAGTAGAGGAAAAACAGACTAAATGACCACAGGTGGACAGAGGGAGGACAGGAAAACAGATTGATGAGGTGGATGTGTGGACAAGGAAGACGGATTGAGGAAGTGAAAACAAATGGAGTGATATGAAAGAGGACAAATAGACTGGGCTTTAAAGTTAAGACAGACTGATTGAAAGAATGATAGAGGTGGGCAAACACTAAACCATACACAGACTGAGGGAGGCATGGACAGATTGATGGAAAGAAGGAAAGATAACCTCCGGCAGAGTGAAGCGAGTCTGCTGTTCTTGAAATGCACGCGATGTTGAAGGGGTTCTGACTCTTCCTGTGTGTGTGATGGGCTACTGTGAGATGTGGCAGGGCCGTAACCACCATAGACACTGAGGGGAACAAGATCCCAACAATAATGAGATGGGGACAAATTGCCCCGCCCCCCAATATATGATGTTCTTGATACTGCTCTGCTGCATTAAATTATGCAAAACCCTGCTTGTTGTTAGGATGACACAATTTTCTAGAGTGGTCTAACTTGTCAATTTCAAACTGACTGAGATAGCCAATCAAATCAAAGAAGGCGGGGCTTACTGTTCACAGAAGCTAATGTTCAATGCCAGCATGACACTTCAGTTTTAATGGTGAAAGAGTGCAAGGTAAGATGTAAGTAGCTAAACATTTAGTATTACACTGAAAAAACTAAAATTTATTTTCTTTTGCGCACAGATTAAGTAAAATTAGCAAAGAAAATAAGTCATTTTAACTTAGACAGTAAAAGGTTGAGTATTCTAATTTCTACTTAGTTAAAGTTTCCTTTGCAATACTATACTACAAGTAAATAATACAATAGATATTGTGTAGACATTATATCTACGTAATAGAAGCGACACTGCATCTGAATACTGAGATTTCAATACTTGGTACACAATACACAATGACGGTAACCTTCAACAGATCGTTTTTGAGTATGAATGTGTCATTTTGAGTAGAAAATGAACTCCAGATGTTACAAAATGGAAAGTTACTAAACCTAACAACAAAAGCAATGATAAAACTGTGTAAACACAGCTGGAAAACAGCAACAAAAAAAACAACCGTATTTATTATACAAGCCCCAGTGCATGATGGGAACACCATTATCAGAAAAGCTAAGTAGTTTTAATTAATTTTATAACATTTATATTTATGCTTTAATAAGTACTGATATAGAATTTACTTGTAGTATTTACTTCACCAGAATCATCAAAGAATTGTTAAATGACTGACAGTAATATCCAGAAATGCAAACTATTACATTTTTTGTTAAATTTCACCTTAATGGACCCATTTCACAGACTGATGATACGTCATTAATCTCATAAATCTAGCAAAGTTTCTTTCAATTTTCATAAAAAAAAAAAAAAATGTAATGTACATTTAAAATAAGCTACTATGTGTCATTGATTACTTTGGTCATCTGAACAATGATCTCTCTTGATAGGCTATTTTTTCCTCTTTTGTAAAGTCATAGAAATGCTATTGTTGACTTTTTTTTCCTTTCAAAAATTATATTTGTCGCAGTTTCTGGTCACATTTTAACCAACTATGACATCTTCCGCTGAGAAATGTGAAAAGAGTCCATTGAAAATACAGGCCATCATTTATGTAATTCATAATTGAATGTGACGAGAAAATAAATATTCTGTTTTCGTCATGTAAGGCATACGAGTAAAGGCCCGTTCACACCAAGGATGATAACTATAAAGATAACGATAAAGATATAGTTCTAAAAAATCATTCTAAATATAAAAAAATATCAGTTCACACCACAACTATAATGATAACGGCACAGAAAAACTACATCGTTGGAATCACTTTAAAGGCCAGTTCACACCAAGAACGATAACTATACAGATAACTAGCCTATATTAGCATCCACACCGCTGGTGTGGACCCTATATAGTTACCTTTATAGTTATCATTCTTGTTTTAAACGGGCCTTAAGAGTGAACGTGTGCATATTTTAAAACCGTTTTGGTTTGGTCACCCCAATGTTCAAGACATGCTTAGCCTATGGCTTTGATTTGTGAATGACTTATCGGTGAAAATAACTTAGCGGTGACTTTCTGTTTGTGAAAATGAACTAAAGATGTCACAATAATGCACTTTCAATGGATGTCTATCAGGCAAGTGCACAGGAGAGTTTAAAAGCTGAAATGTGTAGCTTGTACTTTAATAATGTGTACCAGATAATAATGAGAGCTATCAAAGAATCTTTGGAGGCCCAAACAAACCAATTTTTAGGACAGTTAGGAAGTAAGAGTATCATCTCTTGCTCTTCGGGCCTAGTATGCCTTCCTCATCTAGATCTCATCAACTAGTATGCTGAAGTAGGACTACTTTTCTAGGCAGATTCATTTGTGACTGTACATTAGCAACATGGTGGATTTTTCTCTGTATTAAACAGCAACATTTTGCACAAATCACAAGTCGTAATTGTTTCTGTGTTAATCCGCATTGTCACAGGTGCTGTCCACAAAGCTCAACTTGTATTCAACCCGGAACATTATTTTAACCCTTACAATGACAAGCAAATACCCCTAAAGCATGGAATGTTAATAATGCACAGACCATTCAAACACACACACATGGAGTGTCTGGTTTTATATCACTCTTATCTACGTTCCCTCTCAGTCAGGTCTACCCTATGCTTCACTGCACACAAGAATGAACTAGACATAAAGAGCTGAGTGTTCACACACACACACACAGCTCTCTAATAGGACAGACCTCTGTCCTTATCTTCCCCGTCATTCTATAATGGATGGCCATTCACACAAAGGTCACATACACACTCTGTCAACACTCAGGCACCAGAGACGTCCCTCTGACAAGTGTGTCACACACAGAAGTATACACTAAACGCACACTAAAGCACAAGAGAATGACCTCCTATAAAACAGACCAGTAAAACAAAGAGACTTCAAAAACAAAATTACAGCGCTTCAGTTTATTTGTCAACAAGAATGCTTTTACAGCCACAAAATGATGTCATTACTTTCATTTCACTATGTTTGGAGTAACGATATAAAATGCTTAAAACTGCAAGACAGAGATATCTGTCATGATGTAAAGAACATGGAGTTTGTTGAATTTTGTGAAACTACTTTGTTGTTTTAAAAAGAAACATAATTTAATACTACTGTACTAATCCTACTCAATTTACAAAAGTGTGCTTGACAAAGACTATGTTCTACATTATTTTTGTGTTTGAACAAGGAATTTTTGAGATTGATTTCAGTTCCATTAGCTTTCTAGTTTGAGCCATAGTACTCCTCTTAGGCCCTGTTTACAGCTGGTATTAGTATGTGTTTTGGTCGATCATAAGTGGACAACACTAAATACAGGTTTTGAAAAAAGTTTTGAGCTTGTCCACTTTCAACCACTTCCAGAGGTAGTCGAAAACACACATTCGACCGGGACTGCTTTCGTAGTGTAAACGCTCATACAGCCACTAAAAGACCGCCTACTCTCCGCCGACTCACCTAATGCGGAAACATTATGGTAAGTGTACTAGCCAGACTAAACTTTGTCGGCCGAAGACCCAAGTTTGGTTTGAAGAATAAAAACGTACCAAACACAATGTTATCTCATAGACCCTCCCCTTGAAGAAATCAGGACAGAAGTGGTTGAAAGTGGACAAAACAGACGGATTAAAACAACAGGTGTAAACGGGAATGTGTCTCCCTCGTCTACTTGTGATCCGATCGACCAAAACGCATCTTAATACCAGGTGTAAACAGGACCTATAGCATCCCTTAGTTTTCTTATTATTATTATTATTATTATTCCCCTGCCATGTGATTTTATGGCAGCTCTTAGAACCGTTTGTAGGAAAATGATGAAATTTGGCACACTTAATCGGGTGGGCATGAATAAACCCCTGGCCAACTTTAGGGTCTTTAGCACCACCATCAGTTTAAATATTCACTTTTCTTTTGGTTATAACTCTTCAAACATTTGTCCCAAAATTGAAAACTTTGTATGCTTCATTAGTACCATGATTTGACGACAGAGCCACCTACAGGTCATGAAATCTGAAAAATTTTTGCTTGTAGCTTGGAAAATGTTTGCCAGAAAATATTAATTTCTTGGGTCATGCTGAATCTGTTGATACCAATTTTGCCAGAATTGGTCAATCCGTCCACCATTCAAACATCTGATGTAAATATTCATTTCTTTTAAACGCTTTGAGATACTGGCACGAAATTTGGTAGGAATCATCAACAGCATGACCTGAAGGTATCTGAGAAGTTCACTGTCAGCGCCACCTAGTGTTCCAAAGATATAGGGCTTTTTATCACAACGCTTCAAAATATTGTCTTGGTGTTGTTATGTTCCTCTGTGCCTGTATGGATTATTTTGGAGAATTCCAACTATGTGCCATCTCAGTAATCATTACGGACAATGTCAGTAAAGATTATGGTGACTTTTACCTTCTGTAAAAAGGTCCGGAAAAATTACCTCAGGTAATACTAATCCCGTAGGCTATGAATAGACCCGCCGTAAATATGTATGTAAATATTCCATCATTTCCTGGTCAAAAAGGTCGAAAGCATTTGTCAGAGGCACAAAACTTCTTTTAGCTTTAGGTAAGTGCCTGTTACCAAAAGAATCCAATCAGAATTTAATTAATCTAAATAATAAATTGTTCGACCGGACCTACATGTTATATATAGGTTATACACTCACCTAAAGGATTATTAGGAACACCATACTAATACTGTGTTTGACCCCCTTTCGCCTTCAGAACTGCCTTAATTCTACGTGGCATTGATTCAACAAGGTGCTGAAAGCATTCTTTAGAAATGTTGGCCCATATTGATAGGATAGCATCTTGCAGTTGATGGAGATTTGTGGGATGCACATCCAGGGCACGAAGCTCCCGTTCCACCACATCCCAAAGATGCTCTATTGGGTTGAGATCTGGTGACTGTGGGGGCCATTTTAGTACAGTGAACTCATTGTCATGTTCAAGAAACCAATTTGAAATGATTCGAGCTTTGTGACATGGTGCATTATCCTGCTGGAAGTAGCCATCAGAGGATGCCCAATTGGCACTAAGGGGCCTAAAGTGTGCCAAGAAAACATCCCCCACACCATTACACCACCACCACCAGCCTGCACAGTGGGAACAAGGCATGATGGATCCATGTTCTCATTCTGTTTACGCCAAATTCTGACTCTACCATCTGAATGTCTCAACAGAAATCGAGACTCATCAGACCAGGCAACATTTTTCCAGTCTTCAACTGTCCAATTTTGGTGAGCTCGTGCAAATTGTAGCCTCTTTTTCCTATTTGTAGTGGAGATGAGTGGTACCCGGTGGGGTCTTCTGCTGTTGTAGCCCATCCGCCTCAAGGTTGTGCGTGTTGTGGCTTCACAAATGCTTTGCTGCATACCTCGGTTGTAACGAGTGGTTATTTCAGTCAAAGTTGCTCTTCTATCAGCTTGAATCAGTCGGCCCATTCTCCTCTGACCTCTAGCATCAACAAGGCATTTTCTCCCACAGGACTGCCGCATACTGGATGTTTTTCCCTTTTCACACCATTCTTTGTAAACTCTAGAAATGGTTATGTGTGAAAATCCCAGTAACTGAGCAGATTGTGAAATACTCAGACCGGCCCGTCTGGCACCAACAACCATGCCACGCTCAAAATTGCTTAAATCACCTTTCTTTCCCATTCTGTCATTCAGTTTGGAGTTCAGGAGATTGTCTTGACCAGGACCACACCCCTAAATGCATTGAAGCAACTGCCATGTGATTGGTTGATTAGATAATTGCATTAATGAGAAATTGAACAGGTGTTCCTAATAATCCTTTAGGTGAGTGTATATAGATTATATGTGTTTGCGCACCTGATATCAGGAAGCAACTTAATAAGCACATGACGAGGTGACGGCGGTGCATAAATCGAGTTACCCCTCCCACTTCTGCTAGTTTTACTGAGATTTCTTATCCTGTGCGAATTGGCCATTAATATTACAGACGTCCTGTGGTAAAATTACATTACTCCATCTACCCATGTAAAACGAATCCTATCCAATTAAAGCTTAAGACTGCAAAGCATACCTATATGAACCCTGCTTTCATCATCTCAGCAAACATATTGACCTTATAAACACTTAATCATTCATTTTACACTTAAATCATACCCTTCGGTTTCATAATCTAATAAACAGAGCAATTCCAATAGGGTCCTCACACCATCGGTGCTCGGGCCCTAACTATCAAACACATCTACTGAGCTTACCTAACTAATAAATGACTAAAGCCACAAAAGTCACAAAAGTATTTTTAATTTTGAAGGCTATGCTGGCTTCATGTTTTTTTCCTAGCCTACAGTATCTGAACTGAAATTGTCAATGGATTACTGTCCCTTTTTAAATGTAGTTTGGCACATAAAACATACTTAATTGCTTATTGCTTTAGCATAAGAGTTGAGAACGCAACCTTATACACAGACACTTCATCTGGACTGCTTGTTAAAGATGGGATGTTCAGCTTTTTGGCTTGAGTAATGACTGAGGAAGATAATAAGTCCATATGCAAAGGAAGAGAGGAGTGTGCTGACTTCTGTCTTTTGTCCTGCAAAGGGATGCATGGTAAGAGGAGAGAGGCTGGCAGGCATTGTTTAGAGACAAAGATTGCAGTAGGGGGTGGGGTGGGACACTTGAGGAATGTGCTTTGTGTTCTTCCTCAAAAGATAAAGGCTCCTGGAGCAAACAGACACGCAACTAAGACAGACAATCACAGACCCCAAAAACTCAGCACAGCAACATGTAATTTACTGAAGCATTCAGAGGATCTTACCACAATAAGGACAATCATAATCTCTTAACCACTCTCCCGCCCTAATAATACGGACCCAACATTAAAACTATTTGTGTTTGACAATAGCTTCTAATGTAGGCTCCTTGTTTCAGTTTCTTACAGATGAACCACTTGGACCACATAGGTTTAAAATGAAGCCTCAAAAATGCTATTTAATGTCAAAAATGCTGTCAGGAGTCATATTTCATTCCAAAATAAAAAAAAAACTCCCCAACCCCCATCTTATTACTGTGATGCAACTGTGATTTTTTTTTTATTCTAATAAACAATATGCATTATGAATATTTATTATTGTTATAATTATTGTTGTTGCTGCATTTGTTATTATATTTATATGACTATATTTGTTCTGGGCTATGTTTACACTTACTGCTTGTTTGCCAAAGAAAATTATAACTAAGTCTGAATATCTTTTTGGGAAAAAAATATATAGGTTCAACTAATTATTGGTGTATCTTTAGTCGGGACACAATTACTCCAGTAATGAGAGTCTAAGGATAATTATCTTTGAGAACATAGATAATTACCTATGAAATAACATTTAAAAGTAAAACATCAAGGTGCATTACATTAGAATTCCTGGGGGAGTTGCTTATAATTGTCTTTAAAAGATGTCAACAATTATAACTGTTCTAAATGACTTTGTGTTTTTATGCAAAATATAATTAATTATCTTTTGATTCTAGGAATGAAAGTGTACCTGGACACATTTTCATGAGATGTACCAAATAACACTGCGTCCCAGACATGTTTGCAAAGATGGGATGGATAAACTTACAAACAGACACGCAAGGAAACTGCAACATGGGAAAAAAAGAGAGGCGGCGAAGTCAAATTAAGGTTTAAGTCAAGGACATTTTCAAGGAGTCTTGGGAAAAAACTGGCTCTTTCTTCTGAAGGGATTGCGGACAAGAGATCTATTGGTGAAGAGACACAGACAGGGGGGAGGGGAACTCTAAGCCCCATTCCCAAATCTCACTCGTACCTCTGCTGAGTAGAGAAGGTCATTGTATCTTCAGGGAGGAATGCTTAAAACAAGAATGTCCAAGAAATCGGATCACCCCAAAACAATTATGGAAATATGCATCCAGCAGGTGTGTGCGTGTGTGCAGACAGAAACACAGTCAGTCACAGATAAAAGGATGAAGGAGGAACCCGGGAGAACGGGAAGAGAGCAAGAATTAAAAGGGTCATATACATTTTGTATTCATTTAGATTTTTCTTCCAGGCCGGCTTGTAATGTTTGTGAGATTTATGCGCCAAAAACATATTTAGTTTGTCATGACCATTTTCCACCCTCTCTCTGAACCTTAGAATTAAACAGGCTACCTAATTCAAGATTATATTTCTGCTGTGCTTCACTACATATGGTATGTAAATGCGCTCTTCACCTTGGGTTTGCTGCCGAGTCCCAAATAATGTTAGCCCCATCCTTCAATAACATCATCTTTGCAAATCTGCACAACATAGCGAAATGTTCACAAAACAATCCAAAATGGTCCTCTCAAGTGGTTGAGATCAAACCGAAATGATCAGGGATCTCAGTCTCAAAAATAAACAGCCACCCATTTCCAACATTTTATATCCCTCAAAAGGTTCTGCAGAGCAGAAGGCGCTGCACACAGGAAAATCACAAGCTTTAATACACATTACTCTTTTTGAAAAATCATACTTCCTCCTTACTTCAAAGGTGCAGTAACATTTACCATTGTTAGGCGAATTTTTGCTAATGAAATCCAGTCATTTCCATAGGAAATCACGCGATTGGGAATTTTTGCGAGAGCAAAAGATTTCCCCATGCAGATTTCGCAGCAGGTTCAAGTTGTACACATTGATTGACCAACTGATTGGTTTGAAAGTGACTTCTGTGTGAGCTGTGCTTCATACATCGCTACACTATTTATAATGAACAATGGACCGTTTCATTCATGTCACTTTAGTTTCAACAAATTCTCTTTATGGACTAGGGAGGACATTACAGTATCTAATGCCCTGTTTACACCTGGTATTAAGATGCATTTTGGTCGATCAGATCACAAGTAGACGAGGGAGACACATTCCCATTTTACACCTGATGTTTTAATCCGTCTCTTTTGTCCACTTTCAACCACTTTCTGCTCTGACAGATGCAAGATCATGCTGTGAGTGTGTTAGAAATCAGGAATGGTGAGAGAACATTGTGCTTGGTGCGTTTTTCTTCTTCAAACCAAACTTGGGTCTTCAGTTGACAAAGTTTAAATCCCGTCTGGCTAGTGTGCTTCCTATAATGTTTATGCATTAGGTCAGTAGGGGGAGAGTTGGTGGTCTTTAGAGGCTATTTGAACATTTGACCACATGAGCATTTACACTATGAAAGCAAGGCGTTTTCGACTACCTCTGGAAGTGGTTGAAAGTGGACAAGCTAAAAATCCCGTTTTTAGACCCCCGTTTACACCCGTCATCCACTTGTGATCCGATCACCCAAAACACATCTTAATACCAGGTGTAAACAGAGCCTTAATGAACTCTTTATAATAAAGCGCAATTCAATTCCTTGTGTTATTAAAATAGAAGCAAGCAAGAAAGACATTTTTAAAACTAGACTAAATGTATACTTTTTATTGTAACGGAAACACAGATTACACTGACAAAGAAAGTGAACCTTTTTACATAAATCAAGATATATTTATACAAAAAAAAAAGAGGCAACAGAATAAAAGTCCCTGGTTTGTTCTTGTGGATCTCCAATGTGAAGACCAAATCCTCCTACCCATAAACCCACACGTGGTATGAAAGGGTGGCTTTTGAATCGTGTGGTTAGACGATGATGAACACCAGCTTCAAGTTGGTGAGTCAAACCAGCACAACATTCCCGTAATAAACAAAACAGTATGGCACACGTTCAAAGGTTGTTTCGAGTCTTTCAGCCACTCATAAAACAAGACAGTCTTTTATTTGGTCTCTTTTTAGTGCCAGTCAAGTGTTGCAGATCTCTACATATGTGTGTGTGTGTGTTTGTATAAGAACGTATGTTTCGCATATTTTGTTCACCAATGGAACCTCTGCCTCGTGTCTTTCTCCTCTGAAAAAAAGTGCTAAGACTTTTGTGCTAATTTTTCTTATTGCTGCTCACATACACACACAGAGTGCATCATTTAATAAAAAATACAATTTTCTTAGCACTTTAGCCACGTAGTGTGTATCTGTGTTTGTGACTGTTCGCGCACAACACATCCTTAAAATGAAGGATGAAGAAGTCTTGTGTCCACATTCATGTCATATGCCTCATCTTATCCTCCTTCAGTCTCTTCAGTTTGAAAGTCTCCTTTAGAAAAATACTCTGCAAATATGGAAATACTTCACTGTCTTTGCATTATGATGTCAGAGCAAGTCTTTCCTTTTGGATTACATCACATGGCTCCCCGAAATGCAGAAAAGGGTGAGGTAACATCCCTATAAGACCCGTTTGATATCACAAATGAAGTTTTGTAATATAAGTGGTATTACAGTGAAAGTTCTGACAGGTTCCTGCACTGGTCCCCTTTAGGTAGTCTTTCTTGGAAGCAAGTAAGCAATCTTGATCCTTAAGTGACCCGATAAAAAGGAAGTAGAAATGTTCCTGATTGTGAGTGGGTAGGTTACATGAAGGTTCTCCGGCAAACTCAACAAGTGTTTGCGTGTGTGTGAGTGTGTACGGTTCACTCAGTAGAGCACATTCCCAGGAGTTTTGTTTTGAATCCCAAGAGCCTCAATGCTGGACAGAATCTTCTTCTGATGACCAGCCAGAGTTATTCCCAAACGCAGCAGATCCCTAAGAGAGAGAAATAAAAAACAGAATTAGACCTTAGTTTTTAAAATAACAGCATTAACACAGAAAAGATTATCACAGACAAAGCTTAAGACTAAAATGCATGTTTGAGCTGTTTTAACTAAAAGCAACTTGCACTGATATATCTTAAAATTGTTTTGTCTCAAGATACACACCAGTAATGTCATAAGTAACTAATCCTGGCTTAATCTAAGCCCTGTCTGTGAAACCAGGCTTATATTATGTTGTTTGCACATGTAAAAATTATAAATATACACTGCAGTTCAAAAGATTTTTTTTTTGGAAAGAAATTAATTTGAACTTTTATTCAGCAAGGATGCATTACATTGATCAAAAGTGACAAATTGTTACAACTACATTGTTACACAAAATTCTATTTTAAAAAAATCTGTTCTTTAGAACTTTCTATTCATCAAAGAATCCTGACCAAAAAATATATATATATTATTGATAATAATAATACATCTTTCTTGAGCAACAAATTAGCATATTAGGATCATGTGACACTGAAGAGTAATGATGACAGAAAACAGTTGTTTTAAATTGTAATTACATTTTACAATATTGCTGTTTTTACTGTATTTTTAATAAAATGCAGCCTTGGTAAGCATAAGAGACTTCAAGCTTTTGATAATATAATATAATATAATTAGTCCTTTATATGTAATTTCTTTGTTTCTGTTTAGTAACACTCATTTATTTTTACAAATCTGATTGTGAATTCAATTATTTACTCTTCACCA
Organism: Rhinogobio ventralis; assembly: GCA_039654625.1. Lineage (NCBI taxonomy): Eukaryota > Metazoa > Chordata > Actinopteri > Cypriniformes > Gobionidae > Rhinogobio > Rhinogobio ventralis. Next base: position 46,612,169 of record CM077194.1, read on the forward strand.
AGGAAGACAAGTTTTTATTCTTCCTTGTAATTCAGTTGTATGTCAGAATTTGCCTACTATTATGCCTGGATTTCAGTACGTTGTTGAATGAAGGTGATGTCATCTGTACTCACTCTGTGTTGATGTGGGCGAGTAGCTGCATGGACGTGTAACCGGCCTGTAGAAAACTCTCCTCGTAACGCTCCATCTTAATGGCCCTGAGCCAGTCACCCACTGTCCCACAGGATGAGGGCGTCAGAGGGGACCGCTGGTCCAACAGAGGGTGAGAGGGTCTGAGGAGGAAGAGAGGCAAGTGTTAAAATGCATGTAATTGCCCATATTAAGATGACGCCTCGAGTCAGCCTGCAGCAACACAATTCAAAAAAGGCTGCCAAAGAGAGGAAGAATCTAACAGCTTTCCCTTGAGGGGAGGGGGAGGGGAGAGACCAAAATGTGACGGACAGATATGCGCTCATACTGAGTCTTGATTGACAGGCTGACAGGCCAACATGCCGAGAGGGGAGGGGCAAGACTAACATACAAGATGCCATACTGTGTGGATGAGAGCCAAGCTAATGAAATGATGGACGGAATGAGATGTGACTGAAGCTAAAACAGAAACTGCTATGTTCTTGATTGACAAGCATTGTTGGGGTAAATGCATTGCTGTAATCACATTACTTCTCCTGTGACCACGTAATGTTTGAACTATTTTTCAGTAATCCTGTTACTGCACCACATTAACTCTTTCCCACCAGCGTTTTTTAAAAAGTTGCCAGCATTTTTGACCAGTTTCACAAAATTTTTATGGCCCACAGGTTATTTTGTTGTATGATTATCTGAATATGCAATATACAGACCTTCTGCTTTAAAAAAATATTTTTTATTCTAGCTTCATGCATTCTTTTTTATCAATACATGAACACCATGTGGGTAAGTTTAATCAAAAAGCAAAATTTTGAGCAAAAAGCTGAGAAAAATTGCATTTTTGTCAAAGACTGCATCCAGAACTATGATCAAAACACAGATGGAGTAGATCCCCAAAGCTTCACAGTCCTATAGCTCGTCCTTGGTCGATATTTCTTCCAGTAATATTAGGTACAGTCAAACCAAAAATGATTCAGACACCAGATATAATTTTTTACTAGTGGGTGCAGGAAACTATAGTTCATTTATGTAAGTGAGGATAGCAAAATAAAGTAAACTGTGACATATTATACCCAAAAATTCTTCATACAGTGACTACCAGTAAAATGTATACAAAATTTGGGGCCAAAATGATTCGGACACTTTGACCTGACCATGTTTTGCTTCAATGTTTTTTCTTTAATTGCTAATGCGACCTTTGACACCACAGACTGAACAAAATGAAGCATTGCATTGGTTGACTTAAACTGGTATTATCTGATTGTGTACTTACATTTAACAGCTGATTGGTTGATTGTAATCCATTACATACCTTTCTATCAAAGTTATCTGACGTTATCAAGATGAATTTCTTCTGACACAGTTTATAGTTCTTGTCATATTTTATTACCATTTTCTAAACTATAGCGAATAAACTTGTTGAAGGTGTCTGAATACATTTTGGTTTGACTGTAGTTCTGATTTATATGGTGTTTAATGTTGATGATCACATTATTTTACATAAGCATCTGCTTACATATGCTATGATATGGAACTGTAATGGACGTGAAACTTACCCTGCCCCCTCTTGGGCGGTGATTTTAAGCGAGGCAGGGTTGCGAATCAGCTTGTCGAGAGCGGAGACAATGTTGGAAAAGCGTGGCCGTGCCGTCCGCTCCTTCTGCCAGCAATCCAACATCAGCTGGTGCAGGTATGTGGGACAGTCGGGGGGAGGCGGCAGCCGGTAATCCTGCTCGATGGCATTGATCACCTGATTGGGTGAGACAGATTGTGTTAATGAGGGGAGGATGAAAGTGAGGAAGTGAATTGAAAATGCTGTAGGGTTGAAGGATGCATTAGTGAAAACAGTAACACTTTAGTTTAGGGTATAATTCTCACTAGTTGCTTATTTTAAACGCATATTACTAGGATATTGGCTGTTGATTAGCACATATTAATGCCTTATTCTGCACGACCATATTCAACATCCCTTAATCCTACCCAGTTTATTGAGGCAAAAGTCATAGTTAATAGTGAGAATTGGACCCTAATCTAAAATGTGACCGTGAAAATATATGCATAAATGTATACATGTCAATATTAGCACTTTTAAGATATTATTTTAAGTTTCAGTCAGATTAGGCTGATATTGGAAACATCTTTTGTAATGTACACTACCATTTAAAAGTTTGAAAACACAGTAAAAACAGTACAATAGTGAAAAATTATTACAATTTAAAATAACTGTTTTCTATGAATGTATTGTATAATGTAATTTATTCCTGTGATCAAAGCTGAATTTTCAGCATCATTACTCCAGTCTTCAGTGTCACATGATCCTTCAGAAATCATTCTAATATGATGATTTGCTGCTCAAGAAACATTTATTATTATTATTAATGCTGAAAACGGTTGCTTCTGTGATATTTTTTTTATTGAACAAAAGTACAAAAGAACAGCATTTATTTGAAATATGTATCCTTTGTAACATTAATAATGCATTTACTGTCACTTTTGATCAATTTAAAGCATCCATGTTAAATAAAAGTATTAAGTTCTTCAAAAAAACCACAACTTTTGAACAGTAGTGTAACTGAAAGCAATATCTGCAAACATTCTGACTACTGGCATAACAAAAATAATTTTCATCCCTTGCTATTGGATACTTTTCTATATCACTGCATCTGCTTCAATCCAAAGTAAAATGTTAACCAAAATGTAATCATATTAAAATACAAACACTTACATCCTGGTTGCTCATGTCCCAGTATGGTCGCTCTCCAAACGACATCACTTCCCACATGACAATTCCGTAACTCCATACATCTGATGCGGAGGTGAATTTACGGAATGCGATCGCCTCGGGTGCCGTCCAACGGATTGGAATTTTACCACCCTGAAACAAGCAGATCAGTTATGTTCATGTTGCTAGTAATGCTTGGTTGCATTTTTCCCCTTAAAAATACTGAGCCCGTGTGAAAAAGTGCTTAACGTTGCCTAAGCATTTGCTCTTACCAGTGAGCTGGTGTATGTAGGATCAGACGAATTCTCTTGCAGGAATCTTGACAGACCGAAGTCAGATACCTTGCAAACCAGGTTACTGTTGACGAGAATGTTCCGTGCGGCTAGATCCCGATGTACGTAACTCATTTCGGAGAGATATTTCATGCCCGATGCGATGCCGCGCAGCATACCGACTAACTGTATTGGAGTAAACTGGCCATCATTGAGCTGGAGACAAAAAAAGATCTATGTCAGAGAGTCCTTGTGTATGAGAGTCATTGGCCCTGTTCACACATGGTATTAAGATGCGTTGATCGGATCACAAGTGGATGACGGGTGTAAACGGGGTCTAAAACGTTTTGAGCTTGTCCACTTTCGACCACTTCCAGAGGTAGTCGAAAACGCATCAGACCGGATTGCTTTCGTAGTGTAAACGCTCATGTGGTCGAACAGCCACAAAAGACTGTCTACTGTCCACCTACTGACCTAATGCGTAAACCTTATGGGAAGCACACTAGCCAGACAGGATTTAAAATTTGTCTGGAGATCCAAGTTTGAAGGTTTGAAGATGAGAAACGTACCAAGCACAATGTTCTCTCTCCATTCCTGATTTCTAACACACACTCACAGCGTTCGCCGTGGTCTTGCGGCTGTCAGAGCAGAAACTAAAGCTGATGCTCTCCGTGTTTTTCCGCCATTTCCGGGTGCGTTTATATGTAAATTGTGCAAGCTTATTTCGTCCATTAGATCAAAAGATCTGAAAAAAACATACATTTACCTGCCCATAGACCCTCCCCTCAAAGAAATCAGGACAGAAGTGGTTGAAAGTGGACAAAAGAGGCGGATTAAAACCCCAGGTGTAAACGGGAATGTGTCTCCCTCGTCTACTTGTGATCCGATCAACCAAAATGCATCTTATACCAGGTGTAAACAGGGCCATTGAGATGGTTACGTCAACAAACATGTACCACTAGATCCTTCGCATACTTACTCTCAGGAAGGAGTCCAGAGCTCCGTTCTCCATGAACTCTGTGAGGATCATGACGGGGCAGCTGGCTGTTATTATGCCTTCCAGGTGGATAATGTTGGGGTGCTGGAACTGGCCCATGATTGAGGCCTCAGACAGGAAGTCCCGCCTTTGCTTGTCTGTGTATCCACCCTTAAGGGTCTTAATGGCAACATAGTTCTCCTTCTTCCCAGGAATCCTCAGCCGCCCCCGACAGACTTCGCCAAATTCGCCTGAAATGGCAAAAAAAAAAAATTTCAGCTGTAATAAGAAACATTTTTTTTCACGAAATCTCTAAGGTGTAAGGTAAGTCCCCCTGTAGTTAATCATTTTATCCCTTAAAACGCATCATTAATCACAAAAATTACATATATAAACGTTTATTTCCTGTGAAAAATGTAACTCTACACCCTTGCTTCATTTAGTGTACGCAGATCATGAATATGCAAATGAGCCCCGCCTCCACTCACTCGTCTACAAGTCGATGTATCATAATGGTAATGCGTTTTATGTATCACTCTCTACAACGTCGGACACATAACAGTAATTAATATGATTATCCTTTTGCTTGACTATGTTATCAAACAGCTAATAATGTGTTGCTAATGTTACACAAACCATGTTCCCGTTTGCCATCACAGTCTGCCTACTAAAATCCTTACAAACGCTTTGAAACAACTTAGAACTGAAAAGTGGAGAAAGGCATATAGTTCATCATAACATTGTGATATACATCATATACATAATTCACCTGCTATATTGCTAAATAAACAGTTTTTCATATCAAAAGAAAAATATAGCGGGATAACCTGGCTTCTCTTGAGACTCTCCTGCTTCACAGCAGTTAATGATATGCTAAAGCCCCGCCCACATGCTGACGTGATTGGTTACAAGGTAGTTTGTGACGTCAGAAACACCAGCGATTGGAGATTTAAGGAGAAAATACTCAGCAATGGTGTTGACATTCATTTGCACATGGTTTGTCTTAAAGCATATTAAAAACACCACACAGACATATAAACAACATTAAAAACTTGATTTTCACACCACAGGGGGACTTTAAATATCAAAGACTCTCTATACGTAAAAATATGTATACGCCTTAGTTATATCTTACAAATGACTGAAACCGAATACGTGACTGCACCGTCTGAAAAGAAAGAAAATGAATGTTGTGAGGGAGGAAGACTTACCTGCCCCAATAACCTCTTCGATTTTGACGAATGAGACATCAATCTCTTTAGCAAACTCTCTCACGGCCTCATTAGGGTCCTCGTAAGTGAATGGATCAATGTAAACTTTCACTCCTTGGAGAGACAAAAATATGTCAGTTACTCCATTAATCAAAAAAGCCACAACATAACCAGAATGCATCATTATAATAAGATGTTGCAGTGCTCACCATGACCCATGAGATATTGGCCATTTTTGTCACTCAGTTCTGGATCTTTGAAATGATTTTGCTTCCTGTGAACACAAAAGGGATAGTGGATGTGAATAAGTAAAAGATCTTGCCAGGGTAAACATAACATTCACAAATATGTACGTCTTCTTTCAATGGTAAACACTGGTGAACAGTGTAATATGCACACAAAAAAAAAATGTTTTTAGACATTAATACCCAGCAAAACTGTAATGACATTTTCAAGGATTGTGGAAAATCCCATGGCAGCATGACGCTTCAAGCTATTACTCATTTCACAGCTGAGCGAGTTAAAGTTTGACTTAAAGTGTTTAGCTTTTCAGTTCAATCCGTCTTTCTCCACATCCCAAGTCACCTGACGCTGCATGTTAACTGCTGGTTTGGTGCTAGCATAGCTGTTCTTGGCCACTTAGCGAGGTCTTTTTGGCTGCTTAACCACGGAAGTCTTGCTGGTTAAGCTAGTTAACAAGCTTGTCTCTTCAGCAAACTTGGGTCATTTTAAATAGCTTACTTTGAGTATGACTTGTGCAATCTTTCAATGCAACAAATAAGTGCGTGTCTTGGAAATGATGTTGGACAGTCACTGTTTGAGATGGCATTTTGCTTTATGCCTTTACACATACAGGTTTAAGCGGGAACAGACAAGCCCAATATACTGCTTTTGGGTCTCACTGACATTGTAGGGGTGGGCTGTAATGGGCTGTATTCATTCAATGGCCGCCAAAAGTACATTATTGGTACTGTATTGTCTAGCTCACGGCTTTCCAAACGGGGGTTCATGAGTTGATGAAAAGCTGGTTAGAATTTATTTTAAGGTGTCATTGTTACAGTGTAATTATACATTTGAGTACTAAATAATAAGTAACAACATGTACTTACTATAGGGTTAGGATTTGGTTTGGTTTAGGGTTAGTTGCATGTAATTATGCATAATTTATAATTATTACTATAGTAACTGTAACGTGCAACAATGACACTGTAAAATAAAGTGTTACTAAATAGATAAACATAGGGCTGCACAATAAATCAAAATAAATCACTAATCGTGATATAAATCAGTCTGCAATTTAATCAAGCAAATCTAATAATTTCGAGGGTTTGAATTTAAGACAAATATTAGTACTTGTAGTGTAAAATAAAAGTATTGTTTATAATCATCACATATAATTTTTTTTAAACTTTGCAGTACAATTGTAATTTACAACAGTAATATATTTCTGTCTTCATTTTTATAGAGTTAAAACTACTACTAATATTCATTTTATTTCATTATTTTTTTAAATAAAAACATTTTACTTGCATGTCATGCGACCATTAACCATCGTCAGAGAACCGTGAAAATGCAAATGTGTCGTTAAATTATTGAAATATTAACTTCAAATCTTAGAGGATACTTCAAGTAAGCATTTTACAAGGGTGACAAAAAAAATTTGGGAACCCCTGTCCCAGCTAGACCATTTTTTAAGGGATCACAAGCACACTACCAACATGAAGGCTATTCCAAATGTACCTTCTATTGGACAAATTCTAAGATTGGAAAACTAAATCCCTGAATGCACAGTGAAAAAATGAGATAAATGTTGATTAAACATATTTTTCATTCAATACTAAAATGTATCACCCAATAATTGTGCGTGCCATGTATTTTATGCTCATGTGTTGTTAGCGTAGCAATGTGCTAATGTCAGATTGTATCAATGAGTCAGCTGCAATATAAAAATACTTGTTGCGTCATGCTAGGTTTGTGTTTGGTGTGAGGCTTTGTGCTTGTTGTGTTTCATGTTTTTGTTATTCGTTTTCTGTTGTCATATAGAATGAAATGAATGCACACTAAATCCCTCTCTCCGCCCCATGCTTCCGCTTCCTGTGTCTTTGTCTCTTACCCCTGGCTCCTTATTCAGTTTCATAGTGTATTATACTCTAACGCAGTTTTAAATTACTCAGGCCGTTCTCCTTGTTATTCATGTTATTTTCTTCACTCTCTTTTTCACCATATGTCCTTCTCATTCCTTCTTTGTGTTTTGCACTTGTGGACGCTCACTTACGGCTCAAAACTGCATTCAGAGAAACTCATTGGTTTGCGACTTAAGGTTAACAGGAGAATGAATGGAGACTTTGCTTAAAAGTTATCCTTCAAAGTAAAGTACAACTGCACAAGTTTAAAATAATTCAGTTTGCTTTTTTAAGTTTAAAAGATCTGAGCTATACCTTCAGTTTGTAGCTCTATTAGGAGAAACATCTGAAACAAAAGTTAATACCTAGATGAAAAACATAACTGAGAACTTAATAGCTTGGAAATTTTTCCACGTCCATCTTTCTCCCTGATTTCCCAGGACTAAAATAGCCACGTTTGTCCCACCCAGTGGCTGATGGCAGGTCTGGACCGGAGGCTCCCAGTGTGTGTGTGTGTGTGTGTGTGTGTGTGTGAGATTGATTGTAGGGACTCTCCATTTAACTGGGTGTGAAAATTTGTGTATGTACTGTGTGCAAACAATATGTGTAAACCTCCAAAAACACACACTTCTGTAATCTTAGCTGTTCATATGTGGGCATATATACGGCCCATTTATCAGCAATATCTGCGTTTGCATGTACACTGGAGTGTATGTTCATTGTGTAAATACACTTGCGCTTAAAGAAGTGTGTGTGTGTGTGTGTGTGTGTGTGCTACCCCAGGGTCACGACTATTGTTCTGCTGATTTGGCCTGTGGAGACTGGGGTGGGACAACTGTATCCTGTCTCCACTTCCACTTTTTCCTCTCTCTCTCTCTCTCAGTTCCCACAAATTCATGCATCTGAAATTACTGTTAGGAGAGTCCGATCACTTTTAATGTCATTTCTAGAAAATCCATATAATTAGGCACAGAGAAAATTACTTGTTACCACTTTTTCTGCAATGGTTGTGTGGAATAATCTGTGCAGTTCTGCACAAGTGATGTAAAGGTGTGTTATTTTGGTAACACTTTACAATAAGGTTTCATTTGTTAACATGAAAAATATTTCTAAAGCATTTATTAAATCACAGTTAATGTCAATCTCAATATTTACTAATACATGATTAAAATCAAAACTTGCATCTCTTAACATTAGTGAAAGAACCTGAACTAACATGAACTAACAATGAACAGTTGTATTTTTACAAAGATTAATAATTAAGTACTGTAACGAATGTATTGCTAATTGTTAGTTAATATTAGTTAAAGAATTAACTAACCTTAACGAATGGAACCTTATTGCAAAGTGTTTAATTTTGCATTTTAGTCATTTTGTTATGTGCTTTTGTCAATTTCATTATTCACTATTCATTTTTTATATTTAATTTTATTATATTTCTATTTAGCTTTCATTTATTTTTATTTCAGATGTAGTTTTAGTAGAAGTTTTTTTAAGTTTAAGTATTTAATCAAATTATTATATTTAATGATTTATTTTATTTCAGCTTTATTTTAGTTACTGAAAATTATTTTAGTATCATTGATTTACTTTTTTTGTTCATATTTTAAATTAGCTTTTATTTTTTATATTTTCAGTATTCATGTTGTTTAAATTTCAAATTAGCTTTCATTTATTTTTATTTCAGTTTTAGTTTTAGTAATTGTAGTACTTCTGCTTAATTAGTTATTTTATTTCAGTTTGTTGCCAAGACAACATTTCTAATTTAATTAATCATTTAAGTTTTTTAATCTAATATTTATATTTTATCTCAACTTTATTTTAATTATTGAAAATTATTTTAATAGTGTTAGTGCAAACATTTTGTGCAAGCATAATGACTGTTTCCGAACAGGTTTCCCTCCTCATTCATTAGTCAATAAAACAAGTAGTCCTAAACTCATACTATAGATGGAACCAGATGACATAAAATAAATGTTGTTTGAACCAATTAACAATTAACCTACAAAGAGCTTACTTACTTAAAATGTACTTACAGTTGCCTTTTATTAAGAAAGTATCATAACAGCACATTTATATATAGTAAAATGTGTTAAATAGTGCTGAGATTTCTACAGTTTTATTGCTTGCTGATTGGAAGCATTATCAAAAATAGCCAATTTATTTAATAAGCAAGCATGCAAGGGACAGGGAATGTGTGAATGACGGCTGTTTGAATTGTGTGGAAATCTCGGGAGCTTTCTGCGGGCACGCAGGCCCAATTATAACAACCTCACACTCTCGTTTGCTTGTTGGTCTCTTGTTTTACCTTATACAGTAGATTGCAGCAGCGATGACGATGATGAGGAGCAGCATGCCCATGGCTATGAGGATCCCAGTAACAAGCAGCGGAGATGAGGAATCATCTTCTAGGTAAACAGAGAGAGGCAGAGAGCCAAAGTGAGAGAGAGAGGGTTTAAAAACAGCAAAAGATGTGATACAGTCTCAAAAAAAAGACTTCGGTCTGCACAAGGAGAGAAAAAACAAATCAATAAAATGCCTTTTCAAACAAAACTCTAGGGCACAAAAAGTTGGGCACTAATATTAAGCTAGACCTTTTCTTACCGTCGGGCAGGGTTCGAAAGACGGTAGCTTGACCAAAGCTGCCATAGCCGGCCAAAGTGCGGGCGCGGACCTGAACCTCGTACTGCGTCGCCCGGCGCAAGTCGCTCAGCACGACCTCATTGACATTGCTCTCCATATAATGACAGGAGTTCTCCTCAAAGCCACGCTCCTTTCAAAAGAACACACACCAATATCTTCCATTTAGTTGATTCTTCACGTACCATTTCTGAGCTGTTTGAATATATTAATTGTTAATTAGTCTGGCAGGTTTGTAGTGTAAACAGTGAACAGCTGCGCCACAGAGAGCGATCAATAAAACACAAGCGGTGAGAAAAATGGAGCAAGTGGGGAGGATGGAGAAAGAGAAATAGGGAGAGGTCATATAAATAGACTGAGCAGAGGAAATGGAGGTATAAAACAATACCGAATTATGAGAGAATTCACATTTTCCTGAGTAAACGCTGTGTGCACTTATTTACTGTAACCAATGTGAGATATCTGGAGTGCAAGCAAAACAGGTAAGCTTTAGTGTATTACGGAAATAATATTCTTCAAAAGAATATGCTCAAGTGCAAACTGAATGTAATGTTTTCAGACACTTGAATGCAAGTAAATGAAAATGTATTCTAGTTAAAATTGTATTAAATTCAATTAGTGCTTTTTGACCCACTTAGGTAGTGCATCTTTATATGTAATTTCATAAGTATTTTATTGTCTTGAATGTATGAATATACTGACAAGCATTTAACTAAAATATTCTTTAGTCATTAAGTTGGCTTAAGAGAGCAACATGTTCATCCATGCTAAAACATGCTAATCATGCAAGCAACACGCAAATTCGTTCCAGCAAGATGCTAAAACATTCTAGCAACATGTTAAATCATGATTACAACATGTTAAAACATGCTAGCAACATGCTAATTCATGCTAGCAAAATGCTAAATAATGCTATCAACTTGCTAAAACATGCTAACAACATTCTAATTCGTGAAATCATGCTAGCAAAATGCGAATTCATGATTATAACATGTTAAAACATGCTAGCAATATGTTAATTCATGCTAGCAAAATGTTAAATAATGCTATCAACTTGTTAAAACATGTTAACAACATGCTAATTCGTGAAATCATATTAGCAAACATGCTAATTCATGCTTACATGTTAAAACATGTTATCAACATGCTAATTCATGCTAGCAATGTGCTAAAACATGCTAGCAATGTGCTAAAACATGCTAGCAATGTGCTAAAACATGCTAGCAAAATGCTAAAACATGTTAACACGTGCTAATTCGTTAAATCATGCAAACAAAATGCTAATTCATGATTACAACATGTTAAAACATGTTAGCAAAATGTTAATTCATGCTAGCAACATGTTTAAACATTCCAACAACTTGCTAAATCATGTTAACAACCTAATTCATGTTAAAACATGCTAGCAACATGCTAATTCATGCTAGCAACATGCTAAATCTATTTTTCTGATAGACGCTATTGCCTTCAAAACATATAAACTTTAAACTTCAAACTACTTCAAACGTAAAACCTTCAAACTTCAAGCTTTCAAAACTTTCTGGCTTTCTCTAGCCAACTTCAAAGTTTATCATCAAACTTAACTCATCTAGTTTCTATTAAAACTTGTATGTCATGTATTTAAATATATTTGTAATTGCACATTTGTAATGATAGTACATTTAAAATACTTCAAAATAACACACTACAGTTAAAATTATAATCAAGTATTTTACATGTGCTTTAGTATGTAAAATAATTGTACTTTTTTAAAACAAAACAAAAATTGACATGATTATTAAAAAAGATTTAAAATGCTTTTTTAAGTGTACTTAAGTCTGTTAATAAACAGTCATGAATAATAATAAACTATGTTTACTCTCTTTAAGTACACTTAAGTGGCCTTTTATTTAATTTATATTATATTAACTGCAAGTAAAATAAGATTTGAAGTGAACTACAAGTGCACATTCAATACAATCAAGTGCGCTTCTTTTTTAAGAGGTGTTGTTTAGTATAGAACAGTGCAGTTATCTATAGTGCAGTATAGAGTAGTTTAGAATTTTATAGTTTTATAGTTTTAAAGTGTTATAGCATTTATATAGCATTTTATAGTGTAGTGTAGTATAGTTTACCTTCTCACAGTAGCGTAGCTGGTACTGTAGGATCCTGTAGTGCGATTGGGTCGGTGTGTTCCAGTGCAGCGTCAGGCTGGATTCTGTGGCTGTGTTCTTCCTCAAACCTGACACCAGTACAGGAACTGCTCACACACACACACACACACACACACATACATGAGCACCGAAAACATTCACTGATATTAAGCTTCATTCATATGTAGCTGCAGTGTCTCTGTGTCTCACCGTTGGGGCTGGTGGTGATGTTGATGGTCTCCCCCGCGGGCCCCTGCAGACTCAGAGGAGAGACCCCGTTGAGGGCCATCACAGTAAATCTGTAGGTGGTGTGAGGCCGGAGTCCCCAAATGCTCACGCGGCGACCCTGGATCCCAGTCTGGGAGGGCCGATAATTCACACCGTCCCCGCACGGCGCGCAGGGGCTCCTTGGGGTCAGGCACATTTGACACTCCACGCTATAGGTGAGGTCCGAGCGGCCCCCGCTGTCTAACGGTTCACTCCATTCCAGCGTGAGAGACGTGTCATTGACCTGAGGAACAGGGCTGCGAGGGGACGAGGGCGGACCTGAACAAGACAACAAATATAGGGTGCTTGAATTACAGCTACAGTTCATCCATCTGTTTAAAATGTCTGCGATAACCAGAATGCAACATAAAAGACAGAATAGCTATGTTTCCATCCAAAGTTGGAAATTTAGCTTTGAAAATTTTGCATAAAGCATTTGCAAATAAAGCAGTTTTCATCCCATGTGTTCAAGAGAACAAAATCGCCATGTCCTGGAAATTTGGTGCGAAATATCTCGAACAAAAACGGAAGTTGCTACAAGTAACCGTGTCAAGGGAGCGTACAGATGAAGCGCAATAAATGCGTCCATGTGCATTCGGAGGCAGATGCAATGAGACAGTTTTGTGAGGTAATTAAACCAAATCATTCTGATGACAACAGTAGCTGTGCGATGTGATTGGTCCACTGGTTAGTGCAGTTATCCAATCACATCCTCTGTTGCGTTTTTTGTTGCACATCAAGGGATTTATTCAGTAAACATGTTTCCATCGTAGTTTATGCTCATGTATTCTTCCGCCTCAATTGAGTGCAAACGTTTTATACACATTGTTTTAATTTATGAGCAACTTGGCACTCCCATCCAGCATATTTTTATGCAATATCTCAAAATTTGCATAAGAAAAAATGGATGGAAACATGTAAACCATAACAGAATAAAAAAAGTAGGGAATAATATCAGTTGTCACTCTGCATTTCCCAATAATATATTAAGATGATATTTAAATGCTGGTTTTGTGATCAAAGCTCTGTAGTTCAACATATAATGTAACGCAATACAATGATGACTGAGAAATGAACAAAAAAAGCCTGATGGATCATATTTGATACTGACATTATAACATGATTTTTCTAATAAATGATGTATGGATAATCATATAAATCTAAGCTGCTTCAGTCCAGTAAGTCTTCATCCTGAATTATCACTAATAATATAAAAAGTTATTCTTACTCTTACTTTATAAAAATCTGTAAAGTTTCACAGCAAAAAGACACGTGAACCACAACCTTAAGGTGGACGTTTGTACAATTATACTAAAAGGTCTTTTACTTGCTAAAAAAGTGTGAACTATCAATCAGACGGCAGAAGGCATGTAGTAGATTGTGTGCAACAGGTTTTTCCAGCAGTTATGATCATGTTGATAATGAAAGGCCTCAGAAAGTTGCATATCAAATTTTAAACAATTGGATTTATAGGGTTAAAGGGACAGTTCACCCAAAAATGAAAATTGTCAACATTTACTCGCCCTCAAGATGTTCCAAACCTGTATGAGTTTCTTTCTCCTGCTGAATATAAAAGAAGATATTTTGAAGAATGTCAGTAACCAGACAGTTGATGGTCGCCATTGACTTCCATTTTTTTTCTTCTTTTGTCTTCAGCAGATAAAAAAACTCATACAGGTTTGGAACAACTTATGGGTGAGTCATTTTTGGGTGAACTATCCCTTTAGGAGACGTGAGGAGCCATGAAAAGAGCTGTACTCACGTGTGCAGGGTGTATCTGGACTGTCGGTGGGAGCGCGGTGGAAACCGGGGCGACACACACACGAGGCAGAGCCCGTCTCTACTGTGTGACTAGAGTCAGGACACGCAGAACACAGACCAGGACCAGAACCCATCTTAAAATGACCCGCAGGACACGCTGGACAGAGACAGAGACAATGTTTTTATTATCAGCCACTGTTAGCCTTTACAGGAAAGGAATGTATGAATATGATGATTTTCTGCTTAAGAAACATTTATTATTATTGTTGAAAACTTTTTTTTTTTTTTTTTTGTGAAAACCCCCTCAGGATTCTTTGATGAACAGAAAGTTCAAAAATACAGCATTTTTTTGAAATATAAATCTTTTGTAACATTACAAATGTCTTTACTGTCACTTTTGATCAATTTAACCAATTTAATGCATCCTTTTTTAGAATAAGCATTCATTTCTATCCTACTCAGACTATCCTATCCTACAGTAGTGTGATTTGGATTTTAGTCGGTGAGCTTAACCCACTGATTTTCACATGGCTATGTTGGTTTGCTTGCAAAACCAGCACAAACCAGCATAAACCAGTCTGGGACACTTTTTAGTAAGCAGAGAAAAAAACAACATGTTTTGAGAGAATAAGCACTGTATTATCATTAAACAAACATACTTTCCCAGCAAATAAACACACACTCACACACTCTCAAGAACTTGCTGTCTTAAGCACAATCCTCATTTATCCTTATGTGTCAACACTGAACAATCATTTAGACAACAATCCAAACAAGTGCCTGTGTCTATTTCAGTTGACGCTGGGTTAATTTAGGATTTAAACCACTTCTTCTGAATCTCTGTGTGGCAAAGTCTGCTGTATTTATGATATGGAAAATGATCATGTTCTTCTATGTGTTTAGCTACTCAATCACTTGATTTATAGCTGCCCGACTGACACAGCAGATAAAACCCACACACATTCAGCTTGCACAAGAAACTCAAGTCTTTTTCTCCAACGTGACATACTCACATCACTACACACACATGTATAAATGAGCAATGCGGAGTCTCATGAGACAGGAAAATACAGGCTTACAGACCAGTTTCATTTCATAATCAGTTCTCCACAACCCCTGTATTGATGGAAACACATCTGGATTTGATTAACATCAGTTTCACTCAGACCAAAACATATGGTCTGAATTATCCTCCTAGTTAAAGCAGCTTTACACTGGTGTGTGTGTGTGTGTGTCATTTGAAACATTTCCATAATGAATGTCTCTGAATTTACTCGCTGAAGGATAAAGATCTTTCTAACTTCAGCGCTCTAGTGGTTTTACAGACATGAAGATGCCATTACTGACATCCATTGACATCCATATCAGTGTACTAGAAATGGGCAGATATAGAAATGTATTAATTATGAATCTATACGATTTTTAAACAAAAATGTTTCAACCTATTTTTAACAAACAAACAAAAACAGCAAAAAATCTTCTGCTCACCAAAGCTGCATTTATTTGATTAAAAACACAGTAAAAACAGGAATATTTTGATATATTATTACAATATAAAATAACTGTTTTCCATGTGAATATATTGTAAAATGTAATTTATTCCTGTGATCAAAGCTGAATTTTCAGCATCATTACTCCAGTCTTCAGTGTCACACATGAAATCATTCTAATATGATGATTTGCTGCTCAAGAAACATTTATGATTATTATTAATGTTGAAAACAGTTGTGCTGCTTCATTTTATGTGGAAACTGTGATAGATTTTTTCCCCTCAGGATTCTTTGACGAATAGGAAGTTCATAAATACAGCATTTATTTGAAACAGAAGTCTTTTGTAACATTATAAATGTCTTTAATGTCGCTTTTGATCAATTTAATGCGTCCTTGCTGAATAAAATTCTAATCTCTCTCTCTCTTTCTAACTGACCTCAAACATTTGAATGGTGGTGTTTATGACCCGAGTACTTTTGACCTGCCATAATTTGTGTTTCATAGACACACACTGTGATTTCAATCCCATCTAAATTGAACATGTCTGTTTTTCTCGCACAACCTCAGGAAAAAATTACTGAGCAAATTACTTGTGTTTTTTTTCATACCAGAGGGTCCTTTGAGAAAACTAATCTTGTCCAGATAGGAATCTCAGTGATTGCGGTGTTATTGTAACTCTTCTCCTCATTTATTTAAACCCTCGTTGGACAATATAACTAAAGCTAATTTTCTTGTTAAACTGCCTGGGGAGCCATTTTTGCCAACTTTCTGAGTTAGTGGTACTGCTAGTGCTGCTGGCATTTCATCCAACGTACAAAGACAATTACATTAACACAGCAAGTCTGATCTCAGAAACTGTACCAGCAGCGTCAGGTATGATCATTATCTTAATGCATTCCTTCCCTTAATTATATACATAATGATATAATTATAGAATTAATTCATTGGGTTAGTGATGCACACATCCAGAGCACATGATCTTCTGAAACGACAGACACTCCCATCTTAATAACAACCACAAATATTCCCAATCTGAACATCAAAGATCCTGTTTTAGAAAATGAATCCAGTCCAAATAGAGCTATAGAAAAGGTCTTATATTAAATATAAAGTCTTATATTATTCCATTGTCAACCTAAAGTGATTAAAAAAATAAGTACTGAGTAATATTAATGAACTAAATGTACTTACAAAAGGGTCATGGCTAGGGTTAGTTACTTGTAATTATGCACAATTTACTGTTATTACTATATTAAGTACATGCAACTACGTCAACTTATAATAAAGTGTTACCTAAAACTGCTAACTGGCCGAAGCCAATATGGTCACCAATGTGTGTACAAATCGAATATTGGTCATTGTAACATGGTGTTCTTTGTAGTATCTTGGAGGAACATGTACACTACTGTTCAAAAGGTTTGGGGTCAGTAATATATATAAGAAATTCATACTTTTATTCAGCAAGGATGCATTAAATTGATCAAAAGTGACATTAAAGACATTTATAATGTTACAAAAGATTTCTATTTCACATAAATGCTGTTTTTTTTTACTTTCTATTCATCAAATAATTCAGTTTCCACAAAAATATGAACCGTTGAAAATATGATTTTCAAATGTTTCTTGAGCAGCAAATTCTGAAGGATCATGTGACACTGAAGACTGGAGTAATGATGCTGAAAATTCAGCTTTGATCACAGGAATAAATTACATTTTACAATATATTCACATGGAAAACAGTTATTTTAAATTGTAAAAATATTTCACAATATTCTGGTGTATGCCATGTCATACCATCACACAGTAAAGAGATTGTACATGTGTGCATCTGAATGCGGCTAATTAGAGTCATTAGTAACATTAACCCCACCCACCCACACACACGCACATCTTTTCTGCTCTTTCAGCCCTTCACCTGTGACCCCGTGACCACACACTCTCCATTCAGCCTTTCACCTGCCCAATAGACTTCAGTATTCTCTTTTTCTGTCTCTCTCTTTTTCTCTCTGCCCATACCTAATTGGTCATGTCATTAGAGCGCCTTTATACTGGACACAACCCTGCCCGCAGGCGCCACTATTATGGCTTTGCGCTGCCTTTGTGTGTATGGGTGTGTGAAAGAAAGGGATGAACAGCAGATGTAGTTTGTTTGAGTGGCTGAATGCTGAGTAAGTCATTGAGTGAGTGAGTGTGAGTGTGTGTGTGTGAGAGAGTGTGAGTGAGTGTGAGTGTGTGTTTGTGTGTGTGTGTGTGAACGCCAGGGGTTCACGCCTACAGAAAGCACAGCTGCAGTGTTTAACAGACAAGCACGGCCTTTAACACTCAGCAGCCGCTCTCCCCACCCAGCCCAAGGAACATCATTAAAGAGCTGAAGTCATATTTGAAAACGGGGAGGATTTGGACTGATCCACTCCACGGAGAGACGGCGATTACTTGAATTAAAGTAGATCAGTCATGTTCTTAAATGAATTTTCCGGGCTAAATCCTTTTCCTGGTCAACTTAAGCTAAACCTACATGCATGCAACATATGCTGTCGATTAACACAGAAAACTTTGCTGAACTTTGTTAAAATTAAGCAAAATGGTGTTTGCAGTAACAAACCTACAATGGAAGTCTATTTCTAGAAATGTGAAGTGTGTAGTTTTGTTCATACACTTAATAAAAACCGTTTGCTTTATGAGTGGCATATGAGTTGTGCATTACAATAATTCCTGTTAGTGTTTAAGGCTAAGACATGCAATATTTATGTCTACAACGAAAAATGACAATGAAATAATTAATGTATATTTATTCTAGTGCTTCACGATTGCCTACTAGGCTTCCACTGTAAATGCATTAATTTAATGTTTTTTTTTCCACAAATTGATGCATAATTAAAAGCATATATACACTCTCAGAAAAAAAGGTACAAAAGCTGTCACTGGGGCGGTACCTTTTCAAAAGTACTAATATGTACACTTTAGGTACTAATATACCTTTAAGGTTCCAGTATGCACCCTTTAAGTATAAACGTGAAAAGGTACCACCCCAGTGACAGCTTTTGTACCTTTTTTCTGAGAGTTTATATATACACTACCAGTCAAAAGTTTGGACACATTTTCCCATCAAAGAGAATGGGAAAGTGTGTCCAAACTTTTGACTGGTAGTGTGTATATATATATATATATATATATATATATATATATATATATATATATATATATATATATAACATGGGCACATTAAATTGATCAAAAGTGACAGGAAGGACATTTATCATGCAAAAAATCTATTTCAAATAAATGCTGTTCTTTCTCAAAGAACACAAAAAATGCAGGTAACACTTTACAATACGGGTGCACTAATATGCATTAATTCATGCTTAACTAATGCACAGATAATCATGAGTTAATGTATGACTCATGAAGAACTAAACCATTTATTAATGATTACTGCATCAGCAACTAATAAAGATTCTATTTGATCAATAGATTAAGTAATCATCAAATTGGTATTAGTTAAATGTGTCATATTGTATTAATTCCCTAATAACATATTATATTAACTAAGTGTAAATTCATATGTTAATTACCACAATGGTTGAAACCATGCTTTTCAACTTTCAGTTGTCTGCTTTAATTAATCATTAGCTAACGATTTGTAAAGTTATCATTATGTTATTATTGAGGTACAGGAAAATTAATTCAAAAGCCATAACCGCATTGACATATTACTTAACAATTAGTTAATAGTCATGTGCCTCAACAAGTAAAGTCATAACATAATGATAACTTTGCAAATCGTTAGCTAATGATTAATTAAAGCAGACAACTGAAAGTTGAAAAGCATGGTTTCAACCATTGTGGTAATTAACATATACATTTACACTTAGTTAATATAATATGTTATTAGGGAATTAATACAATATGACACATTTAACTAATAACAATTTGATGATTACTTAATCTATTAATCAAATAGAATCTCTTTATTAGTTGCTGATGCAGTAATCATTAATAAATGGTTTAGTTCGTCATGAGTCATACATTATCTCATGATTATCTGTGCATTAGTTAAGCATGAATTAATGCATATTAGTGCACCCGTATTGTAAAGTGTTACCAAAATGCATCACAGTTTGCACAAGAATATGAAGCAGCACAACTGTTCCAGCATTGATACTAATCAGAAATGCTTCTTGAGCAGCCAATCAGCGTTTTAGAATGATTTCTGAAGGATCATGTGACACTGAAGATTGGAGTAATGATGTAATTTAGCTTTGATCACAGGAATAAATAACATTTGAAAATATATTAAAATAGAAAACAGCTGTTTTTGTAATATTTCACAATATTTCAGTTTTTACTGTATATTTGATCAAATAAATGCAGCCTTGGTGTGCAGGTGTTCTTTCAAAAACATCTTTTGAATCTTTTGAATGTAGTTTATGTCTCATCTACGCATGTTGCTGTGGTCTTGTTCATTCTTCAATAGATGGCAGTCATAGGTGCAATCACACTGCAAGACTGTGACCCAAAATCTTGGACACATTGGAGACTAAAATTGATCAGAAAGACAATTAATCTGCCATTTGCGAGCATGTCACATTAAGCGATCGAAGACTGGTGATTTTGCCCTTCGATTTGCAATTTCACCATGAAACTTGTACAGTTGCTTTTGGATAAAAGTGTCTGTCATATGCAGAAATGTAAATGTACCCAGGATGCACAGCACTGTAATGAAATAGCAAATGAACATTTGTCCAGCCGTAGGACACTGATGAAATTCACAGTAATCCTCTCCTGATCTCTCCACTTCCTGCCTCTTTTCTCTAGTTTAAAGGCAAGACCTTCATCTCACCTCGCTCAGTCACTGTTTTCTCTCCTTCTCAGTGTCACAGTCTTTGTCTAATTCAGTCCCATCTGTCCTTTCCTGTCTCTCTCTCTCTCTCCATCCGTGGCCTCTTGTCAGTGCTGAAGTTGCAGCCATTGTCAATATAAACTTCCTCAACACTTATTCTTAACCACAAGGCAGTGTGTTTGTGTGTTCAAATTATTCTATACACAAAACTCCCTCAGTTTCATAGATTTTTGATAGTGTATAGATGGAACTAGGGCTTGACATTAAGTTTTTTTTACCAGTCACTGTGGCTAGTAGTTTACCAAAGTTACTAGCCACTCACAATTTTGACTGATACCATGGGGAAAACTGCCATATAGATAGATTTTAATATAATCGTATAATTTGGCAGCAGGTATATTAGGCTGCTGTCACTTTAAGACCTGACGCACGGATCCATTATACTGTTACACATGCGTTTTCTTTCTCAACTGTTTACTTAAAACAGAACTGATTGTGTTTACATGAATACTCACAGAGACTGGCATTTTGACATTATTTTGTGTGTATTTGACTGTTTAAGGGCAATGAGCAGCGAAAAACAACTAAATTTAGTACTGAGAGGCGGCTTTATGTGCGTGCACTTTGGGTTTGAGCACAAAATCTGCGGGAATGCAATATGTGCAATCCCATGCCAAAATTCAAGCCCTATAACTCCAACAATATTCAAATGCAAATGAAGCGCTTCAGATATTTCATATCTTCGATATGTTGCCATCCACCCGAATTTTGCGGGCTGGCGGGTGTTAACGTCAAGCCCTGAATGGAAGTATATGTTCAGAATGGCGTACTGCTTTCTGTTGCGTACTCTGCATATTATGCATGGATGACAAGCTGCATTTTTTCAGAGTAGTTTAACTGAAATTTGCTATATTTGCTATCATCGTCTTCACGTAGAGCTCAAATTAGCTTCAAAGAAATCTGTTGTATTCCCTCTCACTCACCTCTACACTCCAGATCTCCATGACTGGCCTCAAAGCCCGGCAGGCAAGTGCAGGTGGTGGTGGGCTGGTCCACCCACTGTCCATCTTCTCCACAGAACATCTTGGGCGGTCTGGGATTTGGTCCAGCCTGCACTGCGTTGGCCACACACTGGCCCACTGCCTCCTGCACCAGCGAGCGCGGAACTGTCTCCGGGAAGACGGATAGTGAGCGCGTAAGAGCTGGACACTTCTTAAAGAAGACGCGCACGGATAGAAGGGCCATGCACGCTCCCTGGGCCTGGAACGCCAAGTAGAATCCACGCTTGGTCAATGGGCCCAAACGCAGCGTTTTGACGTTAAACTTCTTCTCTCCACCTTTACGGAGCAGGAAGTCTGCGGCCACCGTGTCGACCTAATGGAAACGGAGATACGGCAAAGACTGGTGAGATCCATAGAAGAGAAAAATCATAAATGTGATCTCCTTTACATTCTAGAGTCATTCATTTATTAAAGGGATAGTTTACCCAAAAATTTTAATTCTGTCATTAATTATGCATAAATTTGGACTAAACCGCTTAATTCATATGGATTCGTTTTACCATCTCTTTATGAACTTTTTGAAGCGTCAAAGTGGTAGTTGCGTAGCTGTCAACGGAGGGACAGAAATCGCTCAGATTTCATCAAAAAGGTCTTCATTTGTGTTCTTACGGGTTTGGAACAACATGAGGGTGGCATTTTTGGGTGAACCATCCCTTTAAGAGTCTGTCATTAATTTGCACTTCAGAACAATTGCTCATTGCTCTATAATATGACCTTCATTGGTCTAACTTTTAAAGAGTTCAACAATACTTCAAACTGTACAGAGATTTGCCAAGATACCAAAGTCAGAGGTCTCAGTATGAACTCAAACATTTCTCATCAAAATCTAACAAGTGGAAGACTTAAATGTATTGAATGTGCACTTGTAGTGTACTTTAAATCTTTACAGTATATATATATTTAAATATACTTGCAGATAATAATATTGAAATAAAGGCCACTTAAGTGTACTAGTACACTTTCATGACTGTTTCTTAACACATTTAAGGACACTTTAATTTCACTTTAAAAGTACATTTTAAATTATTATAATAATATTTTGTCATGCTTTAAAGAAGTGCACTTATTTTAATGTGTTGACTAACATACTAAAGCACATGTAAAGTACTTGATTATAATTTTAACTGTAGTGTTTTATTCAATATTTATAGTTAATATATTTTGAATGTACTAAACTGCAACTTCACATAATGTCACATAACATAAATAGAAAAGTGTATTTCAGTTGACTATAAATGCTTGTCAGTATATATTTCAGTACACTTTTGCCATATTTAAGACAATAAAAGTTATTGTATTAGACAATAAATATCAAAGACAATAGAAGCAATTATAAAATTACATACTAAGATGTACTAATTAATAGGGTCAAAAAAGTTATTTAATTGCATTTAAAATACATTTAATCTAGAATACATTTTCATCTAATTGCAACTAGCACGCAATTAAGTGTCTGTAAACATTACATTCAGTTCATATATTCTTTCAAAGTATATCATTTCTGTAATAAGTACTCTTTTTAAAATATGCTAAAGTGTACTTTTTAAGAAGTCTAAAATTGATTTCCTTTCAGTAACGTTAATAACCCCTTGTCTATTTATGCAGTTGTACATTTGCAATCGAGGGTGTGTGATTGTCTGCATGCGAGCACCTTGGTATAGGGGTTCTCCATCCATGCGGGGTGGCTTGCCGTCGCGTCATCCGTGTCACTCTGGTAGTAGTAAAGGTTAAAGGTCTCTTTGCAGGAGCGGTGATGTGTGCTCCGCGATGAACATTCGATCATGGTGAAAAGCAGCTCCACGTACACCTGCGACGCCCCCCGCCGCTCGATGAGCTTGCTGCGCAGCCAATGACTGGACGCACCGTCAGCTTGGCAGATCTGATAGGTCCTCACACTGTTGTTCTCCTCATCAAGGCCACTGACCTCCTCCCACTGCGCACAGATGAGGGACAAGGAGGACACCGGTCAGTGGAGATCAGATGTAATCATTTACAGTTTGCACTGAGCATTTGCTCTACATGTAGGGTAAAATGCTGGAGCTGCAGGTCTCACCTCAGGTTTAGCTCGAGAGTATGTCGTCCACTTCAGATCTGATGTCTCGGTCTTTGTATTCATCAGGACCTCTGTCAAACACACAACAAAGGGAGAGGGGTTAAGTAAAAAAATGTATACATAAATGAGTCCACAATCTTTAATATCTCCTAGGGATGCACGATATATTGGCATCGGTATCAGCAGATATTATGTTCATTTTATTGTTATTGTTATCGGTCCGATAAGAAATTTTGGCCGATATATTAAAACTGATAAATAATGGATTGAGACACTTCAGTTGCGCACGGTTCGTCATGATGGTTTTGAATTACTTGAAATATGATTGGAAAGGAAAAAATTGTATCTCAGTATAATATATCGTTATCGGCTTTCAAATATAAATAATTATCAGTTATCAGTATTGGGCAAAATTTTCATATCGGTGCATTTCTAATTATCTATGGAAGCTTGTTTCCTCCACAGAATAAAAAAATAAAAAAGGTAATTGCGTCTGTTTAATTGCAATTCTGACTTAACACAACTGCGAGATATAAAGTCAGAATTGTGAGATATAAACTAGATATTGCGAGATGTAAACTCACAATTGTGAGATAAAAAGTCGCAATTATCTTTTAAAATGTTTTATTCTGTGGCAGAAACAAGCTTCCATAAATATCTCCCCTTGAAAAAGAAGTGTGCTTAATTGTGTTCAATGGGCACGCAGAGGACAATATTTCAAACTGTACAGAGATTCGCTCAAATATTTCTCAGCTAAGTTTCCCAAGCCCAAATGATGTGCTGCTGCTATCATATTCATGTTATAAATATACTCTCTCTCTCTGTACTTTATTACTGTTGTAATAAAGAAGTGTACTTAATTGTATTGAATGTGCAGTTTTAATGTACTTCAAATCTTTATTAAAGGCCACTTAAGTGTACTTAAAGAGAGTACACATTCATGACAATGTTTAAGTACGTTTTTAAAAAGTGCACTTAAATGTTTTACTTTAAAGTGCATTTAAAATCATTGTTTTAATGCTCTTTTATCGTGCTTTAAACAAAGTACACTTATTTTGATGTGTTGACTAACATACTAAAGCACATGTAAAGTACTTTATTATAATTTTAACAGCAGTGTGCTATTACATACAGTCCTCATGATGCTTTTTAACTAGTGTGGCTAAACCAGCAAGACTTCCTTAGTCAACCAGCTTCACCACTTGTTTTCGCATAACTATACTAGTCCACAGGCAAAAGCAGCAGAAAACATCATAACCCATCGAAATTCATGCAAATCTACACTGTTTTTTTTCAGCACGGTATGACAGAGCAACATCTGAGCAATAACATTTTTCCTCCGAGCACAAACAGGGCAAGGGAAGTTCCCTGAGGTTTGATGGTTTGGTTATCGAATCATGGCCAACAGAAGCTTTAGCAAAAACAACAAGAAACTAAGGGTGATTTTTTTCTCATACTGACTTGCATAGCTCCAGGGAAAACCAACGGACATGGGAACAAGGGCACAGCCTAATTTTACACTCGCACACATATACAGTGACAATACAAAATCACTATACAGCGTGTGAATGGTGATCATTTAATTACCAGTGAACATCCTTCCTATCCATTTCCACTCTCTCTCTCTGCTCTTGATTGCGTTTTTGCTTGAACTGGCTGTTGGTCATTACTTATTGATGGTGGTGATGGGTTTTAATCAGGCATTCATTCAGTCACCCCCTCCAGGCTTCCGTGCACGTATCTGGCCCCAGAGTTCTTGCTATGGGAGCTGTGCTGGTCATGTGACCACCCGAAGCCACCAAACCATCAAACCGGCTCCAATCACAAAGATCCTTTGATCTAAAAATACTTGCACAGAATAAATTTCTCCTCTCTCTTCTAATGTTATTTGTTCAAACTCCTTTCTTATTCTTTTCTCTAAGGAGCAACACCTTTATTGCTCTTTTTTTTTCTTTTTTGCATGTGCTTTTCCCATGAGTGTTGGAGTTTAGCATACAGAGATGGAATCAATGTGTCTCTGTCTGTATGTATCTGGGTCGAGACTTGTCTTGGGGACTGGAAGCTTTCCGTTGGTTTAGAAAAGCATCAATGACAAGAAGAAAAAGGATATTATGGATATTACATACTGTGCTACACTCACCTAAAGGATTATTAGGAACACCTGTTCAATTTCTCATTAATGCAATTATCTAATCAACCAATCACATGGCAGTTGCTTCAATGCATTTAGGGGTGTGGTCCTGGTCAAGACAATCTCCTGAACTCCAAACGGAATGTCAGAATGGGAAAGAAAGGTGATTTAAGCAATTTTGAGCGTGGCATGGTTGTTGGTGCCAGACGGGCCGGTCTGAGTATTTCACAATCTGCTCAGTTACTGGGATTTTCACGCACAACCATTTCTAGAGTTTACAAAGAATGGTGTGAAAAGGGAAAAACATCCAGTATGCGGCAGTCCTGTGGGCGAAAATGCCTTGTTGATGCTAGAGGTCAGAGAAGAATGGGCCGACTGATTCAAGCTGATAGAAGAGCAACTTTGACTGAAATAACCACTCGTTACAACCGAGGTATGCAGCAAAGCATTTGTGAAGCCACAACACGCACAACCTTGAGGCGGATGGGCTACAACAGCAGAAGACCCCACCGGGTACCACTCATCTCCACTACAAATAGGAAAAAGAGGCTACAATTTGCACAAGCTCACCAAAATTGGACAGTTGAAGACTGGAAAAATGTTGCCTGGTCTGATGAGTCTCGATTTCTGTTGAGACATTCAGATGGTAGAGTCAGAATTTGGCGTAAACAGAATGAGAACATGGATCCATCATGCCTTGTTACCACTGTGCAGGCTGGTGGTGGTGGTGTAATGGTGTGGGGGATGTTTTCTTGGCACACTTTAGGCCCTTTAGTGCCAATTGGGCATCGTTTAAATGCCACGGCCTACCTGAGCATTGTTTCTGACCATGTCCATCCCTTTATGACCACCATGTACCCCTCCTCTGATGGCTACTTCCAGCAGGATAATGCACCATGTCACAAAGCTCGAATCATTTCAAATTGGTTTCTTGAACATGACAATGAGTTCACTGTACTAAAATGGCCCCCACAGACACCAGATCTCAACCCAATAGAGCATCTTTGGGATGTGGTGGAACGGAAGCTTCGTGCCCTGGATGTGCATCCCACAAATCTCCATCAACTGCAAGATGCTATCCTATCAATATGGGCCAACATTTCTAAAGAATGCTTTCAGCACCTTGTTGAATCAATGCCACGTAGAATTAAGGCAGTTCTGAAGAAGAAAGGGGGTCAAACACAGTATTAGTATGGTGTTCCTAATAATCCTTTAGGTGAGTGTATATATACTTTATGATACTGAGATATTGTATGTAAAAGCCAACAATAAAAATAATTTCAAACTTTAGTATGCTACACTATCATTACATGACTTCACTACATTGAATGTTTAATTCAGACATTTTTCGCATTGCGCTGTACATCAGAGTGAAATAAAAAAATGTAGAGTGGGTACGTGGTTATATCGGTTGTTGAGTGGATCGAGGCATCTGAACACAGTCGATTGTAAGGAAGGGGCGGGATTAAGAGGACTAAATAATTGGAGATGTCTTGTGAAGAGCTTATAAAATGTGTAAATCGGTCAAAACAGCGGCAGGAATCCCTCCGTCACACACACAAACGAATATCTGCTGCGAGGAGACGCGGTTCTGATGCCTGTACCGAACTGTGATGGGCAACATCACATCTATGACGAGAAAAAAAACGGTATGCTTGAGCATTCTGTACTTTTTAGGGTCGCATCGTGTGACATCATGTCCTGTTTTTGGTTCGTTTACATGTCTTTGGTCCATGTTGCATTCATATTTCATTCAAACCAAACCAGAATTAGTTTGGAAGCAGACCCATATTTTTGCTTGTTTGGTGCACACCAGGGTTCTAGTGGCAGCGTTCACACTTATTTAAATACTGCGCATAGTTGACATACTACATAACTAGTATGAGTAGTATGTGCCTCTATCTGTATGTATCTGGGTCAAAACTTGTCTTGGGGACTGGAAACTTCCTGCTGTTGGTATTCACCCTTAGAATCGCATCAATATTAAAAATCAAAAATCAAAAACTGTTATTTAAGCCTGTATGGCCTCAGGGAGAACACCGGCATGTGCTTTCTCTCACTCAGTAACACCTACACACACTTCTCCCTAACGCCATCCATCTTCCAGACATTTCTCCCTCTCTCTTTCATTATTTTCCCCATCACTTTTGCTTTTCCTGCTTTCAAATTTCACATTCCTTTCTTGCCATCCGTCCGTTTTCATTTCTCTTCTCAATAACTCCATATGTCTCCGTCACACTCTTTATCTCTTCACTCTTCCCTCTATCCTCCTCCCGCCCGTCTCTCTCCCTCTGATGTCGAGAGGCTGCGGACGGCTGATAACCGCCGTCCAGCTCTGAGAATCAAAGCGAGCGAAGCCCGGGAGGCCGGAGGGGAGGATGAAAGAGGGATGAGAGGAGAAGAGTGCCGGGCGAGGTAGGACACAGGGCGGAAGCTTTTGGAGAAGAGGGCAAAAAAGAGGGAAAGAGAGAGAGAGGGATGAGACAGGATGGATATCTGACGGTGATTTCCCACTGTGAGTTTTGCTCCGAGTTCAGAGGGAAAACAAATTACAGACTCATCTAAATTAAAATGCACACACACACACAAACACAAGTTGTGTTTTCATGTTTTATGGGGACTTTCCATAGACATAATAATTTTTATACTGTACAAATTGTATATTCTGTCCCCTAACCCTGAACCTACCCATCACAGAAAACTTTCATTTTCAAAAAACATCATTAAAAAATGAATCTCATGAAACGTGTCCACAACATGCCCAGATCATATTTCACCCTACAAATCAAAAGAGATATACTAATCGTAATGGTCCTAAAGAATAGGCTTCATTTTCTTAAAAAGACCCTATTATTATTTTTGGATATTTTCTGTAATATAGCTGTTTGTGAATCTAAAAGATCTGTTCGTATCACTGTGTATCAAGTGTGAGGAAGATACGGAGCGGAAATTCAGATGTGGTAATGGGTGTTTGGTTTCCGACATGCGCTGTAAGCAGTGGACCAATCACAACAGACTGGGCCATCTGACCAATCAGATCAGAGTAAATCAATAACAACAGACTGGGCCATCTGACCAATCAGATCAGAGTAAATCAATAACAACAGACTGGGCCATCTGACCAATCAGATCAGAGTAGACCAATAACAACAGACTGGGCCATCTGACCAATCAGATCAGAGTAGACCAATAACAACAGACTGGGCCATCTGACCAATCAGATCAGAGTAGACCAATAACAACAGACTGGGCCATCTGACCAATCAGATCAGAGTAGACCAATAACAACAGACTGGGCCATCTGACCAATCAGATCAGAGTAGACCAATAACAACAGACTGGGCCATCTGACCAATCAGATCAGAGTAGACCAATAACAACAGACTGGGCCATCTGACCAATCAGATCAGAGTAGATCAATAACAACAGACTGGGCCATCTGACCAATCAGATCAGAGTAAATCAATAACAACAGACTGGGCCATCTGACCAATCAGATCAGAGTAAATCAATAACAACACACTGGGCCATCTGACCAATCAGATCAGAGTAAATCAATAACAACAGACTGGGCCATCTGACCAATCAGAGCAGAGCAGGCTCTCAGAAAGGAGGGGTTTAGAGAAATTGAATCCTTTAATGAACCGTTTCAGACACTGTGGGAATAGAGGTGATGCTTCATTGTATATTATGAGAAAAATAAAGTGTTTTTTGACCTTGGATGCTTGTAAACCTGTTGTAGGAGACTCCAAAATAAGATTAGGAGCCTTTAAAATAGCATAATAGGGGCACTTTTTTTCTTTTCTTGTTGGTGTGAAATATGACCTGGACATTCATCCGTGAAGTTTGTGTGTATGAACACCAGGTTACTGAGGACTACGGTGTGTGATGTGATAGATTATGGTCTGTTTCACCTGTATGTAATTACAGTGGTCTACATCCTGCTGTCTACTCTATCATTACTTATAATGGGGCAGGAAAAGTGTATGCGTGTGTTTCTCCTTATGGCTCGTCTCCAAAAAAATAGGTTAGACACATCGAGACTCCAAAGTTGACACGAGGATTATCATTCACCTGACACACACACACACACACACACACACACACCTGCACATCTGTCAGTGAGTCTTTGACCTGATATCATCAGCACCGGCTGCTGTTCTGATGGATTAAGCACCCAGTGGGCAATTTCTGTCCGAGTATTATTTTTTTTTACCCGTTTAATGCAGTGGTCCCGTTTAGACACATCGTACCGTGTGTCTAACACTCAATCCCACCTTAAAGTGCTTTAGTGATAAACCTGCAGCAAATTCACTTTTACATCTCAATCGTGTCTCCTAGAAAGCAATGAGATTAAATGGAGAGCTAATGGTGACTTAAAGTCAAAAAAGACCCCAATAATCTCACATGTTTCATCATGCTGGAGTTTCAGGGACTTAAAATGTCTCAAACTACACTCAAATTTACCAAGATACCAAGGTCTGCAGAGAAAAATCCAAAATGTTCATGTGAAGTATCAAGTAGAACATTGAGCTATTTTATCCAGACAATCCAACAATTGTCTACTAATGAATTTTAAGAGAAAGATCTGAGAAACTCTATAATCTCTCCTGAGCTCTGAAAGAGCAACCTCTGAGCAATATATTGGTCTATCTGCTCACCAAGGCTGCATTTATTTATCAAAAACAATTTAAAGAACTGTTTTCTATGTGAATATATTGTATAATGTAATTTATTCCTGTGATCAAAGCTGAATTTTCAGCATCATTACTCCAGTCTTCAGTGTCACACGATCCTTCAGAAATCATTCTAATATGCTCAAGAAACATTTCTGATTATTATCAATGTTAAAAACAGTTGTGCTATTTAATGTTTTTCTGTAAATATAAATCTTTTGTAACATTATAAATGTCTTTACTGTCACTTTTGATAGATTTAATGCATTAATGTTGAATAAAAGTTTTACTTTCTTTCAAATACACACAAAAACCCTTTGGAACAGTAGTGTGTGTTTGAATAATCTGATATCTCCTGAGTATGTTGGCATGTTAAGACGTGTGTATGTGTGACTTGTTTGTTTCTCACCTCTGCACTTAAGTATGAGTGTTTGTCTGCTTTACGTTTCTGTCTAGTTTATGACTGTTTTATATATGAGTGTGTGTCTAGAAATCATACGGAAAACTATTGCTCAGAGGCTGCTTTTCACCGCTCAGGAGACTTAATGAAGCTCTCAAAATCTTTTAGAATCAGACAATTGTTGATATACAGTAGAAGTAAAAAGCTGCTGACATAAAGTAAGAGAACAAGCCCATTAAGTCCTGGGAGAATTTGATGAGAAATTTCTCCACAATTTAAAATCAAAGTCTCCAGACCTTGGTATTTTGTGTGATCCGACATTGAGATCTTACTTGTGAAATTACTAGGATATTTTTCCCAACACTTAAGCAAAAGCCTCCATTTGCTCTCTAACTTAGAGAAATGTAAAGTTCTTTTCTTACAGGATTTTTTGATTGTAAAACACACCGTGGTGTGTGACCTTGAACTGGATATCATGCCTTGAGTGTTTCCTGTCTGCACTCCAAACCTCTTTAATTATAGACACATCCTCACTTTCTCTCAAAGGTAAATGACAGAAGACCAGCACCGGGCTACAATTAGTCTTTCACATTAATTAAGGAAGAAAGACAGTGCCAATTACTGAAAGAGAGAGAGGGGAGAAAGTGAAAGGAGGGGGAGGGATGTAAAATGGAAAGGGAGTGAAAAAAAGAGGCCAAGGAGAAAGAGTGTCAGAGGGGAGATGAAAGGGAAAACAGGGATTAGGAAGAGATGGATGGAGATGAACAGATAGTGAAGAGAGATGAGCATTTAATATGAGTACTGTAGCGTGACAGCATGTCTGTGTGTCTAATCGTTTATTACTGAAGCACACCTGGACTACAGATGCACAAAACTACACCTTTGCAAAATCGCTAGTCGAGATAAAGTCGACAGGAGATCAAAATGGATCGTATTTACTTTCTCAGTAAACATTCCTCCTCTTATTGTGAACAACTCATCAGTTCACGTTATTCCAAAGAAAACAGCAGTTTGTCCTTGTAATCTTTCATTAAGTGCGATAACTTATTCAAATGACTTTGCTTTCCGGCTAACATAATCAAACCCTTTTATTTTTCAATCGCTCCAACCACCAGGCTACTTTCATATGTAGCATACGTTTTTCACATTTCAATGATTAATCAAAGCAAGTCCTGCCATACAATTTTGCACATACGTCATATAACAAATACCTTTGTGAAAAAGATGTACACTTTAGCATACTTTTAAAAAGAATACTTATTATTAAAAAGAATATATACATAATAATGTAATAATAATAATTATAGAAGTTTGTTTATATAATATGTGTGTATATATATGTGTGTGTGTGTGTATGTACACACACACACACATATACACACATATTATAAACAAAAACTTTTATGTTAGATGCAATTAATCGCGATTAAGCGATTTCACAAATAATAATAATAGAAGACAAATAATAATAATACTCAAGTATGAGCTGAATGTAATGTTTTCAGACACATCATTGTTAAATGCAATTAAATGGAAATTTATTATAGTGTAAATTTATATTAAATGTAATTATCTGGATATTAGAGTGTTTTTTGACCTACTAAAATTGGACATCTTAAGTCATTTTATAATCGCTTCTTTTGTCTTAGAAATATGGTTAAAGCATTTATGGTAAACTGAAATATGCTTTAAATGTCATGTCTTTTCTGTCATTTCTTGCAATTTAGTACATTTTTAAAATATTAACTTTAAATGTCATACTGAATAACACATTACAGCTAAAATTACAATCAAGTACTTTACTAGTTAGTTGAAACATCAAAATAAGTGCACTTCTTTAAAGCACGACAAAAGATTATTAAAACGATGATTTCAAATGTACTTTAAAGAAAACTTTTAATTTGACAATTACAGATTGCACTTTTAAAAGTGTACTAAAGTCTGTTAAGATAATATAGAGAATATAAAACCTTTTACAGAGGTTTTAGCATGCTAAAAAAATAGTCTGATAATCTCACTAGTCGACTTCACTAATCAATTAGCCAGGTATTGGACAGAACGTTGACCATGTGAGTACTAGCTTCTACACCCCCAAGAAATATTTAATATTTTAATTGGCTATTGAGCTATGAAAAAGCAACCTGTGAGCATTTGAAAAAAACCTTACCAAAACATACAACCTTTCACTAGATAAGCAGATAAGCCGACCTGCCTAACTCACTGAAAGCCATGAAACATCTGCAACTTGCAAAGACAAAATCCAACTTCTCTTATGCAAACAAGGCTTTGTCTCTGAGAGAGACCACCATGAGAAATGATCTGCCTCTGTTACTATAGCGTTGTTGGACAGGGACATATGAAAGGAAAGAGGACCGCTCCTAAGTCCACGCTAAACAAATGAACAATACTTCTCTCGTCTCAACTTGTTTACATACTTCATTTGGGCTGACGCATCTTTGCATGTGGATTCGTTTCCTAGCAGTCAGCCTATGAGCAAACACACACTAGACAGTGTTTGCACTTGTATTGCTGTTGGGAGAAAATGAAAGAGAGAGAGAGAGAGAGAGAGAGAGAGAGAGAGAGAGAGAGAGAGAGAGAGAGAAAAAAAAAACAGAAATTGTTTGCCTTTTGACACACAAAAAATGGTAAAGCCTGAAACATACTGTATGCGTGTATGTGAATGCAAATGTTTGCCAAGTGCATTGAAAGCGTATGCCACTGTTGTTCACATTGGTTGCGTTGTTGCGTTACTGTGGCAGTGGCAAATTTCAGTACTTAAGAAGCAATAGAGCCCTGCAGTGATGACCTATTTTCGTAGGCCGACCAGGAAGTTAGGATCACCCTGGTTCCCTCGAGAAAAATCCAACAGGATTTTTCATTTGGCTTTTAGATTACTGCAGAAAATAAGCTCTGTGACCAACAAAAGTTTAGAATTCTTACACGTTTTGTCCATCATGGACAAACATCAACTTTTATGAATTTTAAAGCCTAAATACAATCGGCAGAAGTAAAAAGCTAAACTTAGGCTATAGGCGAATTTCATTCTGAAGGAAAATGCTGGAAATCAAGCTTGGGTAGCTAGGATCGTTTGAGTTCACAGACCTAAATAAAGCAAGTTTAAGGCCTTAAATATTTTTCTTATCCAAAACTGCAATTATGTCCAAAACAGATCATCATACTCAGGGCTTGACGTTAACTTGCTCACCAGTCACTGTGGCTAGTGGTTTTCTAAAGTTGCTAGCCACTCAGCATTTTCACTGGCCACAATTTTGACATCGATACCATGGGGAAAAACTGCCATATAGATATTTTTAATATTATCTCATTATTTGGCAGCAGGTATATTAGGCTGCTGTCACTTTAAGACCTGACGCACGGATCCATTATACTGTTACACGTGTATTTTCTTTATCAACTGTTTACGCTCACTTAAAACATAACTGCATATGTTTAAGTGAATACTCGCAGAGACCGGCACTTTTACATTATTTTGTGTGTATTTGACTGTTTAAGGGCAATAAGCAGCGAAAAAGAACTCAATTTAGTACTGAGAGGCAGCTTCATGTGCGTGCACTTTGGGTTTGAGCACAAAATCTGCAGGAATTAGTAAAAGTATGTACAATATGTGCAATCCCATGCTGAAATTCAAGCCCTGTAACACCAACAATATTCATCCGGAGCAAACGACGCGAGCAAGTGAGGAGAGGCGAGTTTGTGTGTCAATCGCTGTTGGAGAAGATGAGAGAGAGAGAAAGAGCAGCTGGTATTGTGTATCTATTCTGTGGTTTCAGATATTTCAGTATAGATATGTATCGAAATTTTTTGACAACACTACATTGATGCCTTTTTAAAAAACTACAATTGAGAAATATATATATATATATATATATATATTATATATACACAATTCAACCCGCCAAAGTAGCTAGTAGGAGAGACTGTGTTGAAATCCACACGCATTTGGCGTGTTAATGTCAAGCCCTGATCATACTACTCTATTATTGTAGCATATTTTCGCTGCTGTGCACAGCATCTGTTGGCATAACGTATCTGTATAACCATCTACATTCACTTAAATGTGCATATATACTAATGTATATAAAACGGCAATGCACTGAGCTTGGCCTTCCATTTCCTGTGTGACGAACGAACCAGAAGCAACACTGAATGCTTCTAACACCTTTTTTTTAATTTTTATTAATTGATAAGCTGTTTAACAAAGGTTTTTTTTTACACAAAATTGGATAAAATAGCAAAAACTATTCAAATGCACACCAGGCAGTATATACAAAGTATGCTGTAAGCTAATATTTAATTCCCAGCATAGCCAAGGACTTCCTTTGCAATCTGTTGAACTCTTGAGCTCTATTGATGTGCAGGCCATCAGCTACCATCACAGCTTTTATTATCATTACATCCCCATATGGCTGCTCACACGGTACATTATGAACACACACACACACACACACACACACACACACACAAACTGACCCATAATCATATCCACTCCAACACACACACACTCATTGAGTAAGTGTCAGTGGGAGCCAGAAGCCGTGCTGGTTTGATCAGTGTGTGAATAGAGAAAGCAGACTGTTCCTGTCTGTTGCACACACACACACACACACTGGCCTGGCATAACCCCAGCAGATATCTGATACATAATACACTCTCTGCATGACTCTCCTCTTTCAATCTTTTGTTTCCTCCATCTCCTTTCTTTCCTGATCCTTCAATTTCTTACCCAGCTTTCACTGAAGATCAGAGAGTGGGAGCATGAAGACAACATGTGTGCTTACACAGAACAAATCTATAATCTCACGCTCATAAAAACATATTACGCATTATCACTTCATATTCGCCTCTTCAAGTCATGTGTATGTGTTTATTTAGCTATTCTTTGGGGACACATTTGTACCAAGAAGTGAACTAAATATGACAAAACCTCCCCCTTTGGGGACGTCCTCCTAATTTGTAAAAACAATGTTTTTGTTTTAATTAAATGAAAATGGGATATACTTCGGGTGTAAATTATTGTTAAGAATGTATAATTAACTTTATATAAAACATTTCTGACATGCCCTAAATAAATAAATAAATGTGTATATAAGTCAAAGTGTTAGCTTTTCTGAACTATATAAAGTAACTACATATTTTCCTCTTTATGGGACCTTTTGAGTCACAAATATTAAAAAATATAAATTACTTTAACCTAAACAGTTAGACCAACAATGGTTATATATACACTATATTGCCAAAGGTTTGGGACGCCTGCCTTTACCTGCCTTTGGGGACACTAAATTTTCAAATAAATATCCAAATAAATTGAATTACTAAACTAAATTAACTATGTCAACTACATTACTACATTACGAATCAAATTCGGTTGCATTTTTTTCCTGTTTAACACTGTGAAGCTGCTTTGAAACAATCTGCATTGTAAAAAGCGCTATATAAATAAAGTTGACTTGACTTCACATGCACATGAACTTTAATGACATCCCATTCTTAATCTGTAGGGTTTATATGGAGTTGGCCCACCCTTTCCAGCTATAACAGCTTCAACTCTTCTGGGAAGGCTTTCCGCAAGGTTTAGGAGTGCGTTTATGGGAATTTTTGACCATTCTTCTAGAAGCGCATTTGTGAGGTCAGGCACTGATGTTGGACGAGAAGGCCTGGCTCGCAGTCTCCGCTCTAATTCATCCCAAAGGTGTTCTATCGGGTTGAGGTCAGGACTCTGTGCAGGCCAGTCAAGTTCCTCCACACCAAACTCGCTCATCCATGTCTTTATGGACCTTGCTTTGTGCACTGGTGCGCAGTCATGTTGGAACAGGAAGGGGCCATCCCCAAACTGTTCCCACAAAGTTAGGAGCCTGAAATTGTCCAATATGTCTTGGTATGCTGAAGCACTAAGAGTTCCTTTCACTGGAACTAAGGGGCCAAGCCCAACCCCTGAAAAACAACCCCACACTATAATCCCCCCTCCACCAAACTTTACACATGGCACAATGCAGTCAGGCAAGTACCGTTCTCCTGGACACCGCCAAACCCAGACTCGTCCATCGGATTGCCTGAAAGTAAAAGCGTTATTCGTCACTCCAGAGAACACGTCTCCTCTGCTCTAGATCCAACGCTTTGCATTGCACTTGGTGATGTAAGGCTTGGATGAGCTGCTCGGCCATGGAAACCCATTCCATGAAGCTCTCTACACACTGTTCTTGAGCTAATCTGAAGGCCACACAAAGTTTGGAGGTCTGTAGCTATTGACTCTGCAGAAAGTTGGCGACTTCTGCGCACTGTGCACCTCAGCATGCGCTGACCCCGCTCTGTGATTTTACGAGGCCTACCACTTTGTGGCTGAGTTGCCAATTGCTTCCACTTTGTTATAATACCACTAACAGTTGACCGTGGAATATTTAGTAGTGAGGAAATTTCACAAATGGACTTATTGCACAGGTGGCAACCTATCACGGTACCACGCTTGAATTCACTGAGCTCCTGAGAGCGACCCATTCTTTCACAAATGTTTGAAGAAGCGTCTGCATGCCTAAGTGTTTGATTTTATACACCTGTGGCCATGGAAGTGATTGCAACACCTGAACTCAATGATTTGGAGGGGTGTCCCAATACTTTTGGCAATATAGTGTGTGTATATACACTCACCTAAAGGATTATTAGGAACACCTGTTCAGTTTCTCATTAATGCAATTATCTAATCAACCAATCACATGGCAGTTGCTTCAATGCATTTAGGGGTGTGGTCCTGGTCAAGACAATCTCCTGAACTCCAAACTGAATGTCAGAATGGGAAAGAAAGGTGATTTAAGCAATTTTGAGCGTGGCATGGTTGTTGGTGCCAGACGGGCCGGTCTGAGTATTTCACAATCTGCCCAGTTACTGGGATTTTCACGCACAACCATTTCTAGAGTTTACAAAGAATGGTGTGAAACGGGAAAAACATCCAGTATGCGGCAGTCCTGTGGGCGAAAATGCCTTGTTGATGCTAGAGGTCAGAGGAGAATGGGCCGACTGATTCAAGCTGATAGAAGAGCAACTTTGGCTGAAATAACCACTCGTTACAACTGAGGTATGCAGCAAAGCATTTGTGAAGCCACAACACGCACAACCTTGAGGCGGATGGGCTACAACAGCAGAAGACCCCACCGGGTACCACTCATCTCCACTACAAATAGGAAAAAGAGGCTACAATTTGCACGAGCTCACCAAAATTGGACAGTTGAAGACTGGAAAAATGTTGCCTGGTCTGATGAGTCTCGATTTCTGTTCAGATTTCTGTTCAGATGGTAGAGTCAGAATTTGGCGTAAACAGAATGAGAACATGGATCCATCATGCCTTGTTACCACTGTGCAGGCTGGTGGTGGTGGTGTAATGGTGTGGGGGATGTTTTCTTGGCACACTTTAGGCCCCTTAGTGCCAATTGGGCATCGTTTAAATGCCACGGCCTACCTGAGCATTGTTTCTGACCATGTCCATCCCTTTATGACCACCATGTACCCATCCTCTGATGGCTACTTCCAGCAGGATAATGCACCATGTCACAAAGCTCCAATCATTTCAAATTGGTTTCTTGAACATGACAATGAGTTCACTGTACTAAAATGGCCCCCACAGTCACCAGATCTCAACCCAATAGAGCATCTTTGGGATGTGGTGGAACGGGAGCTTCGTGCCCTGGATGTGCATCCCACAAATCTCCATCAACTGCAAGATGCCATCCTATCAATATGGGCCAACATTTCTAAAGAATGCTTTCAGCACCTTGTTGAATCAATGCCACGTAGAATTAAGGCAGTTCTGAAGGCGAAAGGGGGTCAAACACAGTATTAGCATGGTGTTTCTAATAATCCTTTAGGTGAGTGTATATATATATATAATGTACACACACACACACACACAACAATTGTTACTAATTGAAAATTTCCTGAACAAGAAATCTGTAACTGCCTTAATGAATTTATTGGATGAATGAAGCATTTTGCATTTAGTACTCGGACACATTTAAATTGACAATAAAAGTAGTAGAGCATTTTTAAGACAGTAGCTGAGAGAACCTAAAAACCTGAATGCATCTTGTTGCGTTGAATTTTTGTGTTCTCCCAACAATTCCTTTTTACATAGTGTGTATTTAAAGTAAACACGCCCAAGCATCAGCCAGACACTACAGCTCACACCGGACTCTGTGTATGGAAACACAAGCCTCCATTTTTTTGTCAATGCCCACACTTCATCTGCTCCACACACACACACCTGACCTGCTTTAAGAGCACCCAGAGACCTTAGTGCAGATCTTTTAGTAATGTGTCTCATCTCTGTTTTTCATTATCTATCTAAACAAAGGGTCGCCATGATTAAATTATGCCTGCGGTTTATCTTTGAATGCATTAATCAGTGTTATTAATTTACAAGGGGCCCATGTTCATGGTGTTTAATGTGATTTACCAAAATAGAATGTGTACAACATTTACATCAACCAATCAGATTTTTACATTACATTTAAGGCCGGTTATGGATTTAAGGCAAGACAAAACATGTGAATAGGGTTTTAAAAACTTTCCCCAGTAGATAAATCATAGTACATTAAGACATTTCTTTGTTTTACAAGCTTTCTGAAATGTTGTTTAAATTAGCAAATTATGCATTTCTAATTAACTCTTTCCCTGCCAGAGACAGAATTTTCCAGCTTTCCGTGTTTTCACTGTTATAGGGTAGGTAGCGCTATTACGCATCTTCTAGAACTCTCCGGATCAAAACACAGCTGAAGACGAAGCAGAAAAAGCAATACAAGCATTGCTAATGCACGTTGTAATCTTAGACAAAAAAAACCTCGATTTTCTCAGTGTTTTGTTTACATTTTGCTTTTTTTTTTTTTATGAAACTTACCCACATTTAAGTCAAGTGAATAAAAAAAAAGCATGAAGCTAAATTAAAATGTTTATTTGTTTAAAAGCAGAGACTTTGTTCTTTCGTTTGATTTATTGCATGTTCAGATATACATGCAACAAAATATTCTGGGGGCCATGACATTTTTGTGAAAATTATCAAAAATGCTGGAGGTGGCTGGCAACTTTTTTTTTAAAAACACTGGTGGGAAAAGAGTTAAATATGCACTAATTTGCATAAACTTCTAGAACAGAAATATGAACATTGGATAAAGCCAGGTTGACGACATATTAGAGTTAAAGGTGTTTACAAGGAGGATCTCTTATTACTATTATGTGTTATATGAGAAAAATCCCTCTGTAAAAACCTTCAGAATATAGATAGGAATAAAACTGTATGGTGTGAATTGTAAAGTGCTGCTGAAGTGGAGATTTCTGGCTCATTGCAGGAGAAAAAAAACTCACTTTGAGAAAATGGGCTTTAAATATATCTATTGTAATTGAATCTGCAGATGCAAATAGATAAAGAGCAATAAAATAAACACTTAAATGTGTATTTTAGATGTTTTCTTTCCACTAGTCTAAAAGAAGACAAGTTATGGAAGCAAATTGGCACAAAATTGACCAGTGCCTGAATAAAACAATGGCTTTGCCTGTAGCGTCTTGCCTTGATTAGCATTCTTATCATAAACAATTCACAAAATGCATCCAGTAAGGATGCATCGGGAAGGAAATGGGAGGGGGGTCGCACAGGTATACAGGATGGAGAGAGAAGAGAAGGAGAGCACAGAAGGCAGGAGGAACTTGTTGTGAACTGCAGAGAAGATGAATGGCTTTGAATGTGCAGTCACCAACGGGGGGCGAGTGGGGGAGTGCAAGCTCAGGAGAAGACCAGAAGGAGGTTCATTTTTTAGGGATAACAGAGATCCCACACTGGGCACTAATGGGAGAACTAACACACGGTTCAGACAAGAAAGCCTATGCTGTGTTTTGAAAGTATAATGTGATATATGACAAGATTAGTGGAAAGGTTCATTTTCCTTACTTACATTGTTTATCTCCTTCCTCCAAAGCATTAATGGTTTGCAGATTTGTTGATGTACATGATACAATTCTTGGAGAAAATTGCTCAACAAGAAATGTGTTCATCCCATATGCAACTAAGAGATAAATTGAGTTGTAATGAATTGAAAAAATTTGAAAAATGTCAATAACTCTTTAGAGCGCTTGCAATAGGACATGTCCAGTGTTTAACGGATACTAAACAAAATACTGAAGTAGCAATGTAAATGTGTCTTATAGTCTTATAGTAATTCTGCAGATTACAAACCTGGATATACTGCCCGGCCAAAAAAAAACTGCTGTTTGGATTTAAATAGGCAAATGCTTAAGCGTCAATGATTGGATCATTGTTGCAGTTATTGCAAGATCTTGACCACCAAAAAATTTATGTACCTCTTGATGGAAAAAATGTTTTGATGTTATTTTCATCAAAAGGTGCATCAATTTTTGGTCAAGATCAATGCAAGAGTCCAGCACTCTGTAAAGTTTCCTCCAGCACATCCCAAAGACTTTCAGTGAATTTAAGTCTGGACTCAGAGGTGCCAATTCATGTGTGAAAATGATTCTTCATTCTTTCACAATTTGAGCCTGATAAATCTGGACATTGTCATCCTGGAATATGGTCATGTGTTTTCCTACATGGTTGTTTAAGAAATGAAAAGCTACACACTCCATCAATTAGGGTTAGAAGAACTGTTGCCAAACATTTCACATGCTAGAAACACAATAAATCACTGCAATAATCCAGTCATAGACTATTAAGCATTTGCCAATTTAAATCCAAACAGCGTTTTTTTGGGGGGGCTGGGCAGTGTATATAGGATTTTCATAATCAAAACTGCTTTTTTAGTTTGAGTTTGATGTAAGAAAAGTGTTTGGCAATCAAGCTAAATGCTAGGTTTTGGAGAGAACAAATTCAGAGTACTGATGTCTTTGAATGAGCACACAAACTCATTCTGGTGTCAAATATTAGGTCACACAAACCAAGCGTTTGGCGCAGGTATATTATAGGAGCAGCAAAGCTGCCTGAGCTGCTCAATTAACTAATACCAGAACCAACAGTTCATTTCTGTGAAGTATCTGACAGACTGAAAATGGAAGTGAAGGGATTATTTTCAGGCACTCCTAAGGGTGAAAAAAACAAACAGTGCAGCATCTGACTCTCTGGCAAAGGGAACATGTGGTTTCAGGAACAACATTAATATCAAACAATCAGTTTCAACTCTAACCATGACCCTAGCCATACCACAAACCTTATAGGCAGCTGTAAGTCTGAACCCAAAATTCAGATGATATACTTGACCAAATGGTGTTAAAGTGAAAATTTTCTGTATCAATTACTCACTCTTGTGTTGTTCCAAACCCATAAGACTTTCCCAGCAAGCAATAGCCGTCATTTTCCCGTCTCAGTTAACTATAGACCGATATAGTCCGGCTTTGAGTTCCCCACTTCTAGCCAAAATAACCTTGAATTTGGTTATGGCGCAATAACTTGTGAAATGTATGATATTCCATCATGTAAGCAAAGTCAACAGTGATTACAAGGTGTTTGGTTTCATTTCTTTGACATGTTCATGTTCTAGATGACTCTATTCTTGGGCTATGGTTAGACGTCTATTACATTTCCACTGACAGCCCAAATTTTGCCTTGTTTTAGCCTAGACGTCAGGGCTGTGTTTGGATGGCTATTAGACATCTTTTAAACGCAAAATTGCTTGGTTCAACTTTCATTCATCTTCAAAATGTATATAGACCATATTTAATGAGCTCTATGCGGCTTGATCAATGGATTAAGCTTGGATTAAACTGCTCGATATATTTAGATTTCTTTTCCAATATCTTTATGAAATTCAAAGTTTTGGTGGAATGGACTTTCAATGGAGGGACAGAAATCTCTCAGGTTTCATTAAAATGTCTTCATTTGCATTTCAAAGATGACAAAACTCTTATAGGTTTGGAACGACATCAGGGTGAGTAAATGATTACAGAATATACTGAGACTTTTTGAGTGAACTAACCTTTTAGCACAAGCTGATTTCGGTTTACACAACTAGACCTGACATGTTGACTAGAGGCTAGGGATGTCACGATACCAAAATTTCAGTAGTCCGTACCAATAACATACAAATTTCACGGTTATCTTTACCAATTTCGGTACTACAGCAAAAAAGATGTTTTAATTTTATTTAACTATTTAAAATGTTTTTATTAAATTCAATGAGTTTATTATTTATGATGATAATCATTATAAGTAAATAAATAATACATATAAACATTTGAAGGCGACATGCTGTTTAAAAGTAAACGTTTATAAAAAAGATCAAGTGAAAAATAAGCAACCCTCTATGCACTAATAATAATTATTATTAGTAGTAGTATTAGTATTACATTGAGACGTAGCTAAATCTACTGTACATCAGTTGCCTAATATATTTCTGTCAATTTCTTCAAGTTAAACCAAACTTTTATTTTGACGGGTTGCCGTGAAGACCTGTGTTCATGATATAACAGTTTTCTCAAATGCGTCTGCGCTATTCATTCACACAGAGACGCAGAACATGGAGGATTAATATTTAAATAGTATTTTGCAGTTTATTATTCACAGACACTAGTATATATTCGGCTACAGCGCTTAAACACAGTAGCTATTGAAAGCAGCTGCATATCAGTGGTACCGAATATACTCGGTACTAGAGAAATGGCATCTTCACATTTTTTAAATTTCAGTACCGTCAGAACCCCTAACTTCAACAAATTTATTTTCCACTACAAATATCGTACATAAAACAAGATAAAATAATTTGCCAGTGAGGTAAGAAAAAATTCATTCAAGATTTTCTGAAAGCAAATTTGATTGTTACATAATTCTGCTACTCAGCTAAAGTTATCTTGCTTCGAGGATATTTAGTCATTTTCACTGTAAACTAGACTGGAAAAAATGTTTAAGGACATGCAGTGTGTGAGGGTCGCCAAGCATCCAATAAAGTGTCTCTAATCGGCTCTATAGGATGATTTAAATCAATCCTGGACAATTGTTGGAAGATTGAGGCAAGTTGTAATTGGTTGGATTACATGACCATGATCCTGCCAAACCTTTCTTTGCGACTCTATTATGAAATGTGTCACCATACAAATGCCTGTCCACAGAAATGATCCACTTCATTATTAGAGTTCCTCCATCACCTGATCGGTTCTCTTCCTTCTGCACTGATTGTGAGGGGTCAAAGGTCTTCTCTCATGCTAAATGGTGATTCTCAACCGTTTGTAGAGCCGTGTAGGAGGGAATAATGGGGACAGAGAGAAAAGGGATAAAAAGAGAGACTCTTATACTGTCAGCCCCTCATCCATCAGGGCTGTATTGACACTGATGCACTGGCTGAAGAGACATGAAAGCAAGAGAGAGAGAGAGTCCAATCCCAACAAGAGCTGCTTGAGCGCTGTTATCATCCTATCAATCTGCACAGCGTTTGGATCAACAACCGGGGCAGTGCCAACCACACACTCAAACACCAAAAAACACACATGAAAGAATGAAAGTTGAAAAAGGATTCCTTCCACATGAGATCCGCCATGCATACACACACACACACAGGAAGCTCTCTGGGTTTGAGACAAACATACTGTT
Source organism: Rhinogobio ventralis (assembly GCA_039654625.1). Classification (NCBI taxonomy): domain Eukaryota; kingdom Metazoa; phylum Chordata; class Actinopteri; order Cypriniformes; family Gobionidae; genus Rhinogobio; species Rhinogobio ventralis. The sequence goes on from CM077194.1 coordinate 46,656,639, forward strand.
GAAACTCTGTAGAGAGTAAAGGTGCGGGATTGATGATTAGAGATGAGACGCAGAGCTGCAGTTTAAATCTTCAAGCGGCTAATCACAGGATTAACAACCAAAGAGAGAGAGAGGAGCGGGGGAGAGAGGAGAGCGCTGCTTTAAATGCAAATCCCTGTCTTATAAAAATCAGTTTCATTTAATAGGATTTCTGGGGAGGGATGTGCATTTCTGCAGCAGTAGAGGAAACTTCACCACGGCCAAAAAGAGAATTTTTTGCGTCACTATACTTTAAAAAATTAATTGGTATAGAAACTATTTTCACTCATAAATTGCTAAAATGAAGCATAAAGTAACACTGAATTAAACATGAAATTATAAAGTAGAAAATAAATAAAACACACTCCAATAATCTTAAAGTTTTATATACTACTTTGAAAAATCTTCTTTCTAAAAACCGTATCTGCCTGGCCTGTGCGTTACATGCGCATCTCATTCTCACATTTGTAACATAAAATGCCTCTTAAAGGGATACTTCACCCAAAAATACAAATTCTGTCAATTTACTCACCCTCAAGTTGTTGCAAACCTGTATGAGTTTCTTTCTTCTGTTGAACACAAAAGTAGATATTTTGAAGACTGTTGGTAACCAGACAGTTGACTTCCATAGTAGGAAATAAATAGTCAACTGTCTGATTACAAACATTCTTCAAAATAACTTTTGTGTTCAACAGAAGGAAAAAACTCATACAGGTTTGGAATAACTTGAGCATGAGTAAATGACAAAATGTTCATTTCTTGGGTGAACTATCCCTTTAACATGTATGTTGAGAAGGGCACATGACAACTATGCACAATAAGCAAAAAGTTCACTGTATACCACTTCACATGCAAAAAAACAAACACAAGACAGTAGGCTATACACTAGTACACTAGTATACCATTCCAAACATAGCAAATCCATGAGACTGAATGCGTGTGCGTATAACAGAGAGAGGAGACACAGATGAAATGAGTAAGACAGTGAGAAATAAGTGGCATAAGGTGAAATGGATAAGCTCTTTTTTGCTCCAGGGTAACAGAAGACGGAAGACAGAAGAGTTCCTGAGCTCTGACCTCACATGAAAGCCATTGTTACCTCTCTCTCTTTTTAGCTGATATTTCCTCACAAAGGGAATTAGAGATCAGTGCAGTGATCCTCACAGATCTGGCATTAGTTTAATCTCACGCAGGGGTTTGAGTTACTACAGAATCAAATCCAATCTCCTCCCTGCTGCTTCTGTTACTGACTTCACCATATTAGTCTGTACACCATCCAAATCAACCCCCTTCCCAACCTCAGCAAATTACTGGGTACAGGTAGCGAGTCGGACATTTTAGCAAAAATCTGGTATAAAACCAGGGCCTAAATTAACACTTGCATTGAGATGTTTGTAACCAAGCAGATCTCGGCCCCCATTGACTACCATAGTACTATGGGCTGAGATCTTCTCGGTTACAAACATTCTTCCAAATATCTTCCTTTGTGTACAGAGCAAAGAAATGTATGCAGGTTTGGAGCAACTTGAGGGCGAGTAAATGATGACAGAATTAACATTTTTGGGTTAACTTTCAATTTTGGGTATCCCTTTAAAAATGGGGGGGGGGGGGGGGTGGTAATAGTTGGTTTTCTTTTTGACAAACAACAAACTAATCAAAACAGTCACTCACAGCAGTCACTAAGTGGTTTTAAAATATGCTCGTCTTACTACTTTTAGGAAGTTTTGAACTTTTTCTTTAAGTAAAAGAGAGAATTTACCAGAGAAAGCTACATAAACAAACACCAATACAGGAAGTAAAATTGGAGTTTTTCCATAAACCAACCATTTTCATTTGAATAAATAAACGGTTAATTTTACCGCGAAAAAGGCCTGACGTAGGCGCTACAACAAAAAGCAAGGGGAGCGTTTCCGTTGTTAGCCCCTACATTAAAATATAGCTACATTTAATTAAGTAATGCAAAATACTGCTTCTTGGACCGTACATTAAAGCTCTTAAACCAAAAAACAAACAGATCTCTTCTACAGACCCAGACAGCCTCTCTGTTCCGGATTTGACTGCTTTGCTCATTTGAGAGCAGTATTTCTGACACTCATCGGCTAATTACCGCAACAGAAATGCGTCAATAACTCATTAATTGATGTTGGAGGAGAATCACCTGCGCGTGTCTGTCACACAGGTCGGTTAATTGATTTCGGCATGCGGGGAGCAGGTGTGTGCACACCGCCATGTAATGCGGAACTAATCCGAATCGTCGGTCCGCCATCGATTAAGCAGCATGCGGCAAACTGATAGACTTACAACAGGTATCTATCTATGCAGTCACCCTTTACCACATCTCCTCAAATCCACCACAATTGTCCATCGCAGGCGCTGAAACCTCCATGGACAGCCATTCATCATTCTATTGATCAAATGACTACTTATTGAGGTTACTGGATGGAATGTCCCCTGACAATACAGGACTCAAATTTCCATCGACCCAAGACGTCCATATATCGCCCATCCTCTTTGTAATTTAACATTCGCGTGTGTTACTTGAGCTGCACTCTTGTTTGATCCACCCAGCGGCAATTTTCAGAGTGGAAAGAAGACAAAGGATTGGCTTAAGAATGAAATCAATGTTATTAAGTGCATAGTCTATAGTGATTACAGGAGTATAGTAATTATATTGATTATTAAAGAGCACTTTAAACGGGTAGATATGAAAGCAAGGGTGTAGCGAAGTGCACTTCTACTATTTCTAAGAGATAATTATTACTTTTAAAGTGACAACCAACCCGTTTGGAAGTGTCTTTGTAAAAACAGATTCGTTTAAGGGGAGGGGGGGGGGTCCACGCTAACTACGCTAACTACAACAAACAAAGGCGTTTAATAACTCTCAATCTCACAACAAAGTAATGAACCAGACCATTCAGTCTTTATATACGTAACCCATCGCATACATTTGAATGCTTTCTCGCTTATCTTATAAAACATCTTGATCCCAGACGAAACACGCACGTCTCCAAGACGTCTTATAGACGTATTGCAGATGAACAAACAATGCAATACTTTCTAGATGAAAACACGCACGTCTAGTGTGCGATCAGGGATGGCCAGACAAAATATTACATGCACAGTGAATAAAATAAAATTGCTATAGATCATGGGTTAACACCCAACGTTATAACACTTTCATATGGAGCAATCCGTCTTCATATTTAAGGAGCCAACAGGTAGTTGCGTTTAATAAAATGATTGAGTTACCTTCCTCCGCGACTGATTTGAGCAGGAACTCCAGCAGGATAATCCAGAGCACGGCCACATTCCTGGAGAAGAGCTCCATCGTGGAATCGTGTTTTACTGGTGAATGTTTAAAGATGGGCAAGCAGAAGGTTCAAGGATCGTCAGCTGTGTCTTGTACCCATCAGGAATGAACAATCGCACGGTGGGAGTCGTCACAGATCAGAGAAAAGCCACCAAGTCATGAGTGGGGAAAAACTTTTAACTTCAGACTGAAACAGTTGAATTATATGGAGAACTGTATCAATGAAGTTGGTTATAGAAATACAAATTTAAAGCGAAAATCACTTAACTTTCTAAGCTAATCGAAGGGCAAAATAATTTTTACAAAATCTCCCAAACGACCTCGCAAACATGTGCTAGTTTTGCCACACATGGAGTAACAACATGCCGTTCGTGGAGCCCCTTTGTGAGGGGTGTAGGTCGACTTGTCCTAATTTTCCCCTCTGAAATGGGATGGCTTTTTAAAATCCAGCTAATAAAACAAATCCGATGTGAATGTTCGTTTTCGTCGGGTTTAAATCGCATCGACGTCCTCGTCCAATGTTTCCGTCAGTGAATCCACCACGACCTTTGTATCTTTAAAAAACACGAATATCCTGCGAAATAAAAGCGATGCTTGAATGCAACCATATGGCAACTCAGCGAGCGAGCATCGTGCTGCTTGTCCGATGGCGAATGCAGGAAAATCGCGCAGTAGTTCGTCAAAATAATAGCGAAACCCGAGATGAGAACAAAATCTCGGCAAATCCCAGAAGTTGGTACGAGGCGTTCAGTCTTCAGCCGCTCGAGCAGATGTGAGGTGGTCAATGCGACTGGAGGAGCAGTCTCCTCCTCTCAAAGCACCTCCTCCACATGCATCCCTCCACTATAGGACAACTCACCATGCCGGTATTTAGGACGAAAAAGAGATATTTTGTCTCTCTTCTTCTGGCACGTTAGTTAGTTCGTTTTTTAGGGTGTGTGATGTTGCACATTTGTTCCTCTTGAAGGTATGACCTGTAATTTAAAAGCGAACTGTTTAGACCACTCTTTAAACTGACTTTTCCCTTTTGACAAAACAGTGTTGGTGTTATCCAAAGTTTAATGTTGAAATCCATTGCTTCCTTGCTTTTTTTAATAATTGCGGGCATGTTGCATACCATATACTATATACTATAAAGTCTATATCTGCATGGACAACTTAGAAATCTCAGGGACATTTTAACAATCGTGCTGTCCATTGTCCAAGGCTGGAAAAGTAATGGAAATTATGGAATATATCTCTACAAAAATCATTCTTTATAAAAATAGGAAAAGTCCAGTCTATTCCAAGTGCCTTGGAGTAAATAGCATTGTACAGTAAATAATCATTCAGTAATAGTAGGTATATCAGATATTATCACTGTACCATGGAAACACTACTGTACTTTTAGTAGGCTATACAATATCCAGGGCTTGACATTAACACCCACCAATTTTATATATAATATATATACAATTTTCATTTGTAGTAGTCTTTTAAAAGGCATCTGAAATGATAAACTGTGCAATGTAGTATTTTTCAATACATATTGATACAGAAATATCTGAAATGCTTTCTGCAGATACACAATACCAGCTGCGCTTTCTCACTCTTTCATCTCTCCGCAACCCATCTCCCCTCACTCACTCACTTCATTTGCTCCGGATGAATATTATTGGTGTTACAGGGCTTGAATTTCGGTGTGGGATTGCGCGTATTACGCAGAATTTTACTCATTCCCGCAGATTCTGTGCTAAAACCCAAAGCGCACGCACATAAAGCCGCCTCTAAATTGAGTTCTTTTTTGCTGCTTATTGCCCTTAAACAGTCAAATACACACAAAATGGTCTTGGTGAGTATTCAACACAGTCAGTTATGTTTTAAGTGAGCGTAAACAGTTGATAAAGAAAACACGTGTAACAGTATAATGGATCCGTGCGTCAGGTCTTAAAGTGACAGCAGCCTAATATACCTGCTGCCAAATAATGAGATCATATTAAAAATATCTATATGGCAGTTTTTCCCTATCAACACTCTAAAAAGTAATTCAGGGGACCTGTTACCACAACTTAAATAAATGCACGGTTGAACAGTTAAAAATTCTAATTTGTTTTAATTAAACCTTTTAAGTTGCAAACATTATTCCATAGAGTTCTGTTGACATAATAATGTTGACCATTAAATCAAAGTAGTAATATTGTCTGTAATTTAAACTAAACCTTCTGCGTTAATTGCCTTTTTTTTTTTATTAGGTTGTAGTACCTTAATGAAGTTGTCTTGATAACTTCGGAAATTAGGAAGTGGATTTCTAGTTCCCAGCATGCTTCGCATAGGACTGGATAAGGAGAATAAATGTTGAAATTAAGTGTTCATTTATTCGTTTTTAGCAAAGGGAAAGACCTGTCAGTGTTTAATGCTGTTTAATGTTGAAGTTTTTGTGGTTACTATTGTGCTGAAGAGTAGATGCATGAATGTAAACATTGACTGCACTAATGCCAGTGACAAGTAATATTTTACTTGTTCATTAAACATACATGTAAAATAATTTATGTTAGCATGTGCTAGCTGTTGATTTGAACTGAAATAGATAAGAGGAACTGGTTTCAGGGTACAACTCTGGTAGTTAAAGCGACTTAATTTTTTTGAGTAATCAACTAATCAAAAATGTTTATGCTAGAAATGATGAAGTTCCACTAACTCAGTGTAGCTTGTTGGTTGAACGTAAATTCATTTAAAGTTGTTATAACTAAAAAAAAATTGATGCAGACTGCTGTGTTAATTTTTTTGTTGTTGTTGAGCCAACACATTATCAGTGAATGTCAAAATTGTGGCCAGTGAAAATGCCACTTTGGAAAACCACTAGCCACAGTGGCTGGTGAGCAAAAAAGTTAATGTCAAGCCCTGGTCGTAACTCTTATCAGCACTTAGATCAGCTTTTCTGTTGAAAACCCAGACCACAGCAACCGCTGACTTTAGAGCATAGCATCTTCAAATAAGCTGTCACAACCTTTTTTCTTTCTAAAGTAAGGATGAAACCACACATAGTGAGCTTTCCCCCCCTTTTAATTCCGATGCTAATGCATCTCTGGAGCCCTCTTCATCACACCTATGTGGATTGGCGTGTTATTTGGCTCAAGGATTGCACATTGACTCGGGTTCTTGTCATGCTAATTCAAGCACTTGTCTTCTTGCTGTAAATCATTAGCTGCTGCAGGAAGGGCATAAAGGAAAAGTGTGAGACTCAAAAAGCTTGCAGAGAGAAAGTGTGAGGACCTTAGAGAGAAGAGCTACTGGAAAAGGAAGCGAAATCATGCCGTGACATGCTTTATTTGATGTTTAACTAGTTTTAAATGCAGATGAGGGCAATATTAAGTGTGAGAAATTTGAGGTTACCTCATGTAATGTGCATGAGGTTCTACTTTTGAGGTAATGTCCTCCTTCAAAAACAATTTATAATTATCGTTTTGGTGAGTATATGGGTTAAAACCAGTATAGATGATGTGAATCCAGACCTAATCCCATAGATGCATTCACAAAACTTAGTCAACATGAAAACAAAATATATGTATACAATATATGATACTTCTTTAATTCATTGGTGCATGTTATTCCATTCAATAGTTTTGTCTTCATAATCTTTAATGAAAATGACTTTCTCCGGAATCTCCGGCTGACGTCATCATAACAGCATGCAGCATATCCAAACTTGTTTTAACCACTTCCCTCCATTCACTATCTGGTGTGACCGTCACATAAAACTAGTTAATGCAAAGATTACAGGGGCGGAGGACCGAAATTGTTGTGACTGAGACATTTCCACAATTTGAGGTTTGCTAGAGCTCTGTCCTTAAAGTCAACATGGAATTAAAATGGATCCGGTTTTCATTTTTGTGTTTTATTTTATTGTGCATGATTCATAAGTATGGTGGTGTAATGATTGGGATCGCACAATTCATACGAATTAGCCACCGATTTTCCATGAGATTGTGTTGGGAATAACATACTCTACCTTTAAATTGGCTTATGATGGCTGACATTCCCTCAAACCATTGAGTATGCTACGCCATCTAGCAGCTTTGTTTTATATCGATTTTAATATCAATGCACTGATTATAAAGATCAAACTAGTATCAATCTGAAGTCTGTGGTCAGTTCTTGAGTGAATTCTCAATGGAAGTTTCTCTGTCTCTCTGGAGTGTGGGGTGGACTCCAGTAAGTGTGAAAAGCGGGATAATGACTAACGTGTGTGAGGAGAAACCCAGTGTGAAGACTTGGGAGTCGCAAGGAGAGAGGTGCGAGAGGAAAGCGTGAATGGACTAGTTCAACTACAGTGTGTGTGAGGCAAGTGACAAGACGGATAGAAACCTGCATTGTTATAGTTTTATTTACCAATTCCAGGGGTGACATTCTGTGATTTCATAAATGTACGATATTTCACATGCATGTAATGGCACCCCACCAACACTCAACTACAGTTCAAGTGAAATGACCAGTTATACCTGTTAGCACTGATCACACCCTAAAACTTTAAGTTCTGCTTGCAGCTACTGTTTCCTCTGGGATGGGGCTACAGTTGCATCTCATATGACGGCACTGCCTTAAACTAAAAGTGGATGTTATTCTCATTCTCGACTGGTCCACATTCCACCTTTTTCTAATCAAGAACGGCCCACACGGACAGGAAGACGAGCCTTTTTAACCGACAACCACAGTTTGTTGGTTTTGTGGATTGTTTAGAGGAAGGGAAATATGAAATTGGATATGATCATGGAATATACAGCCACAGATAGTTTCAAAGGATAGGTAAACCATTGCTGCATCCCAATTCACCTACTTATACTACGCCCTAAAAGTATGTACTCTTTTTGTGAAGAAAACGTACATATTTCTGAGTGTGTAGCATAGTAGGCAAGCTTTGGGACAAACTACTTTGTCATAACTGCCACTTTAACAGACAGCTGCCGCTTAGTTACAGGCATCCTATCACCGTTTAAACTGCCCTGTCAATCATCTTGTCACAGTTAAAATCCTCCACATTTAATTTAATTTCCTACCGTTTCAGAGAGAAATGTAGCAGCACGTTGATCTGCCAGTCGTGGGTCTTTCTTGCGGAGACTCTCCTCATATGTTTGCAATTTGAATATAATGATGCATTTAAAAGTTAATGACCAAACGTATTATTGTAAATGGATAACATTGAATATCTTTTCGTCAGGTTAGATACTGATTATTAATCACTCAGGTTGTTCTTTCTGCTCTTGAGGTGTTTGTAGTCAGAATGGGGTCAGTTCAGTGCAGCAGTGTGTTCTGGGTAATCCTGCTGGGAGAGAGAAACACACAGACCTTTTTTTTTCTCGGTATGCCATCAAACAGGTGATACTGATACCCAGCCACACGCCTTTATCTAAACCTCTCAAGTTAATCGTCGGACTCGCACATCTGCCATATTTGTAGGTTTTTTTTACCACTTTTTTGTTCAACACGGTCTCACTCCTATTCGTCACATATTGACGCTTGGTCAGTTCCCTTCGGCGTCACTTTTTAACGCACAGGGTACCCCTTTAGCGTAGTTTTCCGACGCACAGGGTACTCCATTGATTTCATTTGTTTGCCCAATGCGTCAGATCAAGACGCATTTAATTCTTTGCATTTGTAAAAGTAGACATGATTTTATGAATATTTTATGATTTTATTGAATATTCTACTTTTATATTTTGGCGCAACTCACCCCACTCCTACCCTAAACCTAACCACTTCTCAACAATATAAAACACGTAACAGGCAAATAAAAGTACAGTCACAGGTATTTACTGCAAAAACTGACCAAAAACAGTATAAAAGTATTAACTCATGTTGCATTCCAAGTCTTCTGAAGTCATACGATATCTTTGTGAAGAACAGAGTTGATCTTAATGTTTTAATCACTGAAATTATGATCCAACCCGCCACTCCACTCAGTCATATCTCATTCAAATGATACACCAGACTCTTTAGCATGACGCGATCAGCCACGAGACACACGAGAGCCAATGACCTTTTACAACCAAAGCTGACGTAATGACGCAATTGGTCACGAGACATACGACAGCCAATGCTATCAAAGCTGACGTAACGTTTCTTCCGGCGGCAATTTTTGAATTCATGATCTTCGGCGGATGGAGATGCTGATTGCTTTTGGGTCTTTTCTTCACACAAATCAATCGTTTGGCCTTGGAACACTTGGAATATTTGTACTTTTTGAATAAACTGTGGCTGCAGTCGTATCGGCCTGTTATATCCTGTTTTTTATAACACACAAATGGATAGGTTTAGGGATGGGGTTGGGTTACGTGTTCAAAACGTGAATAAAAAAAGAAAATAAATGTAAATGAAATCAGGCTGGCAAAATCATAACCCAATATATAGTTTCATCATGACGATAACCATGCCCAACGCGTCTGTATATGTGATATATTGAACAAGTTTTCAAATTAGTATAAAGTTGTTTAATGTTATTTTTCTAATACTGTAAAACGGTATTTTATTCGTTATTTGTGTTTATGAAAAGAAAAGTAGGTTTTGTGCATTTAGTGAATTAATTTATTTTCATTTACCATACCTGCGTTATGACGTCATCGCACGCTAGTTTGGTGCGCGCCCTTGATGTGCTTCATCATCCGCGTTCTTCTCTTAATTGTCTTGCTGATTTTCAGGTAACGGCAAAGTATAATGCACAAAACAAACTTTCAATTTAAGTATAAACACTGTTTAATAGTATATGAATGAGTTGTATGTGTTTAACGCTGTTATTTTAGACTTTAGTAAAAGTTTGTCATGAGTTCAGTGCGGTTGAGCACATGATTAGCATAAGAGCTCTGCGATTAGCGCTAAAGCCCGCCATATGAATGGTTAAACTACAAATAATATTTGAATCTATAAGATAATATTGTTTAGCATTATTAATTATCTTCAATTTACAGAGAATGAGAATGAGAATATGGATTGTATTTTTACATCATCATTATTATTTAGATAAAGGTTAAATACTAGTGAAAACGCCAAAGGGAACTGACCAAGCGTCAATATGTGACGAATAGGAGTGAGACCGTGTTGCCATGTTTGTAGTTCTAATCGAATCCTTGTCCAACTCGCAATGGGTTGTGGGCAATATATCAGCCAATATCAGAGATTCAGGTTCTAACCGGAAAAAGTAGACCATCCAGGTATCTTTGGAATACTCATTTTAACATACTACGATTTGGGACACACTAATTCTATTTTTGAATACTATTTAGGATGGATAGTATGCGAATTGGAATGCAACAATTGTCATTGTTCTATACTCTCCGCCCACTTTATTAGGTACATCTGTTCAACTGCTCATAACGCAAATCACATGCAGCAACACGATCGCTGCTGAAGTTCAAACTGAGCTTCAGATTGGGGAAGAAAGGTGATTTAAGTGACTTTGAACGTGGCGTGGTTGTTGCTGGTCTGAGGATTTCAGAAACTGCTGATCTACTGGGATTTTCACGCACAACCGTCTCTAGGGTTTACAGAGAATGGTCCGAAAAAGAGAAAAAATCCAGTGAGTGGCAGTTCTGTGGGTGAAAGTGCCTTGTTGATGTCAGAGGTCAGAAAAGAATGGCCAGACTGGTTCAGCTGATATAAAGGCAACAGTAAATCAAATAAGCACTTGTTACAGCCGAGGTCCTCAGAAGAGCATCTTTGAATGCACAACATGTGAGCTACAGCAGCAGAAGACACACCGGTGCCACTCCTGTCAGCTGAGAACAGCAAACTGAGACTACAATTCACACGACCTCACCAACAATAGAAGATTGGAAAACGTTGCCTGGTCTGATGAGTCTGGATTTCTGCTGCGACTTTCAGATGGTCGGGATAGAATTGGCCGTAAACACCATGAAAGCATGGATCCGTCCTGCCTTGTATCAGCGGTTCAGGCTGCTGGTGGTGTAATGGTGTGTGAGAGATTTTCTGGGCACACTTTGGGGCTCTTAGTACCAAATGAGCATCATTTAAACACCAAAGCCGACCTGATTATTGTTGCTGACCATGTCCATCCCTTTATGACCATCTTCTGATGGCTACTTCCAGCAGGATAACGCACCAAATCATCTCAAACTGGTTTCTTGTACATGACAGTGAGTTCACTAAACTCAAACGGCCTCCACAGTCTCCAGATCTCAATCCAATAGAGCAGCTTTGGGATGTGCTGGAACGGGAGATTCACATCATGGATGTGCAGCCGACAAATCTGCAGAAACTGTGTGATTGCTATCATGACAATATGGACATAAGTCTCGGAGGAATGTTTCCAGCACCTTGTTGAATCTCTGCCACAAAGAATTAAGGCAGTTCTGAAGGCAAAACCGGGTCCAATCTGTAGCAAGTTACTTTAGCTGAATTCGGAATTGCATACTACTCTCGAGCAGAATGGTAATATGCTATTCTGAATTCAGCCTTTGCCTGTTTTTGCTCCAAAGAAGGAACAACCTGTGCATGTCTCAGAGAGAATCAAATCAAATTTGAGGAGCAGAACTAGAATGTATAAATCACTCTTTTACATACAATGAAAGTGAAAATGACTCAAATTGAATTGGTTTCTCACAATGCATAAAAGGCGATATTTTGCTCTGGTTTCTAAAGTCATAGGATAGCTTGCCCACATTTACTGTTCTCTAAAAATGTGAAATCTCAATCTCGTGTGCATTTGCGTAAATGTAAATCTGCATGTCAAGAGGCATTGTGGCAGGTTTGACGGCAGTGACATCAGACGTGGCATATTGGAACGTTTGCAGCAATCTCTGCAAGAAACAAACCATGAGCCATTGTCACTGCACCCTTGATTACTCCAGGGTAATTGCCTCAATAATTAGTGAACTCAGTCACTTAATTATTTTATCCCAAGTCTCTGAGCGTTCTCTTAGAATCGCTAGTATTTGGGGTAAACAGTGGATTAGCAAGACTACAACCCACAGAGAAAACTAAAGATGTACTTACATAATTTGAAGTTAAGGCATTGAGATTCAGTGTGAAAATATATTTATGATTACAAATTTGTATGTTTTTAATCACATTATAGGTGCAATTAAAATTTAAGTGTGATCAGTTATTTATGCATTTATTTAAAATGGATGGATTGCACACACTAAAGGTGTTGATGGTCACTTGTGCCTGAGGGAGAACCTAACGTGTGATTGGTGCTTTACACCAGTAACAGTCCTCAGGAATGTTATGTAAATGTTCTGTCCATTTGAGTATGCAGATTTACTGCAGCGAACTCGCCACATATACTTTTCCTTAGTGGCCTTTAAACATCTGCATACACAGGCTTGCATGTCTGTGCGAAATATGCACACGGGCTTACACCCAACCAGACCCATTTTAATCAGGGACGTTGGAATAGAGACGACACATGAAAATGCTCTGTTGCCATGGTGACCAGCCAGGAAGGAGAGGTGTAGTGAGGGGAATATTCTGTGTGTGCGTGTGGGACAAACACACACATACATACATACACATTGTCAAAATCAGGTTTCAACCTGATCTGGTGACGGGTATCAGTATCAACTGTTTGATGGCATACAGAAAAAAAAACGTCTGTGTGTGTTTCTCTCTCCCGGCAGGATTAGCCAGAACACACTGCTGCACTAGACTGACCCCATTCTGACTACAAACACCTCAAGAGCAGAAAGAACAACCTGAAACCTGAGAAATATTAAGTTGGTCCTCAAACGGAGAAAGAGAGAACGTAATAGTTAAATGACGTATTTTAACATTGGAAAAATTGCATATTTCACCCCTAAGAACTTTTTTAATCTGCAAAGAATCAAATAGCCAACTCAAGAACAATATAAAATGGTTCTTGATAAAAGATACAGTTCTTAAATTGCAAAGAACCATTGAAGAACCTTTGTTTTTTTACAAGCCCAATTGTGACACCGTCTAGAGAAAGGGCAATGAAGCAGCTCCTTCCCACACACACACACACACGCTCACACACGTTTACCACCGTCCACCCCCTGCTGTTCACACTGCATGACCTATTTCCTGTTTCAAACAATGGGCAGATGACCCAATCAGATGGCAGTGGAAACTGTGTTTGTGAGAATGTGTGTGTGGGAAGGTTCCCCTCAACCTCAAAGACTATTAGGAATTACTTACAAACTAGAGTTGGGTAATGCCACGCATTTGTTTCCAATATCATAATGCCACACACACACACACACACACACACACGTGCGCCTATTAAAGTATTAAGCATATTAAAGCATAAAAGTATTTGCGTCTATTTGAATTATTTAAATCATATTTTCAAAATGTATAGCCTATATTCAGATTCCTTAGGATCCGCATTAATTAATCTGTTAATTGTGAAAACAATTAAATCTATTCAGTTAAGAATTCTGAACATGGTTCAGTAATGGCTATTTAAACAAACAAGATTGGTATTGATAATTATATATATATATATATAAACCTGGTTATTTATATAACAGACTGACAAATATGCATAATTTTAGGTTTATTAGTTTGGATGGACTAATGCAATTCAAATACATAGGCCTTGGATACTTTAAAAGTGTTCTTCTTTAACTCCTTCCCTGCCAACGTTTTTTTTTATTATTTTTTTTTATTTAAGTTGCCAGCCAACGGCAGATCATTTTCTGGTCATTTTTACAAAACTTTCATGGCCCCCCAGAATATTTTGTCGTATGAATATCTGAACATGCGTATCAAAAGAAAGAACTCTGCTTTTAAACAACAAAAACGCTTTATTCTAGCATCATACACTCTTTTTTTTATCAACACTTGAATGTGGGTTTCATAAAAAAGCAACATTTTCAACAAAAAGCTGAAAAAATCATGTTTTTTTCCCCCAAAGACACCGAGCATAAGCAATGCTTTTACTGCTTTTTGCTTCTTCGCCTGTGTTTTGAACCGGAGATTCAGTATTCTTTCAGATGTGTGCCCCCTACCATATAACAGTGAAAACGCAGAAAGCCGGAACGTTCCGTCAGTGGCGGGGAAAGAGTTTATAATTAAAGATACACTAACTTTTAAACTGCATGTGAAGAACATTGTTTTGGTTGTGCTTCGGCTCTGCTCCTTTGCGCGCGGATTGTTGTGGCTCGAGGCACCGGTGGAAACACGGATAGGCCTTCATGATTTTATCAGAGCGGATGGACAGTGTCTTTGTTTTTACACCGGAGAGTTTTGCCGCTTTGAATGATCCATGCTCAATTTTTCTCGTTCGTTGTAACAACTTACATTCAATTACACGGTTCACGCTACTCACAGCCAGACTGTGGATATGACGTGGCACACACCGGCTAATGATGTATTAGTGCAATTTCCCGCAAAATCTGTCCCGACAGCACTAAAATATAAATCATTATTATACGCTTATCAAAGTGTGTTTGTGTAAAGAAATGGTTTGGAACACTTAATAACAGTTCGTTATTTTTTTAATCAGAACAGTTATATAGTGTTGTTTTAATATTATTTTAATAATGTGACCCTGGGCCACAAAACCAGTCATATCATGAAATTGAGATGTATACCTCATCTGAAAGCTGAATAAATAAGCTTTCCATTGATGTATGGTTTGTTGGGATAGGACAATATTTACAACTATTTGAAAATCGAATCTGAAGGTGCAAAAAAAATCTATATATTGAGAAAATCCCCTTTAAAGTTGTCCAAATGAAGTCCTTAGCAAAGCATATTACTACTAATAATAGCCTACATTTTTGAGATATTTACGGTATGACATTACAAAATATCTTCATGGAACATGATTTTTACTTAATATCCTAATGATTTTTGGCATAAAAGAAACATTGATAATTTTGACCCATACAATGTATTGTTGGCTATGTGCGACTTATGACTGTTTTTGTGGTTCAGGGTCACATATAATTTAATAATACTAAATATAATTTAAATAACAATAATGAACTTAAACTTTTTGTTTGTAAAGTCAATTATTACTAGCTTTTATGTATTTATTTATTTGAGCAACTGCACAATTTACTTCACTTTTGGCAAATCTGGATGTTTAAAATTTCATTTCTTAAATTCTTTGTATCTCAAATGAATGTTTTCCCAAAAATGAAAATTTGATTTATCAAAATAATTTACTCTCCCTCATTTTCTTCCAAACCCATATGTTTTTCTTCTGTAACATAAAATGAGACATTAGAAGAATGACAGTCTCGTTCACATTCATTGAATGGAAAAAAAGATGCTATGGAAGGTAATGCAGACCGAGGCTTCAGTTCATAACCTTCTGCCCAACGTGTTTTGTGTTCCATTTAAGATAGAAAAGTAATGCAGGTTTGGAACAACATGAAGGTGAAATAAATGTCAAGAATATTCATTTATGAGTGAACTTCTCATTTTGCATTATTAGATTTCATGCAGTGGTCTAAGATCAATATACCCACTCAGTTTTCATCCATATCTCTGCACAACTTTCTTAGAAAACACCATTTCACACTCCTCACTCTTTATGTTTCTCCTTGACCCCTTTTCCAGTCTTTCTCCTTTTTATACTCCAGTCATCTCTCTCTCTCTCTCTCTCTCTCTCTCTCTCTTCCATTCACATTTAGTCTGAGAGGCATGACTGAATGCTTTCTGACAGCCATTGCTGATAAATAAAGCAATTGACAGTCTGAATGCTTCCCTCAGGTGAGACTCAACACACACTCACGTCCAATCGTCCTTCACACTTTTACTGTAATCTCATCATTTAATTTAATCTATTGTACAGCTGCAATCATGCACACACACCTAGCGATGTTTGCTTGATTTGAGTTGTGCAGTAGATGATATCCATATACCACAAAACACACTGTTTGTGTGTGTGTGTGTGTTTCACGGCTAATCACGTTTGACCGCACTGATAGGTTGAAAGCCACATTTTGGCCAACAATTCACCCGTCATGCCCTGAAGGTTAGCAGCAGCCATGAAAAACACTCACACAGGTTACTGTATATCAGGGCGGTAAGGAAGCATCTTTGTTGTTTGACTTCCTCACAGGAAGAGGGTGCAACTCCCTTAGTTGATGGAGAATATATATACACATTAAAGTTGAACATTGCTGAGCAAGGTGAATATAGCACAGAATATACAGTTTTTTTTGTTCAGGCCTTTGTCAAGATTAAATGAAAAGAGTAAGAAATAAAAAATACAGATTCAATTCAGTTTTTTCCCCCTCATAATGTGTCCTGGAAAATTCTATGCTCAATTGTAGATAAGTGGCTCGACAGCTCACCCTGCTGGCTGGTGCGACGCAGTGACATTATGATGCATGGCTTATATTCAGAGAAGCATACTAACAAACTAGTCTTGCTATTGCTCTTATATTGCACATTTGCAGCCTCTTTCTTGAGTTATCGTTTGATAAAGTCACCATCACATTTTTTTTTTAAATGATGTATTATAAATTATCTGTGCACATTTTTAAATGCATGTGCCCCTATAATCAGAATAACTTCCCCTCCGACATCTTCTCTTCTCTAATGACGAGGGCAGGGAAACCTGTTACTCACATGAGATCCACCAATAGCAAACCACAAACATCCAATCAATTCTCGATGTCCAAATCAAGTCCCACCCTACATTTGTTCTTGTCTGAGAAGCGGTTGTCATGACAAATCGGATCCTCCCTCGAAATTGGGTCTCCCCAAATTGTCAGTTAATGATTATTATAATAAAGTATATTAGGAATGATATTAATTCAAAATACGCATATTTACTATATAATGTTGACGAAAACACATTAGTGCATAATAAAACCAATTAAATGTAATTTCTTACACTTGACTTAATAAATAATAAGAAGAAGAGTAGACTATTAAGTGAATAATTGAACATTAATTTGCTTCATTTATTAACTGAAATATTTGGACATTTAACACATAATTACATTAAAGATAATTGAGAATATATGTAGAGCAAGTGCAAATGTGTGTAAGCTATCAGGCTAATCGATTATCTGTATGCTATTCTAGTATATAAGCTAACTAGTAGAGACATAAATGGTCATTATAACGTGAAACAGCATTTATCATAACATGATTTTGTAGGAATTGTAATCAGGTGCTAAAGAGAGTACCTGTTAAAAGCAATCTGAACCAATGGGATCGCTTGGGGTCCTAAAGGAGACCATTTTTCAGGGTCACCACCATTTAACTCAGATATACGTTACAATAAGGAACAACAACAACAACAAAAAAAACTATGGCAACTACTGTTTCATGGCAAATTTACGTTCAAATATTTCTACACAAAATTGGATTAAAAAAAAAAAAATGTAAAAAAAAAAATAATTGAATGAAATTCACAATTTAACATGCTGATGAGGGCTATTTATAAAAATAGTGCATACTGCTAAAGTGTAGTGTGTATATGCAATATAGCGACAGCATTATTACAATCCACTCCACAACAAAAAAAACTTCTACAGGACACTTGTTAACATAATTAGTTTTATTATTTTCGTAGCTAATTTACAACAAGCATCTCACTGAAATGAAACATCTTTTATAATTCGATACTTTCATTGGTAAATCTCTCTTTTAAGATAAATCATTTAAATATACTTTTGCATCAGATGGCATTGTTGTATTTTCATAATATTCTTTTTTAAAATAAAAGCAATATGTTCAATCTGTTCAGGATAATTAGAATATGGCAAATACAAATCAATAAAATACATTTGATTCTTTCAAATAAATTAATAAATTCAACTCATAATTCATTATAGTAAGAGTGAATTAATATATTTCTCTTGGTAATACATTGTGTTGTGTGTGTGTGTTTTGTGCAGCTCATTCAGACAGCAATATATGTTCTCATTTTTTATTAGTTATGTGGCTAATAATATGATTTGGGAAATTTATGTATGGGCTAAGTTTAGAAAAGTATCAGTATGTGGTATGTATAATGCGTGCAATTTTTTTTAAAAATATTTTTTTGAAATTTCACAGTAAAGTTGAATTTTTTACTTTCAGGTTTCACATTTGATTGTGTGCAGCTCCACTTTGGAAACCACAGCAAAAGCGTCTCAGTCTTCACACAAAACCCCCATGTAAACAAAGCAGTAAACAATGAAATAAACCATTATATAAAATCTATAAATAAAAATACCGGCAAGAAAGAAACTGTCACTGCACTCCAAACACACTTAAATATCGAAATTCAAACGCAAAAAAGGTCAAAAGAAAATAAGTGAAAGTAAACAAGCCTCCAGATTGCTCTGTTTTCTATCGTTCATCATGTCTGATCAAATCTTTCCTTTAATAAGTGCAAATGTGTTTCACTTCATCTTCTTATTATCACCTACAAAAACTGTCTGTGTTTCCATGAATCACGATGGTAAAGTTCATGGCATTGATTTAATGAAATCTCACTAAATCCCATGCAAACCACTGGACTGTGTTCTGGACGCTCCACGGTTTTCGTCCTTACTTTAGACCTTGAATATGACGCCCTCTGAGCTCAAAGCACCGTATCGATTTTTACCGCATCGCTGTCACGGCACAAAAGGGTAAAAAAGCCAATTTATCATTCTGCCATTCTCATGTCGGCCAGGGTGGGCGCTTTGTCAACCCTCTCAGAATTATGGGTAAAACTGTTTACAAATGAGTGAGAAGGGCAATTAGTTGGGGCCAGGATTTGGATTGTTAAACTTGGCTAACTATGCTGATTATTCCCTGGCATTACAGCCATTAATTTATCTTATCAAACATAATGAACCCATGATCGTATTCCAATAAAACTCCGGCATCATTAAGACCCGCTCCTCTTCACAAAATAATCGACCCACCAATTAACTGGTGTGATGATGTCTACTGACTGGCCATTGAGATGCATCAAAGTAGTCTCATTGGTTCGATTACGAGAGTTAATTATAATCTGATACACAGCATTAAAAACATTGTACAATACACCATTTTCCTGATAGTGTTTGTGTGTGTGTGTGTGTGTGTGTGTGTACATAGAGTTTATAGATGGGCTGAATGAATGGCCATTAAGGCTACGTTCACATTGCAGCTGATTGGGGCAAACATAAAAAATGAGCCAATCACCTGAGCCGTAAACATCATGTGACTGAAGTCACAGAAAAACCACATCTTGACGGCGCTGAATTTCCAACCCGATCTCATGAGAAAAACGATTTTACAAGGTGGCGATTTCTTATGAATTCATATAATGTTTTTTTAACTCTTTCCCCGCCATTGATGGTATTTTCCGGCTTTCCGTGTTTTCACTGTTATATGGTAGAGGGCGCTATTACACATCTTCTGAAAGAGTACTGAATCTCCTGATCAAAACACATGCGAAAAAGACGCAGAAACAAGCGATAGCATATGTAAGGATGTAAAATAACGCGATCAGCAACATTAAACAGCATATAAATCAAAACTGCCTAATGTTACTGAAAGAAATGTCGACCCAGGACGAGCTCTGGGACTGTGAAGCTTTTGGGGGTGTTGATGGACTCAATCTTATCCATCTGTGTTTGATCATCGTTCTGAATCTGATCTGGTTGTAGTCTTTGACAAAAACTTGATTTTCTCAGCTTTTTCCTCAAAATGTTCCTTTGTTTATGAAAATTGCCCACATTTAAGTGTTGATAAAAAATGCATGTGGCTAGAATAAAAGCAGAGGGTCTGTTCTGTCTTTTGATATATTGCATGTTCAGATATTCATAGAACAAAATATTCTGGGGGCCATGACATTTTTGTGAAAATGATAAAAAATGCAGGTGGTGGCTGTCAACTTTTTAAAAAAACACTGGCGGGGAAAGAGTTAAAAATAGGCGTGAAGCTCCACCCCTAAACCCAAACGTCAGTGGGGCATGGGCAGATTGTTTGAAAATGGGATCATACGAATTAGCCAACAATTCACCAAAACACAAAATATCTATGAGATTGTGTTGATTTTCTGATGACAGTACATGCAGTCCCAAAGCTAACGACTATCCTGAGCTGTGATTTCAGCATACGAGAAAAGCATTCAACAAAATATGATAAAATGTTTGAAATGTATATATATATATATATATATATATATATATATATTAAGTTATATTTCATCAAAATAAGCTACTGCTTTAGAATGGCTTTTAAAGGAGAAGGATTCTCAGAAAATGGTGTAATTACGGCACCTACCAGCGTGAACCATGTTTACCGGCCAAACCTTGACCTCCTGGTGTGTATAATCAGGTTAGTTTACAACATTTTAACCCCTTAACTGTTACTTTTTTCATATCACATATTTTAGTAATCATCATAAATTAGGTATCATTCGGAACATTGCAAACTCAAAATTCATTGGACATTGCGTTACCATGGAAGCGGTACTCTAAATTCTTTAAGCAGGCTTCTCCCCTAGTGGGCGATGTCAGGTTTCATATTTCAAAATGTATTTCAAACTTTATAATCAAAACCTTTTCTAATCTTGACAAAACACACATTGTCGGAAAGGTCCAAGTCTCAAGGTTCCATATTTTATGATAGAATTAACATTTGGACAGAATGTATTAATTTGTTACAGGAGAATGCATAAAAAAATTCAATGGAATGTGGTTGACACCCGGTGGCTACTTTAAGTACAGCGCCTAAACAAAATCTCATAGGAACGTACATTTTTGTGACATCGGGCACCTATTTTAACGATCTGAGCGCATGGTCTGAAGCGCATGGTGCAGGTCCACTTAGGGGATGCCTGAATCCACTTTTGCTAGTTTTAGGACGAAAAAAACAGTCGACGCACCCGGCGCATGGTCCAAAAAGGTTGTCCCTAGTCTCTTAATGAGTCATGGGTGTGTTTTGGGCATAACGTGCAATAAACCAATCAGAGTCTCACTTCCCATTCCCTTTAAAAGCCAGTTGCGCTTGCGCCATGGCGGATTCGCTATTTACATGGAGGAATTTGCAAGCGGAAAAACTGAACGCTTCTCTAGCTAGTGAGGAAACGGATCTGCTCGTCCAATGACGCCATGCCTGCTTGCTTCTCATTACTGCAAACAGGTAATTCTGATACATGCAATGATTATCCATTATGACATGTAGGCATTTTGACAGTCTGAATATATTTATGTACACAATAATAATCTTTGACATTTTAATCCTTTAATTTTTCATATTTAAAAATGTTTGTGTGCTGCTGCCCTGTGTGTGTAATAAGCAGAGTGTGTACCCGCCTATAGGCACATATTACTAACACACCCTTTAAATAACACAAAAAATACTGTGCTATTGACTTTAGACCAGGTTTTTGCTGGTCAATGCCGCAGTCGTTTAGTTGCCTCAAAATAGCAACGCGCCAACAATGCTCCTGAACACACCTGGTTTTCAGACCAGAACAGATGGCGCGAGTGCATTTGCTATTTAAACATTTGCTAGTGTCTTCTTTAAAACAAGACCAAACTACAACTATTTGCATTTTCACGTCTATTCTCAAAAAGGGGGGTGACAGTTAAGGGGTTAACTTAACATTCGGCATAAAATGCTTGATTGACCTTTGCTGTGAAAAAGACAGAGGACAGCCACTGGCTACATAAACAAAAATGATATTATATGATTTAAATAATGCCTAAAAATGTCAAGGTATTCCTCAGGTTTCAGAAGCGGTGACCGGTGTCTGATATGGGCCAGATTTAAAAGGTCAACCTCACACACAAAAAACGGATTTGAGCAGAAAGGTGAAACTCGTCCTGCGGTGTGAACGTAGCCTTTCAGCACAAGTGTGATCTAAACCAAACCGAAATCCAACGGGCATGTAAAAATTACGCCGTTTAATAATTGGACGATGACTTCAAGATCCAAGCATGGCTAAAATTCGTTACATTATGAAAAGATTAAGGAAGAGCCCGATATTGCACATTAAAGAGCAGCCTGGAGTCTTTGTGTTTGAGAGCTGTGGCGCTCGGGGAAATAATCCGACCGAGCAAATTAATTTCAGCTCAGAGGAAAACATCAATCAGGCTATTGCAAGAAGATCCAGATAGAAGGCGGCAAATGTTACAAAATCCATGTTGGCATGTGTCTAAATGTGCATGTTTACATGTAAGCGCAAGAAAATCAAAGAAAACAGACTCTGGAATATCAAGCATGTGGCTTTCTATGATGTGCAGAATTAGAGTCGCGGTCTGCGACGCTCCTTTTTTTCTTCTTATCCATTCAATGTGATGATGAACTAGCTGCAAACGATTTAAGGGGAACATTCGAAGGGCTGAGGCCCACTCAAAGCTTCCTGGATCTCAGGAAGCACACAACAAGCACTTCAAATTTGTAAAAGGAATTAAACGCCCTTGATGCTGATAACTGTGGGTGAAGAACGTCAGTCTCTGAGTAGTCGTAATATCTTTGATATTGAAGATTTCAGCGCATTATTGATACTGATAAATATACTTTCATAATTCAGTTCGATTCACCTTTAGTATTGTAAAACGAGCTCCTTTAATCAGGAACAGCTCTTGAAAGTCTCATTCCAGTAAAAGCCAAGGCGGTCGCTCATCTCTCTCCACTTCCTGTCTTGTTGGGAGAGAGCGAGAGGGAATCTGACAATATACAAAATTTCTTTGTAGCATCCCAGTTCGTGACAGAGTAAAAACAGCTCACCAGTCCTGTGTGAGAGGACATAATTCAGAGAGAAAGCCAGAAAGAAACCGAGAAGGACTGAGAGAAAGACAGAGAAAGGAAGTTAAAAGCAGAAAAAGGAAGTTACAAAGCTAGGGAAAGGAGGAAAAGAGAGGCAGATGCGGTGTGGGCAGCTCCTGTGCTGTTCCACTCCGTCATTTCCTGGTGTCTCTGTGACTTCTCCCTGCCTTTCACTCTTCCCATCTCTCCCTCTCTCTCTCTGTCTGTTTCTCGTGAGCTCTACGAGTCGGAGCGCCGCGGTCCAGGGCAGGCAGGCCGAATGGTGACTGGGCGAGGTGGTTTGGCTCTGGATGGACTCTCACAGACGCTCCCTGGTGGGAATCCAGATATAAGGCCCTGACTGCTCCTCAATCACAGTTTTCACCTTGTGATAAACCTCCTCGAAGCTGTCGCCCTCCACGATCGCTGCGATACAGACAGAACAACGTATCAATCAAGCATTTTGTCACGTTCACATTGATGTTTCCATGTCTTTTATTATGTAATTGGTGGTCATAGCCATGTTTCCTGTTTCATGTCGTGGGATTCCCTGTTCCCCTCATGTGTTCCTGCCATGTGGTTCCTTAGTTCAAGTGTCATTTTCTGATTGGTTTATTGTCTTGTCAGGTGACTATCAGTCCTTTCTTTTCATTGGTTCATTGTGTTGCTTACTTTCAGGTGTGTCTTATTTCATTAATCCTTGTGTAAATATAGCCCTCAAGTTTCCATTGTGCCTTGTCTAGCTTTGTTGTTGTAGCCTGCTGTCGGTCAAGTCAGGTGAGGTGAGGCGAGGTCAAGTCAATTTAGGTGAGGTCAAGTCAGTTGAGATCAGGTGAGGTCAAGTCAAGTTAGGTGAGATCAGGTGAGGTCAAGTCATGTTAGGTGTGGTCAAGTCAAGTCAGGTGAGCTGAGGTCAGGTAGGGTCAGGTCAAGTCAGGTGGGGTCAAGTCAAGTTAGGTGAGATCAGTGCTGCGTTCCAGTTAGTTTTAATTATGCCCTTCACTTGCTAACTTCCCTCCGTCTTGTTCACTCGGATGTGCGTCACTGCTTACGTTGCATGAGTGCCCACTACTGGCAGAACCTTCGCAATGGACTGAACTAGAACGTCCTAAGCCCTTGATCACTTGGAATCCACTATGGAGTTCATTTATTTTATTTTTTTTCCTTTACGAAATTGTTTAACGCAGCATTCTATATGTATATAGGTGTGTTTGGGTTGTTTTAAATGTTTTTAAAATAATTAAAATATCATAGAGTTGATTTTTTTCTCTGAGATTAGTGAGTTACTTACTCTTGTCTGTGCTAGTTATTCATCTGTAATTTTTCTTGGTGAATTCAACATACATGAAAACTCTGTGCAATACAACGAATTGATGTCTGTTCTGGAGTGTTTCACTTTAGCTCAACATGTACATTTTGCTACTCACTCCAGGGGTCATACATTGGATCTTATATGTACATCTGGCTTAAATAATATTCTTGTTAGTGGAACTGATTTTGCATTTTCAGATCACAAACTCATAAACTTCAGTTTTAGTTTTCCAGCATCTATATCGCCTGTAAAAAAAATGCTCACTTATCGTAAAGTTTGTTCTGTGGATCCATCTGCTTTATCAAATTCACTAAGGGCTTCTACTTTGTCAGATTGTTTACTTTCTAACTGCCCATCAGAAATCTGCAGCATCTATAATAATACCATTTCCCAAATACTTGACAAACATGCTCCTAGACTGGTTCCATCTGCACGTGTTTCACCATGGTTCACTCTGGAACTCCGAGCAATGAAAGCTATGGGTCGTCGCTTGGAAAGACTGTACAGGAAAACTGGACTCATTGTCCACTCTTTGGCTATGAAGGAACACTTGCTCAACTAGCGTACAGCCCTCAATGCTGCAAGATCCTCATATTTCTCCTATACTATTAATAATTCCATGTGTAGGCCAAAATCCCTGTTTGCTATAGTCAACAATCTCATTAATCCTCCACAACATGTTATTTCTGGCTCTGAGGTGCTTGTGAATAATTTTTCACATTACTTTTCGGACAAATTTAAGTCAATCACTGCATCCATTTCCAAAGACACCCCTCTTACAACTGACTCAAATGTTCACTTGATGTCAGCTGACTCGGCTTACTCCACAAGCTCTCTCTCTGCTTTTACTCTCACTACTTCCGCTGCCATAGGTGATCTAATTGTGAAGTCTAACTCTACATCTTGCCAGCTTGACCCTACTCCGACTGTTTTGCTCAAGATGAGTGTTCGTGAGGTTGAACCTTTCATAACACATATGATAAACTCTAGTTTAACATCTGCTATTGTTCCAGCAGAATTAAAACTGGCTGCCGTGACCCCCATTCTTAAAAAAATTAAGAATAATATGAATAATTATAGGCCAATCTCAAATTTACCATTCTTGAGTAAAATCCTTGAAAAAGTCGTGGCTTCACAATTGAGATCTTATTTAAATGCTAATGGCCTTTTTGAACCTTTTCAGTCAGGTTTTCGCACGTCACATAGCACTGAAACTGCTCTTCTTTGTGTGGCTAATGATATTCTTCTGTCTATAGATTCAGGGTTAATAAACATCTTGATTCTTCTGGATCTAAGCTCTGCATTCGACACAGTCTGCCATGAAATACTAATTTCTCGCCTTTCTGATATCGGCATCACTGGTTCTGCTCTTTCCTGGCTCATCTCCTACATCAGTGACAGAAAATATTACATCACTATACAAGGGTATAAATCTGCCACTGCTCTGCTTTCACAGGGTGTTCCTCAGGGTTCAGTTCTTGGTCCACTTCTGTTTATCATTTATATTTATCCACTTGGTAACATCATATGCAGGCATGGACTTCAGTTTCACTGCTATGCTGATGACATCCAAATTGACCTCACTACCAGCTCTGATAGGCCATCATTGCCTAACTCACTTACTGCATGTATCAGGGATATCAAGCAGTGGATGTCCTTGAATTTCCTTAAACTACATAATAGCAAAACTGAATTCCTGATGATTGGCTCTGCAACCTCAGTCAATAGGATGGACCTGTCCTTTGAAATTCATTAACAATTTATGTTAAGCCTTCTTCATCTGTCCGTAATCTTGGTGTCTTATTTGACTCATCAATATCTTTTTCCTCTCATATTTCTTCTGTTGTTAAAAACTTTTTTCCATCTACGTAATATTGCACGTCTTCAATCTTCTCTCACTCAGTCTGATGCTGAAATATTAATTCATGCATTAATCACATCCCGTCTGGATTATTGCAATGCTCTATTTCTTGGTCTTCCTAAAAAACGTATTGCACGGTTACAGCATGTTCAAAACTCAGCAGCCTGAGTTCTCACCTCCACCAAGAGCTCTGCTCAAATAACTCTTTTACTGCATGACCTTCACTGGCAACCTGTGGCATCACGTATTCACTTCAAGGTATTACTTCTAACATTTAAGGCATTAAATGATCTCGCACCTCCATATCTGTCTGACCTACTACACCCCTACTCTCCTGCCCGGTCCCTCAGATCATCTGAGCTTGGTCTTTTGTCCTTTCCTCGTTTTCGATTGTCCACTGTAGGTGGTAGGTCATTTAGTGTCAATGCTCCTAAATTATGAAATTCACTTCCCTTACCATTGCGTAATTTATCATCTCTGTCTACCTTCAAGACTCAGCTAAAGACATATCTATTTAATTTGTATTTTGATTAATGTGGCTATATAAGACCTGTGCTTGCCAAGTGTACTGTCTAACACTATGTGAAGCGACCTTGAGCTTTGGAAAGGCACTATATAAATAAATAAACTTCTTCTTCTGTGTAAATCGTGTGTAAAAACATGCGTTCATACACTGTGCATGAATGCAATGTAAAAACAGTTATTTTGCATATTTTGCTGCATTAAGATGTATAAATAATTTGTAATACCATTCTTGCCTTTTTAGTGATACAGTTCATAAAAACAGTAATGTAATTTTCATGCAATGTTTGTCTAAATCATATGTAAAGCTGTTAGTAAATCTGGCCATTAGTGTGGCCTAGTAATTAGTAAATGTGTTTTCTTCCAGAACACTAGAGGGCGTTGCATGAAACTTACCAGAGAAGCACTCCAGGAAATCTTGCTCCAGTTTGATAGCGCGGTCCATACCTTTCCTGGCTTGTTCCTCAGTTAAACGTGTGTTGATCTCTCTGGATAATACAGCACAGATCCCATCAGTTGTCAGTTTCAGCTAAATTTACGGCTAAACATACATAGGCTCAATTTTGAGTTGATTGATGAAGTATTTGTGTAGTTGTTTGCAGTTACGTACAGGACATTCTCCAGTGATTTGGGCCGTACGAAGATGGCGATTGGGTGGAGCTGTGCAGCCTGTAGCCTACGAACTGCATTTGCGGACACATCCAGAATACAGTGCTTTCCCTGCTGCTCACACAAAAATACACACACATATTAGGATTAGCAAAAATGATACACAAGTTCATTGTTTTGTCCAGGGCTTGACATTAACACCCGCCAAATGCGTGTGTATTTCAGCAGTGGCGTGTAACGCAGTCACTCCGGGTTGAATTTTATATATATAATATATACATTGTTCAATTGTAGTCTTTTAAAAAGGCATCTGGAAATATCTGAAACGCTTCTAATACTCATTTTCCTCAGAATAGATACACAATACCAGCTACTCTTTCTCTCTCTCTCATCTCTCCGACAGCGATTGACACACAAACCTGCCTCTCCTCACTCGCTCAAATCATTTGCTCCAGATGAATACTGTAGGTGTTACAGGGCTTGAATTTCGGCGTGGGATTACATGTATTGCAAACACTCAAAGTGCGCGCACATAAAGCTGCCTCTCAGGACTAAATTGAGTTATTTTTTGCTGCTTATTGCTCTTAAACAGTCAAATACACACAAAATAATGTCCAAATGCCGGTCTTGGCGAGTATTCACGTAAACACAGTCAGTTATGTTTTAAGTGAACATAAACAGTT
This sequence comes from Rhinogobio ventralis, assembly GCA_039654625.1. Lineage (NCBI taxonomy): Eukaryota > Metazoa > Chordata > Actinopteri > Cypriniformes > Gobionidae > Rhinogobio > Rhinogobio ventralis. Next base: position 46,684,592 of record CM077194.1, read on the forward strand.
GATAAAGAAAACGTGTAACAGTATAATGGATCCGTGCGTCAGGTCTTAAAGTGACAGCAGCCTAAATATGAGATAATGTTTTTTTCCCATGATATCAATGTCAAAAGGGAGTCCTGAGTGGCTAGTAACTTTGGAAAACCACTAGCCACAATGGCTGGTGAGCAAAAAAGTGGTTTTGCCCAAAACTCTGATCTGACCTGTTCTGCCACCTCTCGGACGCTCTGAACGCTGGTTCCGTACAGGTGGCTGTTGTACTGGCCCGCCTCAATGAAACGATGGTTCTGAATGTCTTTCTCCATCTGTTCCCGCGACGACACAAAATGGTAGTCCCGCCCATCCACCTCATACTCTCGCTTGGGTCGTGTCGTATCTGAGAAAGAGCGATGATCATCTCATGACTATGAAATCAATTACACTTAATGGCAGTCTGTGACGGGTGTGTTGAAAATGGCTGTTTACTGCTTATCGTAAGTGAAGAAGCTGTTGGCAGAGACATTTTGGGCAAGTTTCAAAATACATTTTTTTTATGAAATCACAACTATGAAAGCAAAATATAATTCATTCCTGTGATCAAAGCTGAATTTTCAGCATCATTACTTCAGTCTTCAGTGTCACATGATCCTTCAGAAATCATTCTAATATGATGATTTGCTGCTCAAGATACATTTATGATTATTATCAATGTTAAAAACAGTCATGTTGCTTTATATGTTTGTAGAAACTGTGATGCACTAAAATTTAAAAGGTTGGGGTATGCTTTTAAAAAAGTGACACTAACACTTTTATTCAGCAAGAATGCATTAAAGCCACAATATGTAATTTTTCTCCGCTAGAGGTCGCTTATTCAAAGTTGTAGCTTGATGACGCCTTGATTTCGCAGAGCATTTATTATGCCACAGATGAGCGTTTCCGCTTCTTCCGCTCATGAGTATGTGAGGTAACGCAGCGCTGTTTATCATATTAGATACATTTAAGTGTGTTGAACGTGATGTTATAATGCTACTCTGTGCGTTCGCTCAGCAGAGACTATGACACTTGTTCACACTGCAGTGATACATGGTACTCGCGGTAAATCAAGAAAAACAATAAAAACTAACTGTGTTGAGCTGTATAACAATGATTAGTTTTCTGTTGATGAATGTCTCCAAACAGTTGCTCACCTGTCTAATAAAACACATCATATATTAAAGCGTCTTTGGTGTTTCCATGGTTTCTACAAAATAAAAAACGGAAATCAAGGGTAACGGGGGTATGATGTCATTGATAGGCGACGCACGGACACGGTTCGTGTCCTGGTTAAAATTGCTTATTTCTGGAAACATTGGAAACACTTGGGATAATGCAAGTACACAAGTCAACAAAATATATAAAGATTGTTCTAGTGGTTTTTGGATATTTTAATCTAAAAATCTTACATATTGTGCCTTTAAATTGATCAAAAGTGACAGTAAATACATTTATGTTACAGAAGATATTCATCAAAGAATCCTGAAAATTGTATCATGGTTTCCACAAAAATATGAAGCAGCACAACTGTTTTTGATAATAATAATAATAATAAATGCTTGTTGAGAACCAAATCAGCATATTAGACTGATTTCTGAAGATGGAAATTGCCTAAAGCAAAATCAGACCATTGTTGAGAAAGCTTTTGGCACTTTTGTGAGCTATATGCATCTGAGCGTGACAACAGAGTTGAGAAATACTTACGAGGGACACAAGAGCCAAACTTGTCTGGGAACTCTGACAGCAGGTCATCATTCACTCTGTCCTTCACCGGGCCCAGAATAATGATCGGCCTCGCGTAGTGCACTAAACAGGATGAGAGATGAGACAGAGACTCTACGAATACATACACTAGTAGACAAAGCAAAAATGGAAGTGAGGAGAAAGAACAATATGACATAAGCTAAAAAACTCAGTGGCTCAGTTCCCAACCCTAGTGACCCTAGTGTGCTCCCCATACAAAAACTTTAGGCAGCAAAATGAAGCTTAGAAAATGCTTAATTTTGCAAAACATCCATTGAAGTGCAGCACAGGCCCATCAAGTTGAAAGAATCGTCACCACCTTTCTCCTCTCTAGCAATGGCCCGGATAGTTAGTATGCATCATCAATAAGGTTAATACTGAATGCGGCATACTGTGATGATGAATATGTCCAGCTCACTGTACACATACGGTAACCTACACAGAAAAAAACAAAGTATACTTTGCACGTTTTCTTTGTGGATAAGGCTGACAAGTTTTTAAAAATATATATTTTTATTCAGTACTGAAAAGCAAGTGTCAAGAGTACCTGAAAACCAGGGCTTAAAGGTATAGTTCATCCAAAAATAAAAAATTCTGTCATTAATTACTCACCCTCATGTCGTTCCAAACCCGTAAGACTTTCATTCATATTCAGAAAACAAATGAAGATCTTTTTGATGAAATCTGAGAGCTTTCTGTCCCTCCATTGACCACTATACCACTACCACTTAGCCAAAATTTTCTGAAGAGACTCGATCACTTTATGATGAACAGATTAAATTTAGGCTTTTATTCACATATTAACATTCATCAACATATACGGAAGCTCAAGCATGATCGCTTGATATGAGGATATGAGGATAATGAGGTTCATTCTGGTGCTACGCAGCACGTTTGAGCTTCAGCAGGAACCAGTGAGGTTCATTCTTGTGTTACGCAGCACGTTTGAGCTTCAGCAAGAACCAATGAGGTTCATTCTCGTGTTACGCAGCACGTTTGAGCTTCAGCAAGAACCAATGAGGTTCATTCTCGTGTTACGCAGCACGTTTCAGCTTCAGCAAGAACCAATGAGGTTCATTCTCGTGTTACGCAGCACGTTTCAGCTTCAGCAAGAACCAATGAGGTTCATTCTCGTGTTACGCAGCACGTTTCAGCTTCAGCAAGAACCAATGAGGTTCATTCTCGTGTTACGCAGCACGTTTCAGCTTCAGCAAGAACCAATGAGGTTCATTCTCGTGTTACGCAGCACGTTTCAGCTTCAGCAAGAACCAATGAGGTTCATTCTTGTGTTACGCAGCACGTTTGAGCTTCAGCAAGAACCAATGAGGATCATTCTCGTGTTACGCAGCACGTTTGAGCTTCAGCAGGAACCAGTGAGGTTCATTCTTGTGTTACGCAGCACGTTTGAGCTTCAGCAAGAACCAATGAGTTTCATTCTCGTGTTACGCAGCACGTTTGAGCTTCAGCAAGAACCAATGAGGTTCATTCTCGTGTTACGCAGCACGTTTGAGCTTCAGCAAGAACCAATGAGGTTCATTCTCGTGTTACGCAGCACGTTTCAGCTTCAGCAAGAACCAATGAGGTTCATTCTCGTGTTACGCAGCACGTTTCAGCTTCAGCAAGAACCAATGAGGTTCATTCTCGTGTTACGCAGCACGTTTCAGCTTCAGCAAGAACCAATGAGGTTCATTCTCGTGTTACGCAGCACGTTTCAGCTTCAGCAAGAACCAATGAGGTTCATTCTCGTGTTACGCAGCACGTTTCAGCTTCAGCAAGAACCAATGAGGTTCATTCTCGTTACACAGCACTTTTCAGCTTCAGCAAGAACCAATGAGGTTCATTCTCGTGTTACGCAGCACGTTTGAGCTTCAGCAAGAACCAATGAGGTTCATTCTCGTGTTACGCAGCACGTTTCAGCTTCAGAAGAACCAATGAGGTTCATTCTCGTGTTACGCAGCATGTTTCAGCTTAAGCAAGAACCAATGAGGTTCATTCTCGTGTTACGCAGCACGTTTGAGCTTCAGCAGGAACCAATGAGGTTCATTCTCGTGTTACGCAGCACGTTTGAGCTTCAGCAGGAACCAATGAGGTTCATTCTCGTGTTACGCAGCACGTTTCAGCTTCAGCAAGAACCAATGAGGTTCATTCTCGTGTTACGCAGCACGTTTCAGCTTCCGCAGGAACCAATGAGGTTCATTCTCGTGTTACGCAGCACGTTTCATCTTCAGCAAGAACCAATGAGGTTCATTCTCGTGTTACGCAGCACGTTTCAGCTTCAGCAAGAACCAATGAGGTTCATTCTCGTGTTACGCAGCACGTTTCAGCTTCAGCAAGAACCAATGAGGTTCATTCTCGTGTTACGCAGCACGTTTCAGCTTCAACAAGAACCAATGAGGTTCATTCTCATGTTACGCAGCACGTTTCAGCTTCAGCAAGAACCAATGAGGTTCATTCTCGTGTTACGCAGCACGTTTCAGCTTCAGCAGGAACCAATGAGGTTCATTCTCGTGTTACGCAGCACGTTTCAGCTTCAGCAAGAACCAATGAGGTTCATTCTCGTGTTACGCAGCACGTTTGAGCTTCACAAGAACGAATGGGGTTCATTCTCGTGTTACACAGCACGTTTCAGCTTCAGCAAGAACCAATGAGGTTCATTCTCGTGTTACACAGCACGTTTCAGCTTCAGCAAGAACCAATGAGGTTCATTCTCGTGTTACGCAGCACGTTTGAGCTTCAGCAAGAACCAATGAGGTTCATTCTCGTGTTACGCAGCACGTTTCAGCTTCAGCAGGAACCAATGAGGTTCATTCTCGTGTTACGCAGCACGTTTGAGCTTCAGAAGAACCAATGAGGTTCATTCTCGTGTTACGCAGCATGTTTCAGCTTAAGCAAGAACCAATGAGGTTCATTCTCGTGTTACGCAGCACGTTTCAGCTTCAGCAGGAACCAGTGAGGTTCATTCTCGTGTTACGCAGCACGTTTGAGCTTCAGCAGGAACCAATGAGGTTCATTCTCGTGTTACGCAGCACGTTTGAGCTTCAGCAGGAACCAATGAGGTTCATTCTCGTGTTACGCAGCACGTTTCAGCTTCAGCAAGAACCAATGAGGTTCATTCTCGTGTTACGCAGCACGTTTCAGCTTCAGCAAGAACCAATGAGGTTCATTCTCGTGTTACGCAGCACGTTTCAGCTTCAGCAAGAACCAATGAGGTTCATTCTCATGTTACGCAGCACGTTTCAGCTTCAGCAAGAACCAATGAGGTTCATTCTCGTGTTACACAGCACGTTTCAGCTTCAGCAAGAACCAATGAGGTTCATTCTCGTGTTACGCAGCACGTTTGAGCTTCACAAGAACCAATGAGGTTCATTCTCGTGTTACACAGCACGTTTCAGCTTCAGCAAGAACCAATGAGGTTCATTCTCGTGTTACGCAGCACGTTTGAGCTTCAGCAAGAACCAATGAGGTTCATTCTCGTGTTACACAGCACGTTTCAGCTTCAGCAAGAACCAATGAGGTTCATTCTCGTGTTACACAGCACGTTTGAGCTTCAGCAAGAACCAATGAGGTTCATTCTCGTGTTACACAGCACGTTTCAGCTTCAGCAAGAACCAATGAGGTTCATTCTCGTGTTACACAGCACGTTTCAGCTTCAGCAAGAACCAATGAGGTTCATTCTCATGTTACGCAGCACGTTTGAGCTTCAGCAAGAACCAATGAGGTTCATTCTCGTGTTACGCAGCACGTTTCAGCTTCAGCAGGAACCAATGAGGTTCATTCTCGTGTTACGCAGCACGTTTGAGCTTCAGAAGAACCAATGAGGTTCATTCTCGTGTTACGCAGCACGTTTCAGCTTCAGCAGGAACCAATGAGGTTCATTCTCGTGTTACGCAGCACGTTTGAGCTTCACAAGAACCAATGAGGTTCATTCTTGTGTTACGCAGCACATTTCAGCTTCAGCAAGAACCAATGAGGTTAATTCTCGTGTTATGCAGCACGTTTGAGCTTCAGCAAGAACCAATGAGGTTCATTCTTGTGTTATGCAGCACGTTTGAGCTTCAGCAAGAACCAATGAGGTTCATTCTCGTGTTACGCAGCACGTTTCAGCTTCAGCAGGAACCAATGAGGTTCATTCTCGTGTTACGCAGCATGTTTCAGCTTCAGCAAGAACCAATGAGGTTCATTCTTGTGTTACGCAGCATGTTTGAGCTTCAGCAGGAACCAATGAGGTTCATTCTTGTGTTACGCAGCACGTTTGAGCTTCAGCAAGAGGTTTGTTCTCGTGCATCAAGCAGGTTCGGTAGAGCTTCTGTTTATGTTCACTGATCAATGTTTATATGTGAATAAAAGCCTAAATTCAATCTGTTCATCATATTGATCGTGTCTCTTCAGAAAATTTTGACTAAACCGCTCAATTCATATGGATTAGTTTTACGATCTCTTTATGAACTTTTTGAAACGTCAAAGTGGTAGTTGTGTAGCTGTCAATGGAGGGTCAGAAAGCTCTCAGATTTAATTAAGAAAAAAGATCTTCATTTGTGTTCTGAAGATGAATGAAAGTCTTACGGGTTTGGAACGACATGAGGGTGACCTTACAGCGAAAAGGACTCCATTACAAGTTACAAGTCACCAATTCCAGTATCTGTAAAAGTAAAAGTATCTGATTTTAACAGTACTTAAGTGTTGTACTCGTTCTGAATATAGGCTCAAAGATGTACTTGTCCTCAACAAGACATGCCAGTGAATGACAAGAAATTTTCTAAAATCGACACAACAGCCTCTTAAATGTCTACAGACTCAAAAATCAAAAGTCTCAGTTAACTTGGAATTTTTTTGAGAGCTCTGACTTGTCATCTCATAATTATGGCAACAGACCTTAGCCAGGGTAGTGCCATATTTAATTTTTGATAGGAATGAAAACGAGGCTGAGAGGGATAAAAATACAGTGTGTTCAATGGATTGTACTGTTGTTTAACATACCGATTGCTCAGCTGATGAAACACTGAAACGCTGATGAGTACACAAAAACTCCATTAAACAATTTAAAATGTTGTGAAAACTAGGACCTTTATACAGTGCATGACATTATAAAGACTGTATGTCTATCCCACACAGCCTCATTTTCATCTGTGTTATATTGAATATGGCGTCTTACGACATGGTGCGAACGCAGCACATGTCCTCATCTCATATATGAAACACCGATTCACAACTGCCTGCTAATGCACTCACATTCGTTGTTGACAAGTTTGGGTGAGTAAGGGCAAAACGCACAAGATATAGTACCTTCAATGTCCTGTAGATGGCGATATCGCTTCTTTTGTTGCAGAAATTGCTGCAGAAAAAGTTTGGTGCCATGCAAAATGTAATGAGTAATTGCATTACTCATTACAAATGTACTGGAGTACATAATTGAAAATGTAGTCAAGTAGAGACTAAAAGTTGCTGATACTCAAAGTACAGAGTAGCCAAAAATATACTTAAGTACAGTAACTAATCACATCTACTCAAATACTTGACACCATTGCTGAAAAGTATCTATAACTATAGCTACATCTAGAAATATCTGATTTCACATCAATAATATTCAGCGTCAGTCCATTGCACTTTACATGAGGAGTGCTATTTGTGTGGTTGCTGTCTATATACACTCACCTAAAGGATTATTAGGAACACCATACTAATACTGTGTTTGACCCCCTTCGCCTTCAGAACTGCCTTAATTCTACGTGGCATTGATTCAACAAGGTGCTGAAGCATTCTTTAGAAATGTTGGCCCATATTGATAGGATAGCATCTTGCAGTTGATGGAGATTTGTGGGATGCACATCCAGGGCACGAAGCTCCCGTTCCACCACATCCCAAAGATGCTCTATTGGGTTGAGATCTGGTGACTGTGGGGGCCATTTTAGTACAGTGAACTCATTGTCATGTTCAAGAAACCAATTTGAAATGATTCGAGCTTTGTGACATGGTGCATTATCCTGCTGGAAGTAGCCATCAGAGGAGGGGTACATGGTGGTCATAAAGGGATGGACATGGTCAGAAACAATGCTCAGGTAGGCCGTGGCATTTAAACCATGCCCAATTGGCACTAAGGGGCCTAAAGTGTGCCAAGAAAACATCCCCCACACCATTACACCACCACCACCAGCCTGCACAGTGGTAAGGCATGATGGATCCATGTTCTCATTCTGTTTACGCCAAATTCTGACTCTACCATCTGAATGTCTCAACAGAAATCGAGACTCATCAGACCAGGCAACATTTTTCCAGTCTTCAACTGTCCAATTTTGGTGAGCTCGTGCAAATTGTAGTCTCTTTTTCCTATTTGTAGTGGAGATGAGTGGTACCCGGTGGGGTCTTCTGCTGTTGTAGCCCATCCGCCTCAAGGTTGTGCGTGTTGTGGCTTCACAAATGCTTTGCTGCATACCTCGGTTGTAACGAGTGGTTATTTCAGTCAAAGTTGCTCTTCTATCAGCTTGAATCAGTCGGCCCATTCTCCTCTGACCTCTAGCATCAACAAGGCATTTTCGCCCACAGGACTGCCGCATACTGGATGTTTTTCCCTTTTCACACCATTCTTTGTAAACTCTAGAAATGGTTGTGCGTGATAATCCCAGTAACTGAGCAGATTGTGAAATACTCAGACCGGCCCGTCTGGCACCAACAACCATGCCACGCTCAAAATTGCTTAAAATCACCTTTCTTTCCCATTCTGACATTCAGTTTGGAGTTCAGGAGATTGTCTTGACCAGGACCACACCCCTAAATGCATTGAAGCAACTGCCATGTGATTGGTTGATTAGATAATTGCATTAATGAGAAATTGAACAGGTGTTCCTAATAATCCTTTAGGTGAGTGTATGTAGTTTGAGTCACATACAGTATGAAGTTTTTATTTAGTTTAGATTTAATGCTGCCTGTATAGACTGTAGAAATCAAGGTATCTCACTGGGGTTTGTATCAGAGCCAACGTATAAATGACTCAGTTGAGTTAGCCAACCTTCCACTTGTGCAACTGTCTCGTAACTCCGTACAGCCTCTTCCCTTCCTGAGAGAAAACAAATACACATACATCAGTTTCTGTTTGCAATACATTCAACAACAAAACATGAAACTCTATATCGGTATTCTGGGCTGTACTGTGCGGTCTATGAGGGAAAAGAAGGTTGTAACTCACCCTGTGATCCTGTACTGTCTCGACTTCGGTCCTGTCAAAAGGCAAATAAAAGGTACAAAGCTTATCAAATTGTATTAGACTGTTTCCTACACCAGTTTAGATGTAAACATCCAGTTATTGCATAAATTTTTTCCTGGCATAATCATATTAATGAGATGAGCACTCATCCTTGTGAAAAAGAACTACAATTTAGCATACTTTTAAAAAGAGTACTTTTTTACGGATATACTTAAGTGTGAACTGAATGTAATGTTTTCAGACATTTAGGGCCCTATTTTAACAATCTGAAAAATAACAATCCGTGTCCAAATCCACTTTTGCTACTTTAACGACAGAAAAAACGGTCGGCGCACCAGGCGCATGGTCTAAAAGGGTTGTCCCTAGTCTCTTAATGAGTCATGGGTGTTTTTTCAGCGTAACGTGCAATAAACCAATCCATTCCATTACCTTTAAAAGCCAGTTGTGCTCGCACCATGGCGGATTCAGTATTTACATGGCAGATTTTGCGAGTGGAAAGACTGAACGCTTCTCCAGAGAGGAATCCTTTTAGCTTTAATATTTAAAAATGTGTGTGTGCTTCGCATCCCTGTGTGTGTAATAAGCAGAGTGTATGCGCGTTGTGGACCCGCCTATAGGCGCATATTACTAAAGCACCCTTTAAATAACGCAAAAAATACTGCGTTTCTCGTAATACTCGTTTTCAGTTCCTCAAAATAGCATTGTGCCAACAATGCGCCTGAACACACCTGGTTTTCAGACCAGCACACCCATGGGCGAACAGGTGGGCGAGAGAGCATTTACTATTTAAACAGTGTGGTGCAGGATGTGAAAATGATAACTGCGTCGGGCTGAAACTAGCAAAAAACACTTTTGCGCATGGCGCCGCATTGTGCCGGGTGTGTGATAGGGCCCATAATTGCATTAGATGAAAATGTATTATAGTTTAAATCTCATCCAATTTTTTTGTGTATTTGTGGTTCAAATGCGACAAAAGTCCTAAGGTCTTAGACCACTCCGATGAACACTCAATTTTTAAACATTTTTTAAAAACGACCCAAAATGACCCCAGGGAAGGATAAGGGTTTTAACGGCAATTAGCTTAACTTTAGAGTGATTTTTTGACCCACTTAATTGGACTTAACTGCATCTTTATATGTCAATTCATAATTTCTATTATTGTCTTATGAAATATACTTAAAGTGTACTGTCGAATGACAAGCATTTATAAATGAAACTAAATTTATTACTAAACATTTATGGTAAACTAAAAAATACTTTAATGTAATTTTTTCCATTTAAACTTGTATGTCATGTATTTAAATCTGTTTATAATTACACATTTGTGATGATAAAGTTGCAATTTAGTATATTTTCAATGTGTAAACTTTAAATGTAATACTGAATAACACACTACAGTTAAAATTATAATAATGTACTTTTCATGTGCTTTAGTATGTTAAATCAACACATCAAAATATGTGTACTTATTTAAAGCACGACAACAGATTATTAGTAGATTATTCGATTATTTTAAAATGTACTTTAAAATAAAACTTTTAATTTGACATTATTACAAAGTAACATGAAAGTTTACTATCTTTATGTACACTTAAGTGGTCTTTTATTTCATCAATATACTATCTGCAAGTACAGTGTTTTAAAAAATATGATTTTAAGATTTGCATTACAAGTGCACAATGAATGCAATTAAGCACACTACTTTTTCAAAGTTAACCCTGTGACAAAGTGGGGTGGGGGGTTGTCCAAAGGCTTTTGTGTGCGCCTGGGAAACCTAGATTGACATAAACCAGGAACAGTAACATGAGCATGTGGACGTTTTCCCTGACAAGTTTTTTTGTTGGCAAATGTCATTTTAGGAACTCTATATATGAATACCACCACAGTGCCATAATTGCAAGTGGGAAACTTTTTTTTCATGCTAAAATACACAGCTAAAACAGTGTCATGCTTAATGCACACCATTTGCTGTTCCTTGTGTTTGCATTAGCGCAAAGCTACCTGTGTTCCAGAAAGGAAGGTAAGCTTAAAATATGAACTTCCCGGGCAAACCTACAGAAGAGAACCGCAGTCTGCATGTGCTGAAGTCATGTGTGCAGTGATCTGTATCTACAGGCAGCACAAGCTCACAATGCCCAGGAGTTTCAATGCTTTCATAAAACTACTCCTTGATAGACTCCCATGGGCTGCAAACATACACCACTGCTAGCCTAAACCTATCACAACTGATTATAGAGAAGGAAAACAAATCTCATAGGAGAGGAGGCACATGTTTTTGGAGTAATTTAAAGAAAAATGGGTGGATGGGATGAACTGCAAACAGCTGGTTGTGTTTTAGCATGGAGCTTACCCTTTCTTTTGACTTCAACCGCGACCACTCTTTCCTCTCAACCCTGGAAGAGAGATTGGTTGAATGAATGGCACAAGATAAATAAATAAAAACAGGAAAATGAACACTGACGGGGGAATTCACAAAGAAGGAATTCTGCCCATCTGATGCTGTTGTTTATTCCCACAAGCAAATGCATTTATGCAAATGGATGCAAACAATTCACTATCTTGTAGGTTTTTGAGAATGCAGCAGACTACCACAATCCGGCATACTTTATCGTGACCGAACAGCTGATATTTGGGAAAAACAGCACTCTTGCTTGTGTGATATTGCTTAACTATATAATATCAAAAGCAACATTTTTTTGCCACAATATCCTTTATTTTGAGGACATTCTGCACTCTGGACTCTCTCAAGGCGTGTTTCTGTTTGTTTTTTTGCAAAGTGAGTGACATTCTTGATAGTGCCAGATGAACACAATGTTAAAACAACTATTTAACAGCTGAAATAGCACATGCATAAATGGCTGTTTAGTGAATTTGTCCTAAATGAGATTAAAGCCATAAAACATTCATGTGAGACTGCTATGATAAAATCTCTTATTTCTGTCACGACAATGCTTGGTTACTTTCACTTGATAATAATGAAAATGTATAAGAATAATGAAAAGTAATTTTTACATACAAACAGGGCTGGATTTATGCAGATTTCAATCATTTAAATCCCCCAATTAGAGCTTTTCTGTTAAAAGAACACTTATTCCGGTGTTTTACTTCAAATTATCAATCTGGCAACCATGTGCATGTGAGCTCTCTCTTGCGCGGATGATCTGAAAACACCATAAACACGTAAGCTGCATTTCAGCAATCTCCATTTGAGATTTAAATTAAAGTGTCATTCAGTCGGTCTGTGTTCTGTCACGACTCACTTGTGCTGTTAGTGCGACTTAATCTGCCATCAAACCTTCTCAGTGATGAACTGTAATAAATCCAAGCATGAATCTCTCGACTTTGCGATTGTGTTTGCTGAACAACTGCACTTCGCAACTTCTGTGTGACAATACAAAGTCTTTTTTGCTGTTGTTTTAATAGAAAAACATTAAAGTAATGTGGAATTTTACTGTTTTTTTTGAGAAGTTTCTTATTTTACCAGCAGGCCTATATGATAAATAGCCTATAATAAATCATTAAACTAGATAAAATAAACTGATGAAATGTAAAAATAATCAAATGACAACAATCACTGTGATTATAATTTTGAGCAAAATAACTGGGATTGTCAATGCAGCATACAAAAATATGACTACGTTTTCATTGGCGAAAACTAGACTAAAATGCTCAGACATTTAGTCGACTAAAACTTGACTAAACAAAAACAGGACAAGGTTGACTAAATATGATAAAAACTAAAAAGCACATTTGACACAGGACTAAGACTGAGACTAAATTAAAAAATAGCTGATGAAATGAACACTAGCTCACACAACCAGAGGGAAATAATATATTTTTTAAATTATTGTTATTATTTGAATCTAATGCTAAAACTCTGTAAGACAGTTACTTTATAAATTAATAAAATTTAAAATATCATTGCTCTTGGGCAGAAATATCATGTCCATATTTCCTCATTTTTATTAATATTATTATTTATTTATTTTTATCAATCATTACTATTGGTCACTCTTTGTCATATTGCCTATGCCACAATATGAGGTAAATCCAGCCCTGGTTACAGATATTCTTATTTCATTTAAATGCTGCTCTTTTGAACTTTCTATTCATCAAATAATCCTGAAAAAAATTATTATGGTTTCCACAAAAATATGAAGCAGTACTGTTTTCAATATTGATAATAATCAGAAATGTTTCTTGAGCATCAGCTCATCATATTAGAATAGAATCATGTGACACTGAAGACTGGAGTAATGATACTGAAAATTCAGCTTTGATCACAGGAATAAATTAAGAGACTATCCCAGAACCTTCTTTTAAATGGACTATTTTGGGTTTGGGTTGTGCGTGGATAAATGCTTCTAGCGTCCTTGTAACAGTGAATGAAAAGCTAAAAAGCCTCTTCAAGCCGTTTGAATATTATTTTGTTCAAGGACAACAGAGGAGATAACACAAGAGAAAGCAGCGACACACACACACACACACCTCCTCTTGCTGGGGATGAAGCCGACCTCCTCCTCATCCCCCTGTGGGCTGACTCTACAGGCCTGCCACCACTCCTCATCTCCACAGTCCAAAACATGCAGCACATCTCCAAACTTAAAGCCCACGGCCTGACTCAGGAAACCACAGTCTGCTGTCTTATCGTAGTCAAACAGAGCCCTGCCAAACGACAGAAAGAGAGAGAGAACATAAGTCATGGGGAAAAGAGAGGAAAAAGGAGGACAGTTACAGACAGACGAGTTGAAAAGGAGGAACATCAAAGGAAAATCATGGAATTGGGTTGAAATTAAGCAACACAGACCTTTTATTCATTGGCTATGTTCAGAATGGAATACTAGCCTTCTGATTTCTTTCTGCATACTGAGCACCCTAGTGAAAATTAAATATACCAAAATGTATTTGAAATACATTTATTTTATGCTAAGTATACTACAAATACATTTACATATGTATGTACTTAATATAAATACCATATAATTTTACTTTTGGTATATTAAATTGATATTCTTAAAGTCTGCTAAATTGGAACAACTATTTTAATGCACTTTAGTTATCCTGAAATAGTGATATTAAACACATTTTAGGCTTAATATTAATAAATGTGCAATAAAGAAGTACTAAAAAAAGTTGAATTGTAATATTTATATCAGTAAGCCTCAAGTGACATGTCAGTAAATATGGTAGTGGATTTGTAGTATACTTAGGATGAAATAAATATATTTGACATAATACATTTTGGTAAAGGATTTTTACTAGGGCAGTGCAGCCTATTTTTTTAGAATGCTACACTGTTCTCACATGATCCATTACATTGCAACTCAAATAGTTAAAAAATGAACACGTAAATATTGAGAAAGAGATTAAAATCGCAGTATATATAGTATCCAGTTCAGTTATCACACTGGAGATGGAAGGTGAAGTTGAGTGCAGTGGATTATGGGATACAATTACACAGTGTGCTCAGCTTGTTTACTGGGCATTTTGTCAAATGTAAGTTCATCTGGTAATTCCACCCTTGTGAAAAACAAGTGCGCTTAATTATATTGAATGTGTATTTGTAGTGTTATTCAAATCTTGAAAGAGAGCACACTTTCATTTGTCTGGCTATCACCAGACCAAGCTCAATTTAAGATTGAACATTGGTCTGGGGAGTCTACTGTATTTTCTACTGCACAAGAGGCGTGATCAACGAGCATAATTCAAATGACGCAATTGGATAGTCCTTCAACCAATCAGACCACAAGAGGCGTGATCAACAAGCAACGACCCATCGCTTCTCTATCGTCATCGTGTTTAACCCGCCAATAGCGCGCCAGGTGGATAAGCCAGTCTGTGATTGGTTCCTGCAAAAGTGTAACAGAAGCAGTAGAAATGAATGTACAGGTTTCCAGACTGAGTTGCAGGGCGAATTTAAATCACTGGCAGATCAGGCTGGGTTTACCCAGTCTACACTTTCATGACTTTCTTAACACGTTTGAAAAGTGCACCTTGTAATAATGTCAAATTAAAAGTTTCACTTTAAAGTACATTTTAAATGTTTTAATAATCTTTTGTTGTGCTTTAAAGAAGTGCACTTATTTTGGCATCAATAAACTCATAACTACTGCTTATTAATAGTTAGTAAGGTAGCAGAATAAGGCATTAATATGTGCTTTATAAGTACTAATAAACAGCCAATATCATAGTAATATGCATGCTAATAAGCATCTAGTTAATAGTGAGAACTGAACCCTAACATAAAGTGTTACCACATTTTACATGTTACTACATTTATTTGTAAATAAAATGTAAACATTACTTTCAGTTTGCACTCAAGTATATTTTTTTAAATATGATTTCCGTAATAAATACTCTTTTTAAAAGTATGCTAAATTGAACTTCTTTTTCACAGGGGCATACATACAAAAAATGAGCATAGTATACATACTGCTGAGGAGTACAGTAGAAAGAGGACAGGAAATGATGCAGAGAAAGGTTATGGATTTGGAAATATTGTAAGCCAGATTTGTACATGTGACTCGTACAGTAGTGTGTGCATAATTTGGGGTTGTGGTGTGTATGTGTTGTATGTTTACCTGATATAAAATCCTCGTTTGGGGTTACTCCGTAATGTAGTTGTTCCAGAGCCCATACTGCTATTCATCAACTGCTCTCTGAGGTCATGAATTTTAGCTTCAAATCGACTGTACTCTGCAAAAACAAACACAACTGTTATACAACACTACCAGACTTTTGAATGGTAGTCATTGGCGGCTCCATGTTATCAATTTGGCTGAACATCTTTATTATCACCTTATCAGCTCTCTGAAATAAATACTGAAAATCTGCCGACTGACAGTCCCACCTACTGGCCGGAACAGGTAATGAGGGCTTTAAAACTGAGGTGAGCTAAAAGAATCAACATATTTGTGCTTTTAAAAAAAGGAAACAAAATGGAAAAGAGCGCAGACAACATGTACTCTTTTTTTCATCTCCACTAGGCCATGTTTATAAGATGAGTAAATCTTCAAAAAAAGAGCAGGGGCTTTCCATAATAATCAAAGGCTTAAGCCACCAAAGTAGCTACTCACCAGTAGCAAATTAAATTTGAAAATGCTGTTTTTACGTTGTAGTGTGGACTGTGAAAACAGAGGCATTTAAAAACGATGACGCATGTTTAGTCATGTGACACACATTGTATTGATAGATATTCATGTTTATACCGGTATTGTGCCTGTTATGTGCTATTCACTTATTTTACACTGTTGCTAAAATATGTTCTTTTCACACTCTTCATAGGATGACAGAACATTTACTGGCATTTGCTTCCCTTGTGGCAAAACATGAGAGCATTGCGTTTTAAACCAAACATAATAATGGTGAGTGAGAGCGACCTGGACGCGTGAATGGTGGGATATTTTGCTAAAAAAATGATCCTGCCAGAAGAATAGCATGATAACTGCATGATGTCTGTTACGTCTGTATCATCTCAGTGAGCTTTTATAAGGTTTTACACACGCACAGTAAGGTGAATTTGGCTTTTTCCAACGCTTCAGTGTGGATGATGGAGAGCATTTTGAAATGAAAACGCTGTCTAAGTTTAAGTTATGGGGGACAAAAATGTTTTGGTCCCTATAAAGAAAACAGTTTATAAATCATATTAAATGATGGGTTTTTTTTGTTTGTTTTTTCTGTGATGGGTAGGTTTAGGATTAGGGGATAGAATAAACAGTTTGTACAGTATAAAATCCATTATGTCTATGGAAAGTCTCCATAAAACATAGAAACCCAATGTGTGTGTGTTCTGACCTTCTGGTCTGTACTGAGCGATGATGGTTACAGTCTGTCCTGCATTCTTCAAGGCAGCTGCTGCTTGTTCATGTGTAGCTACCCGGAGATCCACTCCATTCACCTGAGAAACACATCATATCATCATAATCACACATCTCACACATTACTACAGCCTTCACATATTACCGTGACATTACTGCTAAACTACATTTCAACAAGACAACAGCAGAAGTGCTACACTGGTATCAATACTGCTGGTGTGTTCACACTTCGGTTCGTTTGGTCCAGACCAAAAAAATAAATAAATAAAATGTAGTCCTGGTCCACTTAGCGTTCAGATTGGCATTTTTATCACCGAACCTAAAGGCAAAGGGATATGTTCGCAACCTGATTGGTCGGTTTATATGATGCATTGCCTATTTTGAGACGGAACTTACAGAACATTAAAACAATGCTGTGTTCGGCTAAATGCGCTTGTTGCGTGTGCGTAGCTACATATGATGGTATTTTGACCAGCTGAGATCTCGTGAAGAGCTTATAAAATGTGTAAAGGAGTCAAACAGCGGCAGGAACCCCTCCATCACACACACAAATGAAGATCTGCTGCGAGGAGACGCGGGTCCGACGCCTGTACCAAACTGTGATGGGCAACATCACGACTATGACGAGAAAAAAATGGTATGCTTGAGCATTGTGTCCTTTTTAGGGTCGCATCTTCCTGTTTTTGATTCGTTTACATGTCTTTGGTCCGTGTTGCATTCATATTTCATCTGAACCGCACCAGAGTTTGTTTAGAAGCAGATCGAGACTCGTCTTTTCAACGTCTCGGTCCTCTTGTTTGGTGCGCACCTGGGTTCAGATGGCAGCGTTCACATACAAATGAACCGCACTAACAGAGCAATCACACCAGGGTTTGTTTTATTCCAACCAAACATGCCAAGTGTGAACACACCCTAAGAAAGCAAATGCAATATTAACAAGAAGTTTTCTTTATTGCTGTAAATATTACAATCTTACCAAATTTCATTTCAATACTTGCATTTTCAGATCCCTGTTTGCTGGCATATACTAAACCAAACAGCTTTTTAATGGCATAATAATAATATGACAAATGTTTATTATAATAAAAAATGTACAATATGGGAGCCGTAATTTTAAGGTGACGTAGTTACATTGTACTTACTCAAATAAGTTCTGAGTAATATTAATTAACTATTAAGTACTTACTATAGTTACGGTTAGGGTTAGGTTCAGGATTAGTTACTTGTAATTATGCATAATTTACTGTTATTACTATAGTAAGTACATGTAGTAACGTATAAATCAGTCACTTTAAAATAAAGTGTTACTCTGCATTAAATATACAATATTGATGTATACATTTTTTTTGCTTTTGCAAAGAGCATTTGTTACACTATGCACGTCAGGTGTATATTTATGATACATGGGCAAAGATGAATGCAGCCTCCATAAAAAAATACAGAACGTACATACAGTTTATCATTAAACATATTGATCTACTATCATGACTAGCATCAACTGGCACATCATGTTATTTTCTGTACTGTAATTCTAGATTCCAGCCATGCGATTTGACTGCAGCTGCTGTTGGAATCCTCAAAATGCAAAAGCATGGTGTGAAAATCATTTCAAATATAGATTATGTTGTTGATACATGAGTATGTGCGTGTGTGTTTGCATGTTCTCACACTCAAGATTTGATCTCCCTTGCGCAGTTCTCCGCTCAGGTCCGCAGGGCCTCCTGCCAGGATGAAAGAGATGAATATTCCCTCACCATCCTCCCCTCCAACAATATTAAAGCCCAAACCCGTCGATCCTCTATGGATCACAACACGCCTCGGGTCCCTAAGACACAGAACAAGAGCAAGGAAAGAACAGAAGGTAAAGATACATTACAAAGGAATTCCAGGATAATAGTAATAATCGTTGCCAGTAAAATTCACATATGATTTACCCTGAAACAGTATCACAGTGCTGTCAGCCAGATATGGTAAGTGAATCAATTTATTGATGCATTTATGCGAGCAAGCTAACATTTATTTATATAAATATTTATTTTTAAACTATTGTTGATTTAGATACACAGCTGGTTTAGTCAAGTCTAGTGCTTTTCACAATGCACACTGTTTCAAAGTATCCGAAAGTCACACTGTTATGTCTGTAATGTCTCAAAGTGCCCTTATTATGCTTTTTAGGATATTATCTTTTATGTACTGTGTAATAGAGCTGTTTTTGAATGTAAAAGATCTGCAAAGTTTTAAAGATCAAAGTGCAGATAAATGGAGTTATTAAGAAAGAACTGATTCTGAACTGCCTGAAATGAGTCTCACTTCCTGCACATTTGCATAATGCCAGCCTATGGTCTTCATTGGCTGCCCATGAACGTCGTCTACTTTGACCCTCAAAAGCCTTATTCGGAAGGTAATTGTTTCTCATGTGGACGTCCGTAAAAATACATTTGCATGCCACCTCAGTGATAAAACTTGTGCATTTGGATGGCGATTTATTCATACGGTGGAGGAGCAAGTTTTGTGATCCTACGAACCTGGGAACGCGCTACTCACGTGGTCAGTCACATGTTTGTCTGCTGTAAATAAAATGTCATATGCTTGGAATAATAAGAATAAATTCATATTTGATTTAATAGCAGAAAAATAATATCCTAATTCAGGGGTTTTCAAACTTTATGATGCCAAGGACCCCCAATTATGATGAACCCCCTTCCTAAAATCCATCTATATATATTTTTATGTATGAAAAAACATTTAAACTGTTAGATAAATAAGTGTGACATTATAAATACAACATATTGTAAATAGGCTACAATTAATGTTGAATGTACAGTTCCCAAGAACAACCATCACAAAACAAAAAAACAGCTGTGGATCATTCAGGTAACAACACACAGTATTAAGAATAAATGCTTCATAAACTTTTAAACGGGGTAATTTTAATAAATTCAGCAAGTTTTTGTTCTTGTGGACTATATGTAAACTTTTTTTATGTAAAATATCTTATTCAGGAACACACTAAATTAAAAAAAAACACACATTTTGTATGATCTCTCTTATTTTGTTAAAATTATTCCCATTTTCACAGATTCTGCAAGTGGTTCACATACTTTTTAACTGTATAAACCTGAAGAAGAACATTTTTAATAAAAAATGATTTGTATAAGCAACTTTCACAATAAATGTATGTAAGCAGCTTACGCACTGCGTTAAGAATACTGCCTTACAACCCCAGTGAGCGAGATAAAGGGGACTATAGTGAGAAAAACTCACTAGAACGATATAGAAAGCAAACATACTGTATACAATTCTGGAAAGTATACAGCAAGAAAGGAGAGAAACATTTGGAAATGTTTGGTACTTTAACCATTTTTGCTTTGTCTTTTTACTCTCTAAAATTTTCTTAGGACCCCTTAGAACCTTCTGGAGGACCCCTGGAGGTCCCTGGACCCCAGTTTGAAAACCCCTGTCCTAATTATTATTTAAAGGTACACTCCACTTTTTTTGCAAATAGGCTCATTTTCCAACTCCCCTAGAGTTAAACAGTTCAGTTTTACCGTTTTCGAATCCATTCAGCCATTCAATGATATTACGCAGCGCCTGAAAACAGGCTAAATTCCGTGACAACCTGCTTGCACAGAGAGCGTGCTGGGGACTATTTTCAGGCGCTGCGTAATATCATTGCCCATGGTACGGCAGCAAAGTTCCTTGATTATTACGCAGGAATGAGAGTATAGTTCCTAGCCATATCGGTCTAGAAAATCGCAACTTTTCATTTTTCGTCGGTCTTAGTACACGATGTAACTACAGAAGAGTCAAGTTTTAACTAGGAAAAATATCTAAAGTCTTTGGTCATTTTTAAGCGAGATGCTAACGATCTAATTAGATTCAATGATCTATGCTAAGCTATGCTAAAAGTGCTACCGCCAGATCTGGAGATCGGCTGAATGGATTCGAAAACGCTAAAACTCTAGGGGAGTTGGAAAATGAACCTATTTTCAAAAAAGTGGAGTGTTCCTTTAATTATTTAAATCTCCTGTTTAAAAAATAGGAAGATATAGACGCATTACAGTTCAAATGTTTTTTGTCTTATATTTTATCTCAAAATGATGGATGTCGTTTTTAAATTGTGGAAATGAGTGGAAATAAGTTAATACAGCCCCTTATTTACATGAGGTAAACATAAAGCTGCTTGGTTATTTTAACGTATATAATTGCTTCCGTAATAACATCCGTTTCAAATGTTTACGTGCTTTTCTACTTTCTCTTTTGAGCGGTGATGAAATATTGTTCTTGTAAATACTTTCCAGCATTTCAGTAATAAAAGTGTAGGCTAGATCTTTAAAATGCATTCCAATTACCGCAAAGCGCAACCGTACGGTGCCCTGCAGTGGTCAAAAAGGATAAAAACAGTGAATTTTGAAGTGATCATCTCTTTTTGAAAACTCAGAGATGTGAATTTGGAAGGCAATTTAATTACCACATGACCTTGGTGTTTGTCAAAAAACAGTAGGTAATTCGGCCGGGGAATTTTACACTGACATACGGGATTCAGACGGCAATAAAATCACCGACTAGCCCCTGTCAATGATGAAAATACCTTACAACCCCATGAGAAACAATTAACAACCAAATAGGGCTAAACACTGTAGTTGTAGCTGAGACTGCAAGAGTTTAGTTCGTGTTGTCGTCATGTCAAGAAGACGCTGTTTTCTGCTGCCAAAGCAAATCCACTTTGATGCACTTCTAAAGGATGAGACTCGTGCTAGAATTGATATGGTAAAACTGATGCCATCGTTACTGTTCATATCACTGTGTATCAAGTGCTGAGGAAGATCCGGAGCTGAAGTTAAGATATGGTAAAGTATATGCGTGCTGTAAGCATTGGACCAATCACAAAACACTGGGCCATCTGACCAATCAGAGCAGAGCAGGCTCTCAGAAAGGCAGGGTTTAGAGAAACTGAATCCTGTGAGAAAAGAGCTGATGCTGCAATGTATATTATGAGAAAAATAAAGTGTTTTTTTAACCTTGGATGCATGTAAACATATTGTAAGAGACTTCCGAAATAAAACTAGGAACCTTTAAAGTGGCATAATACTATAGTGGGATTATTTATATCATCAACATATATTGTCATATCAATATGATTAACCATTTGAGATTTAGCTCTATTTAATAGATTCTTTTCAGAAAAATTATGCAGATACATTTGTCACTTTGACATCTGGGTAAGACTGGCTAAAAATATTCACTACTGAGAGCAACGAAGAAAATGTAACTGAATATGGAATTGTGAGTGTAACCGGTTGGTGAAAAGGCTGGTGTGAGTTTAAACGTTGTTGAATTTAATTTGGTTTTGAGAAATATAAAACCTATATGTATATGTTTTGGTACAATGGCAAAATTTCAGATCGGATTACTATATTATGAAATGTACTGTATCATTAGAAAAATGACTTGTTTTGTGGTATGAGATTTTGTTCATATCGCCCAGCTATAATTATCTTTATCTGGGAGCTGTAAAAGTTATTCCATGATTCTTTAATCCTTTAGTCCAGCAGTGAGCAAGCCAGAGGCGAGAGTGGCAAGGAATGAAATTGGATACGGTATTCTTTTTCTGCTCTAATTATGAAGAAAAACTGTGGGATTCTGCAGAATGGATTTAAATAAGATATAATGCGTCAGACAGAGCTGATACTACACTCTTATTGTTAGTTTAAAGCATTATCAAATTGACTAAAATAATGGTTCAGTATATATATATATATATATATATATATATACACACAGTACTGTGCAAAAGTCTTAGGCACGTTGGTATTTTCACACGAAAAATGTTTTTAAGCCAGTTATTTATATCTTTTACTGTAGTGTGTCAGTAGGAAATATCAGTTTACATTTCCAAACATTCATTTTGCAATTAATTGTAATAATCCAGTGAGATTTTTATTTTTTTTTATGCACAAGAAGTCTGACAGCAGCCGGTCTGATCTGATCTCACCATCATCGAGTCTGACATTACGTGAAGAAACAGAAAAAACTAAAATCCAGAAGAACTAAGGCAACGTCTCCCAGACACTTGAGGAAACCTTCCTGCAAAACTACAGTACTGTGAAAAGTTTAGGCACTTGTCAGAATGCTTTAAAGTGAGAATGCTGTCAAAAATAATAAACATAAATAGCTTTTATTTATGAATTAACTTCTATTAACTAAATCAAATCGATATTTGGGGTGACCACCCTTTGCGTTTAAAACGGCTTTTGTCACCTGCATCTGTTCCTACAGCTATTCATGTAGTTTTGCAGGAAGGTTTCCTCAAGTGTCTGGGAGACGCTGCCTCAGTTCTTCTGGATTTAGTCTGTCTCAGTTTTTTCTGTTTCTTCATGTAATCACAGACAGACTCGATGATGGTGAGATCAGATCAGACCGGCTGATATCAGACTTCTTGTGCATAAAAAAAAATAAAAATCTCACTGGATTATTACAATTAATTGCAAAATAAATGTTTGGAAATGTAAACTGATATTTCCTACTGACACACTACAGTAAAAGATATAAATAACTGGCTTAAAAACATTTTTCGTGTGAAAATACCAACGTGCCTAAGACTTTTGCACAGTGCTGTATATATATATATATATATATATATATATATATATATATATATATATATTTGTGGATCTCATTTGAAGGATTTACTTTCGATCATGAAGGGCCTTGTGCTTCAGAATAAATATGTGAATAATACAATGAACCCTTTGGGATCAAATTAGCCATCCATGAATGTCACTCACTGGTCACCAACTACTAGTTTAACAATATCCAGTTTGTCCAATGTCCAGTCCAGCTTAACCTTTACATTTCTAAACTTTCTGGTATTTATTTGGTCTTAACTTGGAGAAATCAAACAGGAAAGGTCAGAACTGAAATTACTAAATGAGTTTTGGTTGTTTTGGTGAACAAATTCAAAACACTGATGTTCAAAAGAAGTCCTCAATACAATTTGGCAATACATTTCTGCTGCTGTTTGCATCATAGCTATAAAGTTGATTTTTAATCTCTGCTGCCAATTATTTTATTTTATTTATTTATTTACCCATCCAAGGTTATGAATAAAACTCCATTCTAAATCCTTCCAGTTTACAGTAATGTGCAAGAACTGCTGAATCATTAGCTTGCAGTCTGCCAGACAGCATTACCTGGGTAAGTCGTCATCTCCCAACAAGCCATGCAGCACAGGAGAAAAGCGGCTCGGTGAGGTGGGAGTGAGGGCTTGTGGGTAATCCGAGGCCAGGAAGTTTGGATGTCCAAGGTCCGAGTCCATATGCGGAGAGTACGCTGATGGGTGAACACACACAAAAATCACCAAGGAGTGAGTTGAAGCTGGATTTACTAATGTTAGCCACTGAATCTTTGAATGATATTTAAGTGTAAAGATATCCTTAAGCACAACTGTTTTTTTTTGCTATGTTTGCACTGTTAAATCTGTGAAATAGTCAGCATTTCTGTGTGCTGTGTACTCACTGCTCGTGAGGTCTGGTGGGTTGTAGTTGTTGGTAAGGTACAGGTTATTTGGCTTTGCCACTCTGAGGTAGACGACCTCTGCTGTGTTCTTAAGCGCCCCCACCGCATCCTCATGCATCACGTCCTCCAAACACACATTATTCACCTGCAGTTGACATTAGATGCAGAGACTGACATTATGGAGCAAGTGTCCCTTGTGAAAAAGAAGTGCACTTAAATGTTTCAAAGTGAATGCTACAGATAAAATTACTGCTTTTCTCCTGTGCTGCATTCCAGTATGCACAACCTGCCTGTGACCAGCAGGTGGCAGCATTGAAGAGCCAGTGGCTATGTGATGTTGCTTAAATCAGTGTTTCCAAACCTTTTTTTGAGTAAAAAATCCCACAGCACACCACTATATAAAAATATAAAAAAATTGCACAAACATGCATTGCTTCAATGGCATATAAAAACTAGATATTATATTAAAAGTAGTACTCACATTTAATGTGAAACTTGAGCTTAAGACAGGTAGGAACACAATGATATAATGATAAAACAACAAATTTACACAGGCCTATATCGTCGCTGTTGGGCGGAAACCTCGAATTTTAAACACTGTCGTAGAAGACGGTATTGTGGCTTAATATAGCTATCAAAAATACATTGTGTACTTTTGTGCTTGATGAAGACCATGATCCAAATGTTGCGCTATCAATAAAATTAGTTTGGATCTGCTGTTTTCAGTGTGCGTTCTACACACTCCCCACATGCATCAATGAGCCTTGGCCGCCCATGACCCTGTCGCCGGTTCACCACTGTTCCTTCCTTGAACCACTTTTGATAGATACTGACCACTGCCGACCAATGTTGCGCTACCAATAAATCTGCTATTTTCAGTGTGCGTTCTACATCGCTTCTTTTCCTTTGTATATAGCTATGGTCAGACACTTGCACGTGTCATTATAATATTAACATTTTGTGAAAATCAAGCTCAGATTGAGTTATAAGGTTTTTGACCAGCGAATGACAGATATATTTTGTCTGTCACTGGAACAGCCGCATCTGAGACAGTCAGTGCATCGTATTACGTTTTACTTACAGGATATAACGTTTATTGTCTCTATATGGGTGCTCAGTTTTCTTCTTGTTTAAATCTCATGATCAAAATCTCATGATACAAAAGATGAAGATATTTAAAACAGTAGCCTAGATTTGCTTGATGGCAAATACCAGACTAAGACTATTCTCCGCTCTTCAAATACAAAAAACGTTAGCATTTATGGACATAGTGTTTCTTGAGTAAAGTAACGCTGTACTTACTCAAACAGCAGTTCTTTATTTACTCTTGCATTGCAAACAAACAAGCAGATCTCCAAACTGTGCGTGGCACCTTCTAAATGGAGGCGGGTGGAGTTATGAGGTTTGACTGACAGCTTGAGGAGCCAATGGTTTAATCACAACCTTATTTAAATGCTTTTTATTGGTTAAATATTTGTAAAACCCACATACAGACGCAAAGAATGACCAATAGTTTTATTTGATGAAACAATGACGAAATATAGAGATACAAAGTTTCGGCCCAAAAGCGTCATAATATATTCTTATTTGTAGCATTTATTTTTACTTAATTTTTGGAATTTGATCATTTTGATAACTATTGTGCCACGGCACTGTGGTTGGGAAACACTGACTTAAAGCAATACTCCTGTGTATCATTACACGTGTGTATTAGTCCTCGTCAATGATGTATATGGGTCGTCTTACCGCCAGTATCTTGTCACCAATCTGTAGTCGTCCGTCCTTATGAGCTGCCCCTCCCTCGATGATCTTTGTGACATAAATGCTATTGTCACCGGGGATGTGCTGGTTACCGACACCACCCGCTATACTAAAGCCTAGCCCTGAGAGAGAAATGCAAGGTGCAAGAAAACTTTCAGTTCATTCTTTAAAAAGATGCACTAGGTACAATTCGGACTCTTTTTTGACAGTTGCAGAACTTAATAATGGCTGATAAATATTCTAAAATTCTAAATATTCTTTGTATTGCTAGCACTTCTTGTATTATTGCCTGCTTACGATGAATCTCTCTGTTGTGTTCCTCATTTGCAAGTTGCTTTGGATAAAAGCGTCTGCTAAATGAATAAATGTAGACCCATAAATAGAGATCTGCTAAAGAAAACATTTACTTTGTGTGATGCATCCACCCCAGAACAGCGTCCAAGATTACTGTTGTGTTGGCAAACCAAAGACGCAGTAACAAAGTCGCATAGTACATTTTTAATACTCAAATACATTTTATTATTATAACACAAGTCCATACCTTTTGGCCCTTTGATGAGCTTGAGTTCGGTGACTTTCTCAGCGATGGGTTTCCTGCGTAACACATAGAGTCTGACGATAGCGCCCGCCTCCTTGAGGGCCTCCACTGCCTGACTGTGGGTCACCTCCCGAACATCAACATCATTCACAAACAGAATACTGTCATTAACTCTGAGAGAGCGAGAGAAATGGGGAGAGGAAAGGAAAAAGTTATTAAGGTAGTTTTCCCATCAGAAATCAGAACTGACACGTGTCAGAAGCTGCTAGAGCTGGGCCATAAATGAGCCTTTGAACTGACAGCTGTCACAAAAGTCACAAAACTCTATTCATTTTCTCCATAGGGACATTGATTTTTTAATATATCATATAAACCTTTAAAGACAGCCATACTGTGAGCTACGAGGTTGCTTCTGTTGAAGGCTATCAGCTGAATTATTTCTTATTTTTTAAAATAATCATGTTTAACAGTTGAATTTGTGGTGAAAAACTACATTACCCATGATGCTGTACAGAAAATTACACCGATCAGAGAATCACGGTGAGCAAATTGTGCCAAAAAAACTTGGAAAAAAAGCTCAAATGTTTGGAAACATTAAGGTAGTCTATTAATCTCACCAAAATACAAGAAAAACAGTAATACTGTGAAATATTATTACAATTTAAATTAACTGGTTTCTGTGGTAATATATTGTAAAATGTAATTTATTCCTGTGATCAAAGCTGAATTTTCAGCATCATTACTCCAGTCTTCAGTGTCACATGATCCTTCAGAATTCATTCTAGAAATAGTTCTTATTTCTAATGTTAAACACAGTTGGTCTGCCTAATATTTTTGTGGATTCTTTGATGAATAGAAAGTTCAAAAGAACAGCATTTTTTGTAATATTCATTAACTTACTTCATAAATTTGTCTTTTTTTTTACAATTTAATGTGCCTTTGCTAAATAAAAGTATTAATTTCTTTTTTAAAATCTTACTTACTCCAAACATTTCAATGGCAGTGTATCATGATCCCCCCCAAAAAATGATCTTATAATGATTTCTGAAGGATCATGTTGTCACTAGTTGCTCCAATGAAGACGAAGATAATACAACAATCAAACGGTTTATTTTTAAATGACTTAAAGACAATCCAACGGCGTAACAGTGTGTGAACACGAGAAATACCAGATAAGTGTGCAGACAGCTACTTAAATACATGGTAAATGAGGGAAATGATGGTAAACACCTGTGATGATTAAATGAATTACCATGACAACTAAAATGTGGCGGGAAAACAGAAAAAAGGAAGACGTGACTAATGAAAACAAAGTGAATGTCAATGAAAACTAAAACAAACTGTAGCCTTAAAGTTTAACAAGAAGTGCCTTAAATACTACATTGCTCAGAGTAGCGTAAGCTAGAATAGGGGGGGTGTAGAGAAAGATAGAGGAAAAAAGAAAGAAGTTTTTAAGTTTTTTAAAGTTCTTTAAAACTTAGTTTTTTTAGTTCTTTCCCTCACTACAGCCGTTAAGCACACAGTCTTGTATTTTTGCCCTTTTGTCCGATTTTCAGGTACTTTTTTGCTTCAAAATAAAGTTTGTAGTGTTGTGATTCACCTTGTAGATGGTTGGTTTGGTTCATGGCTTATAACGCTTTAACAAAGACATTTGTAAAAATCCCTATGGAAAAAAATACTCCTAGAACAACACAGCTAAAAAACTATGTGGGCACTAATGCACTCAATTAGCATATTATAAAATGAAATATTACGTTTTTATAAAAAAAAAAAAAATTGTTTAGACATGGCAACACTGGCATACAGGACAACCTCCAGTTACGCACAAATTATACTGTTTAAATTTGACTGTCTAGAGAGATTTTATTCCTTACAGAAAACACAACCACCCAGCATATATACAGTGTGTTTACAGAGACTTACTAATGCTGCACACTGAGGCAATAGAAATGCATTTACTCAGAAATAAATTGGCTGAAATTTGGTCATTTTGAGATTATCGACATCAGGCAATAACCACGTCCGCTGGCTGCCTGTCAGAAGCGTTCATTCTCCCATGTGTCAGCTCCAGAATCAAATGACCGACTTCTCAATGTATAATAAACAAGTTGTTTTCAATTTCTCCCTGCATGCTGCTTTTCCTCTACATCAAAGGTAATGTTATCGGATGGTTTATCGGTTTCAGAATATTTTGAAAACTGCAAACATTCAGAGGCTGTTTAAAGTTTAAAGGAGTAAATGTGTTTTGATGTCTTTTTTTGTTGTCAAGTTTTGCATTATATCAGCAACTGCACCAAATTTCACGTTTTTCCTCAATTTGGGCGTCTGAATGATATTGAGCTGTTTTTTCCTCCTTGAGTATGAGCTCCATATTCTCACTATATCAGACTATATGAGCCATAGAAGCCTCATGTATCAAATGTGACACACAAAAAAAAAGCACGCAAACTTTAAAAAAATATTTTGTCTAAAGGCTCAATAAACCACATTCGTATTTATAGCGGTGCAGGTGACTAAAGTACGGTAGACTGCTCTTTTCTCAAGAATTATTTCACAGAGCTCAACACCATCACATTTCACTGAAACTGACAACTCAACAAAACACCACAAATATTTCTTAGCTTTCAGAAGTGCAAATGCAGCTGTGCTGTCATCCAGAAATATAAAGAGAGAGAGTGACTGTCAATAGACCTTTCTGGAAATATCTGCTCATAAATATTCATAATTAAGCACGCTAATTAATACTGACCACCAAGTAAGAAAACAGAAAAACTAAATAGATGCTTCATTTTTTTTTTCTGTCAGTTTTGTCAGCTCAAGCCCTTCTTTAATCTACATGGACTACAACAACATCTCCACGTACTGAGATCTAAAACAACTGAAAAATGGGCTTCAGGTCTGTCTGATAAGGTCACGGCATCTGTAAGAAACAATGTGAATATTCTGAGTTTGCATTTCACTGTTTATTCATTTTGAGTAATACTCTGTTTTTGTGCTAGTGAGACGAGTAAATGCGTGTAATTATTTGATTACAATTTAAATAACATTTAAATAATTGATTTGCCTGTACTATGCAAATACTTGAATGCTTCATGAGAATGAAGATATACAAAAATAAATTTACAAAACCTTTAACTGAAAAATAGAGAGTGTTCTCATTCAACTGTAAAATCACACTGAGGGGGAAATTTCCAAGCTACAGTCCGTTTGGTCCCAGCACATCAGTAATGAACCCGACTGTCCGCCGGGAAGAGGAGAGGACAGCATTAAACAGCTGACAGTCCATCAGGTTTGACAGTGTGTGTGTGTGTGTGTGTGTTTGCCTCAAGTGATAGTTCTCTCGTCATTAACTAACCCACATGTCGCTACAAACCCGTATGACTCGGACCAAAACTAGTCATTATTCACTGACAGTCTTCACCTCCAGTGAGCTGTCATTCACACTGCTGTGTTAATTGGATCCCTGAAATGATGTGAGGGAATAATGATCGAATTTTTATTTTTGGGTGAACTTTAAGAAAGTGCTACATCCAGAGTTACTACTGCTATTTCTGTATCTATCTCTCTTTCTCGCCTCTGTGCTATTTCTGTCTGCTTAATTTCTCCTGCAGTGAGAGTGAATTTGTGTGCAAATTTGTGTGTGTGTGTGTGCGTGTGTGCATGTGCTGCCATGCTCTGGGATAAAACTACATTTGTTAGCAGGAACCCCAGCTGGTCCCATTAACAATGCATCACAAGTACATCCACAGAGATATTTAACTGTGAGTATATGATTACCAATGTGAGCATTCATGTCCATATACACATACAGTGACCATAAAACTATCAAGTCACATGTAAAATATGGAGGTCAATGTGTTATAAGAAAATGGTTCTCAAATCTGATTGGCTGAGAGCCTTTTCCAACTGTGCGATATTCCCCCAGTATCAGCGCTGGAACCGTTTCACCGTTTGTATCACTCCGCTTGCAGCGACTGTCATGGCGGTAGAGCAAATCCACCATATTTCACGAAATGTAGCTTTAAGAGTTTTTTAGGTGAGAATGTAGTTATTTTCACCTCAAATATGCAACTTATATATAAACATAGCGCCTATTTTACAATCTGTTAAGATGCTTTCGCAGATGCGAGCTCCAGGCCGAACGCACGCGCCTATAGAGGGAATTTGATTTACATAATCAAAGTATTTGTTTTCGATTTGAATTGAAACGGAGAAACTTTCTGCTCTTTAGTGTATTCCGTGCACTGTCAAGTGCTTCAGATTTGTCGTGTTGTCGGTCTTAGTAGCAATTATCTTGTCGTGAATATTGCATTGCGTGCTGTTGGCATCAAGCCTGGTGAAATGTAGCCACACTTTTGATCTTTTCCACATCTTTTACATCTTTGTGGGTTGGGACGCTTACCCCCTATTTACACTGCACACGTCTGCGGTGCAGACGGGGTTACACACTACAGCCTTAGTGCGAGCCGCGTCCCTGGGCGTAACCGCCATAAACTAATGTATTTTCCACCACAGCCAATCGTGCTGCATGCTTATTGGCTCACTGATGTTGATGAGATTAACCCCTTAGGTATCAAAAAGTGGTATCGAACGACAAGACCTTTTACAATACTCGACAGCATTGAGGCAATTCGGTCGGTACCTAAAAAGTATCAAACTCGATACCCAGCCCTAATTTTAAATCCTTAATTCTTTAAATATAAACTTAAATCCTGCACTAGAGCACTGCTTTTGTACATATGACTAAATTGTTTTCTTGTGTTTATTTCCTATTGTCTCTTATAATGGCTGTTGTTGTTAATTTAAATATCGTTATTCAATAAATAATATTTTATATAATATGCCGTATTTGGTATTGAGAAAGGGTCCGTTAGTGATTGTGATATGGACTTCAGTGAAAGTTACATTATTACACCATTAGATGGTGAGTGAGTCAGAACTAGGAAGTTGTTTTAGCGCTGTCATGGGAAATCTTTTAAAAGGACTAAGACAAAGATATCACTTTCCTCAGCGGACATTCAAACATTTTATAATGGATATTATGGACATTGACCTGAAGAATGAATGCTATATCAGATGCAGGTAATACACTTGTTTAGTCGATCTCTCTCTCATAATAATACTCTGCTCTACATAATACAATAAGCTTCAAAGAAGCGACTGAACACACCTTCGTTAGTTCGTTTTACAATTAGTAAAAGATGCTTGGGCTCAACTGTCAAACCGTCAACTTGAGATTTGAATCTGTGGTGGAAGGAAGTAGTTCTGCACAAAAGAGTGTTTTTAAAGAAGTTTTTCCATTGTTGATTCCTATTTATTTACACACTTGTGGTGTCGAACTGCTGTATGACTGCAATATCACACTCGTAGCTGTTCGATATGGCTGTATATCAGCACGCTGTGATTACCTACGGCCGAATCACAGCCATATCGCACTGCTACTCGTGTGATATTGCTCATATGTATATTAGTGCTGTCAATCGATTAAAAAAAAGTAACTAATTAATCGCACATTTTTCTGTAATTAAGTTTTTAATATTTTTATATTGTAATAATTTTACTCTCCAAATTAATGTAGAAACAACTCAAAGACAGTATATTTTACATATTTGTTGTAATGACATCTTTTATCAATTTCAACATTTATTAGGCTTTAATAAAATAACAACTTTTAATTTAAGTGAACGTAAAACAATCTTTATATAAACCCATTATAATAAATGTCATAATTACCTGTGGCCTTCATAATCAATATACAGAAATTGAATACAGTTATCAAACACTTTACAGTCTTAACTGCATAAATAATAAATTAAGCATAGATTAATTTCTCTGTTCCCTTTGTTCTTTGATTAACTTTAATGACAGACATCATTAGTCGCTTCTGTTCCTTTAAGATCTGCCGCTGCCGAACATGACGCGGATGTGACGTGCTGTCACGTGCATCTCATTTCCTCACAACTCTTTAAGTTCATGTAAGACGTTATTTAACTCATTTAAGACTGCTCTTATGAGGATACTTGACAAAACGGGCTTTTTTGGCATAATTCTGTGTTATTGTTCAAGTGCGAAAGAGAACTGGATTCTGGCGCGCTGTCTGTACGCTTGATATTGGCGCACGTCTGTCTGTGCATCGTGTGTGTCACATAGACAGGACATTCACAGACGTTCTCTTGTGTCTTGTCGCGCTTGAATGGTTTAAAGGTATTTGCATGAATAAGAGTGTGATCATATAAAGTAAGCCAGAAAAAATGGATGCTGCGTTAATTGTGTTAAATATTTTTAACGTTTTAAACTGAAAAAATGAATTGCGTGCGTTAACATGCTAATTTTGACAGCACTAATATATATATATTTATAATAGATAATGCAGTATGAATATTACTAAGTATTAAAGTGACCATAAAATCAAAACTGACAATTCCTATTTTTATGGAATATTGCAGTTATATTTATTATAAATTGTTTATCTGTAAACATCTTCTTTTTTTTTTTTTATCATGTGTCCTCACAATCTTTACTCAGAATAACTTCCCCTCTCTCTAAATTCTCAGCAACATCTCTTCTCTTTCCTGGTGACTCGTAGTCCTGGTGTTTACTGGTGTAAGGGCGGGGCAACCTGTCACTCAAATGAAATTCACCAATAGCAAACCACAAACATCCAATCAATTTGCCCCGTCCTAGATTTTTCTTTCTGTTTGCCATTTCACTCAATATACGTTACAATAGGGATAAAACCATTGGGGCCACTGTATATGCAAACTACATACTGTATGAGTGTTACCTGAGTCTCCCGTCTTGTGCAGCGGCCCCTCCTGGAATGATCTTGGTGATGAAGATGCTGGGGTCGTCTCCTACATGAGGGTTATCAGTCCCTCCGGCGATACTGAAGCCTAGCCCAGAGTTCCCCTACACACACACACAGACGACTGGGTCATTCTACAAAATAAGAGACATTTGTGTCCCTCATATATGTATACACTGAAGCTCTGCTATGGGTGGCAACATGTATTTACATGCATTTACATTTACACAACATTTACATGTTATTTACTTGATGGAACCTCTTGTGAAAAAGAAGTACACTTTAGAATACTGTACAGAAAGTACAGAAAATTCAGTGTGAACTGAATGTCATGTTTTTGGACACTTAATTGCATGTTAATTGCAATGACAAGCATTTATGTTAACCTAAAATATACTTTAATATCATTTCTGTTGAAACTTGTATGTCATGCATTTGTAATTACACATTTGTAATGTAATATCGAATAACTAACTACTGTTCAAATTATAATCAAGTATTTTATATTGTGCTTTAGTATGTTAGTCAGATGTGGACAGTAGTGAAGTATTTTTACTTTCTACTCAAGTACATTTTTCCAGTATATGTACTTTATCAGTGTTTTTCTTTTTCTTTCTTTTTTTTTTTACCTTTTAATACTTAAATAGATCAAAAAAAATGAAGTAGTTTCTTCCTTGTACTCAAGTAAAACTTTGAATTAATTTTACTTGAGTAAAAGTAAGAAAGTACTACATTTTTATTCTAATTAAGTATTAAATGATATTCAATATAAAA
Source organism: Rhinogobio ventralis (assembly GCA_039654625.1). Lineage (NCBI taxonomy): Eukaryota > Metazoa > Chordata > Actinopteri > Cypriniformes > Gobionidae > Rhinogobio > Rhinogobio ventralis. The sequence goes on from CM077194.1 coordinate 46,718,752, forward strand.
TGTAGTGAAGTAAAAAGTACAATATTATGCTTTGGAATGTTGGAAAGTAAAAGTTTTCCAAAGAAAAACACTGATAAAGTACAGACACTTGAAAAATACTTCACTACTGTACGTCTCTGATGTTAGTCAACACATCAAAATAAGTGCACTTCTTTAAAGCACGACTAAAGATTATTAAAACAATGATTTAAAATGTACTTTAAAGTGAAACATTTAATTTGAAATGATTACAAAGTGCACTTTTTGTTTTTTGTTCTGTACTTAAGTGTGTTAAGAAAGTGTACGCTCTTTAAATACACTTAAGTGGCCTTTTATTTCATTAATATTATCTGTAATCTGTAAGTGCAAAAATTATACTTTCAAGGTTTTTTTTCACAAGGGATATTTAAAATCTTACTTACAAACCTTACAAAATATTACTTCATAATGAAAACATAAAAAACACCATGGCAAAATGAAAAAGGCAGAGTGACCTATGTTAAATAAGCATGCTGTAATACAGGACTGTAGTTGCTTGTAAGATTACCCTTTCCAACGTAATCTCTTCATATTCAATCTCTCCTTCTGCTCCGTTTACCTACAAGACAACACATGTGCAATGTCAGTCCCTTTAAGACAAGATTAAGACACGTATACAGTAACAGGAATGCAAATATGGCGCCAGTCTACTTTAATGGGAAACTTTCCAAAACTCTGTCTAGATTATGTTTTTTAAATGCATTTCTAAAGAGCAATAAAACAACAATTCTATCATAAATGTTTTCCTCTTTAGCTCAAATTATGCTGTGTTTTTCAGGCTGCTTCAGCTAATTATGGAAGTATGCAAACTACCAACACCTCCATAGTTTTTACCGCTACAGGACTTTTCTACAGTTTCTATATTGAGCATTTTGGTGTTGTGAGTGGTTGCTAGGGCATTCTTAAGGCCGTTGCTAGGGTGTTCTAGGTTTGAGGCATCTTTTCATATCTGCACCACTAATTATTTCTAGACCTAAAGACTAAAATATGCATTCTCTGCATAATACTTACATAAGGTGAGCCATCCAGTGTGTCTGTATTCACCACTACTGGTGGAGAGTTGGCCTGGAGAGGAGAAAGAGAGAGAGGGAATGTTTAGCACAGAGTTTATTAGACATCTATACCACGGTACTACTTGCACTTGTGTTGCAGGATGCAGTATATACTGTGCACAGTAAGCAAATTGTCTATGCAAGCGATTCCTTGATGACCTACTGTACTACCATTCAAATGTTTGGGGTCAGTAAGATTTGTAATGTTTTTGAAACTTTTGATGTCTGCATTTATTTGATCAAAAATACTGTAAAAACTATTCGGAAATATTATTACAATTTAAAGAACTGTTTTCTATGTGAATATATTGTATAATGTAATTTATTTCTGTGATCAAAGCTGAATTTTCAGCATCATTACTCCAGTCTTCAGTGTCACATGATCCTTCAGAAATCATCCTGAATAAATCACACTCACACACTGCAGTACACCAGTATGTCATTCCAAACAGCCATGATTTGTACGAGTCTGAACAGTGTTACAGGTCTTTCCACTGAAACAATGTAACAGCAAACAGCACATACATCTACTGATGATAAGCTGTACTACAAGGTGCACTACCCTCTATTACAACTCTCACACACTACAAGCAATTTACAGCTGTAACATTGGCTAGCACCTCTATTGCTTTCCAATAAATGTGATTAGACACACACACACACACACACACACACACACACACACAGTTATGCCTTCCAGCTCTGTTCCAAACTACTGCCTTTTATTATAGGGCGCAGCAGCCGCCCACATGATCACATTAACACACACTCAACTACACGCGCTGACAGAAACTCATTCAAGAGCTCACTGCCCCACGGGTCAGACTGCCAGTGAAGAGAAGGAGAGATGGATCTGAGAGAGATGAACATTTCCATGCAGCCACAGGGAGGAGTGTGTGTGTGTGTGTGTGTGTGTGTGTGTGTGTGTGTGTGTGTGTGTTTGTGTGTGTGTGTGTGTGTGTGTGTGTGCGTGCATGCAGATGCTTCTACAAACATTTGTGAAAGAATGGGTCGCTCTCAGGAGCTCAGTGAATTCAAGCGTGGTACCGTGATAGGTTGCCACCTGTGCAATAAGTGGGTTTCCATGGCCGAGCAGCTCATCCAAGCCTTGCATCACCAAGTGCAATGCAAAGCGTCGGATGCAGTGGTGTAAAGCACGCCGCCACTGGACTCTAGAGCAGTGAGACGTGTTCTCTGGAGTGACCAATCACGCTTCTCTGTCTGGCAATCCGATGGGCGAGTCTGGGTTTGGTGGTGTCCAGGAGAACGGTACTTGCCTGACTGCATTGTGCCAAGTGTAAAGTTTGGTGGAGGGGGGATTATGGTGTGGGGTTGTTTTTCAGGAGTTGGGCTTGGCCCCTTAGTTCCAGTGGAAGGAACTCTTAATGCTTCAGCATACCAAGACATTTTGGACAATTTCATGCTCCCAACTTTGTGGGAACAGTTTGGGGATGGCCCCTTCCTGTTCCAACATGACTGCGCACCAGTGCACAAAGCAAGGTCCATAAAGACATGGATGAGTGAGTTTGGTGTGGAGGAACTTGACTGGCCTGCACAGACTCCTGACCTCAACCCGATAGAACACCTTTGGGATGAATTAGAGCAGAGACTGCGAGCCAGGCCTTCTCGTCCAACATCAGTGCCTGACCTCACAAATGCGATTCTAGAAGAATGGTCAAAAAATCCTATAAACACACTCCTAAACCTTGTGGAAAGCCTTCCCAGAAGAGTTGAAGCTGTTATAGCTGGAAAGGGTGGGCCAACTCCATATTAAACCCTACAGATTAAAACTGGGGTGTCATTAAAGTTCATGTGCATGTAAAGGTAGGCGTCCCAAAACTTTTGGCAATATAGTGTTATTGTAACTTTATTAACTTTAATTATGACACATCTCTCTGAAATGTTTGATTCTGATTGGACAGTCATGAGATTCAGATAATGTCTATCGTCAATAGCAATACTGTTTAATGACCATTCATCTGGGTATTTGACGCTTTCATGTGTTACACTGTGGACGTGCTCTCTTTTTGTTTCTTTCAAATGCAGCTGCTGCCATTATTTACTATGATTAATGAAACCAGAGCACTTTTTAATTTGTTTTTAATCAGCCCTTTGCATTTTTTCCTCAGTATGTTTAAACGAATGGGAATTTAGTACATACACCTACACCGGAATCATAGCAGGTAAATGGAATAAACATTTAAAACTATCACACATTTCAAAAGACTGCTATACTAGAATTTAGAAAAATGCTTGGAAAAAAACTAAAAAGTAAACTCACTAACTTCCGCTAGTATCCATACATGGCGTAACTATCTGGCATGGTGCAAACACCACCCACAGGAATTATGTTGGTAACACATCACCAGACATTCATCCACCTGGAAAAGCAGTCCTCAGATAATCAAGAATTCATGTAAGCACTTTCATAAAATACAATCCCCATGTCTTTGCTTTTAATCCTCCCAGTACACTTTCTTCACAGAATTCAACCACGAGTTTAATGTTCGTTCATACAAAACCAGGGGCCACTGCGTTTTAACCATTATGATGCCATTACATACACACACACTCACACACACATACACACACACATAAATATATATAGTACGGAATGTGCACATGTAGCAATTCTTGAAAGTATATTTAAAAAAAACTGTACTTGCAGACAATATAATATTAATGAAATAAAAGGCCACTTTAGTGCACTTAAAGAGAGCATACTTCCATGACTGTTTCTTAACACACTTACATTTTTAAAAAAGTGCACTTTGTAATAATGTCAAATTAAATGTTTTAATTTAAAGTACATTTTAAATCATTATGTTTTAAAAATCTTTTGTCATGCTTTAAAGAAGCACACTTATTTTGATGTGTTGACTAACATACTAAAGCACATGTAAAGAACTTGAGGTTATTTTAACCCTAAATAGACGTTGCTATCCATGCCTTCATTACGTCTCGGCTGGACTATTGCAACATTTCAAAGACACAAATTTCTTGCCTACAAGTAGTTCAAAATGCAGCAGCTAGATTTCTGAAGGGACGTAAAAAATTCGATCACGTCACGCCCCTGCTGAGATCCCTAAATTGGCTGCCTACTCATTATAGAATCGAGTATAAAATCTTACTACTTGTCTATAAATCTTTAAATAATCTAGCACCTTCTTACTTGACAAACCTACTCCACCCCTACACTCCTGTGAGAGGACTAAGACTGGACGGCAACTTCCTCCTTCAGATCCCAGAACCCGACTAAAGACAAGGGGAGCCTTTGAAGTGGCTGGCCCCACTCTTTGGAACAATCTTCCTAATTATATTAGAATGGCTTCCACTTTATCAGAGTTTAAATCCTGTCTTAAAACTAATTTTTTCCCTTGGCTTTTAATATATAGTTTTGTCTGGTTCTTTGTTGTTCTTAATCTAATTTATGTGTTCTCTTATTTTCACTGTTGTACAGCACTTTGGTCAGAAAATAACTGAACTTGAACTAAATGGTCCTTCATTTGGGCAAATTATTTCCTTTTTATAGTTTCCTTAATCTGAGCAGTAAAAGACTTGGCTCCTTAATTGTTCCTTCGTGGACAAAAGTGGGCACCCATAGCAAATGAATGGGAAATACTATAACTCAGCACAATAAATCCAAAACAATGCAGATCATACATACACATAAATGAAGGGGTGAGCCTATACAACATTCTCAATGTGGCAAACACTCACACGCACACGCACACACGCACACACACACACACATACACACACAAAGCCTAAAACAGAGCGGGATTTTTTGTTGATGCATTGATGCATGTTGTACATTGTTTATTCTTACCTGTTTGTTACCATTTACTTTATTGAAATCTGATGGGTTTTTTTGTTAGAAATAATTCTCGAATTTTGTCTTTTCCTTGTAGCATGGTCATATTTGTCTGTAAGCATATTTTGGCATCTTTGTCTAGTCTCACCTAACACAAAAGTTTTTTTTACAACATTGGTTTATAGATTTCAGCCTATATGCAGCCAGTGAGTACTAAAGCCATATAGTGGGTATTGATATTTTTGCTATTTTTATGCCAACATATGTCACCAGATGTCACCAAAGTATGCCAAATTTTGAGGTTTTGGCTGTTTCAACTTAATTGAAATGAACATTTTTACTGAAGTAAAAATATAACATAAAAATAAGCATATTTTACATTAAAAATATGGTACTTTTAGAGGTAAATAAATGTAAAAATACCAAATAAATCACAAAATAAATGTTTTTATTTTATCGAAGACAGTGATGACATTTATTTAAAAAAAATTGGGATCACACCCGAGACCTTCGTGCCCAAATTGTCCACGATGGACTCATTAAGGGCTGCTCTATGAAGGACGCTTGAGGGTTAAGGTGTCCTTGTTAAAATGTAACTTATATGCATTTGAGTACGGAGTAATATTAATTAACAATATGTGCTTACTATATAATTAGGGTTAAGGGCTACACTTTATTTAAAAGGTGTCTTTATTACTATAGGTTTAGGATTAGGGTTTGGTTTAGGGTTAGTTGCATGCAATTATGCATAATTGATAGTTATTACTATAGTAACTACATGTAACGTGTAACTGAAATAGTAAAAAAAAAAAGTGTTACCGGGTTAGGGTTTGGCTGAGGGTTAGTTGCATGTAATTATGCTTAAATTACTGTAACTACATGTAAAATGAGGACACAAAATAACACTTCATTTTAGTGTCCTTGTTACATGTACTTACCATAGTAATAACAGTAAATTATGCATAATCACATGCAACTAACCCTCAACCAAACCCTAATCCTATAGTAAGTACATGTTGTTAGTTAATATTTCTCAGTACTTAAATATATAATTACACTGTAACAATGACACCTTAAAATAAAGTGTAACCATAAAGCGTTACCCAGAACTTATGTATATCACAAGTACATTGTAAAATAGTGTTACAGTACTTGATTATAATTAATTGTAGTGTTATTTTAAATTGCAACATCATCTTTAAAATGTGTGATTACAAATATATTTAAATAGAAATAATATGAAAGTATATTATAGTTTGCCATAAATGCTCATCAGTGCATTCATCAGTATCTTTAACCATATTTCAAAGACAATAATAGTCATTATGAAATTACATATAAAGATGTACTTAAGTCCTACTTATTTAGGTTGGTCAAAAAGCACTGTAAACTCTAACTGTATTTAATATAAATTTAAACTATAATACACTTTGTCTAATTGCAATTAACATGCAAAAAAGTGTCTGAAAACATTACATTCAGTTCACACTTATGTCACACTTAAGTATTTAAGGCACTAGTAAGTATAAAAGTACTGTATACTATGCTAAAGTGCACTTCTTTTTTTCACAAGGGCAAGTGTATTAGAACTGCTTGAAACTAATGGATGAGCCAAACTGTTTTTGATAATTGACAGCATGCTGTTCATATACACTTCGTTGAAAATAATAATATATTCTGAATATTCCATTTACAGAGGAAGATGGGAAATGAGAAGCTGGATTGAATTGTGGCGTGTGGGTGGGACGCTGCACACTTCTATCTCTCTCTCTCTGTTTTTCCACTGGATTTCTCTGCACCGTATTTCCCTTGATCTTCCTCTCAGCTCTCCCTCGTTCATTCGCTGGTTTCTGCTGATTTGTTGTGCTGCAGTCGTCTGTTGATTAGCATGAGAAGATGCTCTGTAGCTAAAGCATGAAATCCTCCTCCTACTCTCACACCATTACTTCTCTCCTCGTTTCATTTCTCTTATTCTGTCTGTTCCCAGCTCTCAATTCAAGCAGTCTTTACAAACTGACAATATTGGTATTTTCAAATGATTACTATTTTTGTTTTTACCATGTTTGGGAAGTTATGCATGATGCGAAGTAGACGTGTGATGAACAATTTTCCCAGCAGGTAATATAAGGATGTTTCAAACTGAATATGGTCACGTGTGCATTTATAGTCAATTTATTGTTGCTTTGCAAATGGCTAATCCAATCCAATTTGACTATCACTTTAATGATAATAAAAATATTTTAGTTAATTTATAAATGTTTCTGGTAACACTTTATTTTACAGTGTCCTTGTTACATATGTTTAATGTACTAACTGTAGTAATAACAGTAAATTATGCATAATTACATTCAACTAACCCTAAACTTAAAGGGATAGTTCACCCAAAAATCATTAATTATTCACCCTCATTTCGTTCATCTTCAGAACACAAATGAAGATATTTTTGATGAAATCTGAGAGCTTTCTGTCCCCTCCATAGACATCAATTTAACACTTAACACTTTCAAGGCCCAGAACGGTAGTAAAGACATATGTTAAAATAGTCCATGTGACTCCAGTGGTTCAACCTTAATTTTATGAAGCGACGAGAATACTTTTTGTGCGCAAAAACAAACAAAAATAACGACTTTATTCAACAATTTCGTTCTAGCCTGTGTCAGTCTCCTATGCAGTTTACGTTGTAAATACAGTGCAGCTCCTGCGTCATCATCACACGCATGCGTGGTGGTGCTCACGTGAACAGCGCCGGCTGCCGTAGAACTCAAGCGCTACACTGTTTACAACTGAAACTGCGTAGGAGACTGGCACAGGCTAGAATAGAGTCATAATTTTTGTTTGTTTTTGCACACAAAAAGTATTCTCGTCACATGGACTATTTTAACGATGTCTTTACTACCTTTCTGGACCTTGAAAGTGTTAATTAAATGGCTGTCTATGGAGGGGTCAGAGAGCTCTCAGATTTCATCAAAAACATCTTCATTTGTGTCCCGAAGATGAACGAAAGTCTTACGGGTTTGGAACGACATGAGGGCACATACCATGAGCCTCAACGCCATTGTTTCCTCCTTCATATGTAAATCTTGTGCGTGCTGAAAAACGGGCGAATCCCAACATAACACCGACTGTGACGTAACAGTCGGATCATTAATATTTACACCCCCCCTCCAAATTTGCATATGCCAGCCCATGTTTTAGGCCAGGCAGTATTAATGTGGACCTGCACAGCCGAATCATCATCAGAAGTTCTGCAGGTATTGTGAAGATGAGGACAATATAGTTAAAATGGCAGATCATGGATATAAATGTTATGTTCCAGGCTGTGCAGGGGATGTGAGCACTTTTCATTCCCTTCCCACAGGCACAAAACAGGCATGGTTGATGTTCATCTATAACAGGATACCGCACCAATTTAATTCAAAGTTGTTTCCTCTGACTAGTGTCAATTTCGTTAACAATAATATGACAAAAAAAATTTGTTGACAACCTTTTTTCCCATGACTAAGATGAGATGATGCAAACGTCCTTAAACGATAACTGTGACTATATACACTCACCTAAAGGATTATTAGGAACACCTGTTCAATTTCTCATTAATGCAATTATCTAATCAACCAATCACATGGCAGTTGCTTCAATGCATTTAGGGGTGTGGTCCTGGTCAAGACAATCTCCTGAACTCCAAACTGAATGTCAGAATGGCAAAGAAAGGTGATTTAAGCAATTTTGAGCGTGGCATGGTTGTTGGTGCCAGACGGGCCGGTCTGAATATTTCACAATCTGCTCAGTTACTGGGATTTTCACGCACAACCATTTCTAGAGTTTACAAAGAATGGTGTGAAAAGGGAAAAACATCCAGTATGCGGCAGTCCTGTGGGCGAAAATGCCTTGTTGATGCTAGAGGTCAGAGGAGAATGGGCCGACTGATTCAAGCTGATAGAAGAGCAACTTTGACTGAAATAACCACTCGTTACAACCGAGGTATGCAGCAAAGCATTTGTGAAGCCACAACACGCACAACCTTGAGGCGGATGGGCTACAACAGCAGAAGACCCCACCGGGTACCACTCATCTCCACTACAAATAGGAAAAAGAGGCTACAATTTGCACGAGCTCACCAAAATTAGACAGTTGAAGACTGGAAAAATGTTGCCTGGTCTGATGAGTCTCGATTTCTGTTGAGACATTCAGATGGTAGAGTCAGAATTTGGCGTAAACAGAATGAGAACATGGATCCATCATGCCTTGTTACCACTGTGCAGGCTGGTGGTGGTGGTGTAATAGTGTGGGGGATGTTTTCTTGGCACACTTTAGGCCCCTTAGTGCCAATTGGGCATTGTTTAAATGCCACGGCCAACCTGAGCATTGTTTCTGACCATGTCCATCCCTTTATGACCACCATGTACCCATCCTCTGATGGCTATTTCCAGCAGGATAATGCACCATGTCACAAAGCTCGAATCATTTCAAATTGGTTTCTTGAACATGACAATGAGTTCACTGTACTAAAATGGCCCCCACAGTCACCAGATCTCAACCCAATAGAGCATCTTTGGGATGTGGTGGAACGGGAGCTTCGTGCCCTGGATGTGCATCCCACAAATCTCCATCAACTGCAAGATGCTATCCTATCAATATGGGCCAACATTTCTAAAGAATGCTTTCAGCACCTTGTTGAATCAATGCCACGTAGAATTAAGGCAGTTCTGAAGGCGAAAGGGGGTCAAACACAGTATTAGCATGGTGTTCCTAATAATCCTTTAGGTGAGTGTAAATATGCAATATCGGTGACAAAAAAAGACGAGACTAAAATCTAGTTTTAAAAAAATAAAAACTTGACCAAAAAGCACTCTTTTGGAGCGTTCATGCGTTCAATCCCCCAATCAGAGCTTTTCTGTTAAAAGAACACGTATTATATCCGGTGTTTTACTTAAAATGTGCAATCTCTCTCTCACGCACGGATAATCTGAAAACACCAATAAACAAGTAAGCTGCATTTCAGCAATCTCCATTAGAGATTTTCTGCTTGAAGTGTCATTCAGTCGGTCTGTGTTCTGTCACGACTCACGAGCCACTTGTGCTGTTTGCGATTGTGTTTGCTGAATAACTGCACTTGTGTGAGCTACTGAAATGAGCCTTGCTGTGAAACAGCCAATCAGAGCAGAGCTCAACATTATTATTCATGACTATTCCAAATAAGGTAATAACAGCCCATTTCATTCTAGGGACAAATCCTAGGGTTGTATCTGGATCTGAAGTATTTTTGCCCTTACCTAAGCCACATACCTTCTATGTAGATATCAGAGAACAATTAAAAATATTGTATCAATGCATTCTATGGCACCTTTAATTATTATTACTCCGTATTTAAATGTATAATTGCACTGTAACAAGGACACCTCAAAATAAAGTGTAACCATGTTTGATCTTATTACGGGAGACAACTACAAGTCAATAATTTGTGTTACTGTAAATCCCATAATGCAATGTGCTCACAATGACCTTTAATTTTCCTGTATCATGCACACACAGCAATTAATATCAGTCACACTTTTTAACATCCCTTTCCTTTTTCATTTAACAAAACGGGCAAATGAACTGGATTACACGACAACAATGTAGGAAACTGTTTGTAATGTTATCTGTAACACTCCATGCATTAAACTGACCGAAAGTGACATTTATAAGATATTTATAATGTTACAAATAAATTCTGTTTCAAATAAATGCTGTTCTTTTGTACTTTTATCAAGGTTTCGCACAAAAATATGAAGCAGCACAACCATTTTCAACATTGATAATAATCAGAAATGTATCTTGAGCAGCAAATCATCATATTAGAATGATTTCTGAAGGATCATGTGACACTGAAGACTGGAGTAATGATGCTGAAAATTACATTTTAAAATATATTCACTCTTAAATTGTAATAATATTTAACAATATGTTTTAACTGTATCTTTTGATGAAATAATGTCAGCCTTGGTGAGCAAAAGAGACTTCTTTCAAAAAAAGTCTAGTAGTAAAAGTCAAGATGTCCTTAAAGGGGTCGTATGATGCGATTTCTTGCTTTCCTTTCTCTTTAGTGTGTTATGTAGCTGTTTGTGCATGTATAAGATCTGCAGAGTTACAAAGCTCAAAGTCTCAATCCCAAAGAGATATTCTTTGTAAAAGTTAAGGTTCAGCCACACCTTCCTAAGACACTTCGTTCAAACACACCCCCACATCTCTACTTCAGTCTGTGGGGGCAGAGTTTCATAACACCACCCAAATGTATACGCAAAGAAAGAAGGTGTAACTTTTATTCTCGCTGTAGTATTGTTGTCGCCGGCGCTGCCATGTCGTGGAGACGCTGTGTTTTTCATTGCGAAAGCCAAACTACTTTGTTTGGCCTTCCAAAAGAGGGGGCAATTAGAAAACAGTGGCTAAGCTTTAGTTACAACACTGTTCCAGTACAAGCCAAATATTCGACTGTGTGCTGCGCATTTTTCGGAGGACTGTTTCTAGCATCTGGGAGAGCACAGATCGTTTCTACGTCTTTGTCGTTTCTACGATAACAAATGCAAACTTACCAATCTGGGGCCGGATTCACGAAAATCTTCTTAGGAAAGAAGTTAAGAAAGTTCTTAAGATAAATTCTAAGAAGTTCGTAAGAATGTTCCTAAGTGCAATTCTTGAAAAATTCTTAAGAAGTTCTCAAATATTTTCTTAAGAATATCGTAATTTTTTACTTAAGAAAATAAAAGGTGAATGAAAAACACCTCAAAGCCCGTCTTTTTGCGCTGCCTGCAGATTACTGTAGATATCATAATAAGCGTGCAGACTATTTTCGTCGTGACTGGCTTGACGGGAGTTAATCACTCGGCGTCCTGTTTTTAATGTGCCGTGTTATTTTAAAAGAGCCTGTCTCAAGATGCTGCGGTCTTTCCCATTCATTTGCGCTCGGTCTTTCTTGCGCTCTCTCTAGAGTGAATGTGTCTGGTATCTGTGTGTGAGTGTGTGTGTGTGTGTGTGTGTGTGTGTGTTGTGCTGCCTCGCTAGTTCTAGCTTGAGTGAGCGCGTCATATACGTGTAAAAGATCGATCCGTGTCACTTCAGAGTACTCGTCCATATTCATGGTACTATTAGTAATATATATTATATTTAGCTATCCACTGTTATGTTGCAATGGTTAATATTTGAAACAAACCAAATAAATTCACTAAACATCTTACATTTGGGTGTTTAAGATAGGTTGGAGGTTATCCTAACTTTAAGAAGTTATTTACGATGATTTTTAAGAACATTCTTTTCGGGAATATAAATACTTCTTAAATGTTTTCTTAAGAGCAATCTTATGGAAAACCATAAGAACATTCTTAAGAAAAGTTTTTGAGAATACAAAATATTCTTATCTTTTTTCTTAAGTTAGAAAATAAGAAGAAATTGGCAGTTAAGAAAAAATGTATTCTTAAGAACGTTTCGTGAATCCGGTCCCTGATTCGGACTTGAATTGATAAGGTATGACCGAAATTATCATCTGTCAATATTGCTTTGCTTTGGGAGCTGATGTTCCAAATATGGTAAAAAGCGTGAGATTTCCGGCAGATGCTTAAGGTATTAGGGCCAATCACAATGCACTGGATCGCTGGCCAATCAGAGCACAACGCGCTTTTCACAACGATGAGCTTTGTAAAAATTGACGCGTTTAAGAACGGAGGGGCATAGAGGAGCAACAACAATGCACTGTATGTGTAAAATAATGACTTTTTTGAGCCTAAAGCCACGTAAACACATTGCATTAAAGCAAAATACACAAAATAATGTTCTTTGTAGAACCATCATATGAGCCCTTTAAGGTCAGTGAGCAGCAGACAGCTGTGCTGTTCTCACCCTCCCACAAACAGACGCTTTCATCTCCACACAACAAAATCAGACTCGTCCTCTCATTATAAGAAACATCTGCTCATTTATCCACACTCTACCTTTCTTTCCATCTCTCTTCACTTATTTAGACAGCTTGTTAAGCCTGCAATATATCTATGTCACAAAAAAAGAATAAAGACCAAGGAATATTTCTAGAAATAAGTGAACCAACTGAGGAGACATGATGTAATGCATGTCTATGAAAGTCAGCAATGACTGCTAAAATTAGAGCAAACAGAACCAAGATTCTATGTGTGTGTGTGTGCCTTTAAGCTGCCTTTAATAGGTAAAACAAGCATGTTGTCTTCAATTCAATGTCCAGTGAGTGACGCTGAAAGGTTAATGCTATATTGCGTTTGAAAATAATGCACCACACTAAACATAATGTAAAGAAAAGCAAACTACACATTTGCTGAAGCAACCAAGTCATTTAGCCGGCTTCTACTCAGCTCTTTTATCATGACTCGTATTTCACGGGACTTGCACCTGAGTGCTTCATATCGCAAGTGCAGTGCTGTACCAGATGAGCTATTGAGCAAGTTTACAGACAACAAGGCACAACAAATACTGCTGTTCTAATGATGGACTTGAGATAGACAGGGAAAAATACAGTTTGAATCAATCTTTATTAGTTATGGCAACTTCTAATGAAATTATGTTCAACTAACAAACTACATCGAGTTAGAGGAACTTAATTATTTGTAGCATAAACACAAATGTTATTGCGTTGTGGCACTGGAGCCAATTAAATTGATCAGTATATGGTTCAATTTAGACATTCTACTAACTATAAGTAATTTTGTAACTGCATGTCAACTAGCAGTCATTAGAGTATTAGTAGACTGTCTGCTTAATATCTAAAAACGCTTTATTTTGATGCTTCCCATCAGACATTCTACAAACTATAAGTAACTTTGCAAGTAAATGTCATCTTATTACTAGCACCTAAACCCTAAACTAACAGTCTACTAATACTCTAATGAGAGTTAGTTGACATGTAGTTGCTTAGTAGAATGTCTAAAGTGGACCACTGAAATAAAGTGTAATCAATTTATCTATTTGAGTCGACATCAACAACTAGAATGTCACATCCTAAATACATTTTAATGCATAAATAAGATATTTCTTGTCACCAGCATTAGCACAGTCATTGCTCATAGAGTCAATGTTGTGTGTATGTCGTCACCCACAACAATAACCCTGAGCTCTCTTCAGCACAATGGTAACCACAAAAACATAAAAGAAACTCTTTTAAATGTCAAACATAACAGCATTAAGTGAAAAAAAATAAATAAATAACTTCATTTAAACTTAATTTCAATATTTATTTTCCCTATCCAGTCCTATGCAAAGCTGACTGGGAACTAGAAATCCACCACCCAAAGTTATCAAGACAAATTTCATTAAGTTTTAATGTTGCTAAACTTTTTTTTTGTTGTTGTTGTTAAAACTAATGGAAATTTGAGTTTAAATTACACTCAATATTAAGTTCATGTAATGCTCAACATTATTATGTCACCAGAACTTATTAAAATAATGTTTTCAACTTAAAAGTTGAATCAATGAATTTAAATCAATAAATTTGAATTTTTAACTTGCTGCTATGCATTTAATTAAGTGGAAAACATGTCCCCTAAATTTGTGTGTACTCTCACAGTTGCACTGCATGGATTTTGGGATTGTAAACGGTACTGTATTCACACACACACACAATTTTTTATACTGTATTGTAAGTACTGAGAGCTTGTGGTGCCAAACATGAGATGTAAGAGCATGTGCAATACATGTGCATTTCCTGATCCAGACCTGCAAGTCTCTCATCATTTCCTGTTCTCTCTATGGACAGTTATAATAATGGAATCTGCTTTCACTGACAGCCACCCAAACCAGAATTATAAAAGATCACTTCATTAAAGCACTGATGCAGACTATGAAAAGTTCAAACTAAACAATTTACATACACAACTTCAAGCCATACCTTATGTTTAATGCACAAATACAGAACACTACGCTTTACACAAACTTTTTAAATGTGAACGGTTGCATAATCTTACTTTGTTCTGCTTGACTGATTTCTGTGGTGGAAGCATCTAGTAAAGGTCTTAGCAGCCCTTGGTTTCACACCGACCTTGCCTGCCATTTAACTGTTATAATCTCGACTGTGCTTTGCCTTTCAGGAGATTCTGGCTTCAGGATGCGGGTCAGAACCGTGTTACTGAAACACCACACTGTCGTATTTAAAATATTCTTTATAAAATGAACTGTTCTGGCTCTAAACTCAGAAGAAACATGTTCAAAGTTGTTCAAAATTAAGCAATAAAGTACAAGAGCCCATACCACATTGTGAATAACCAAACCTAGGACTGCAGATATACAAAACGTAAACAAAGCAGCGCTTGCTTACCATTTTGAATGTCAATCATGCTGATCACTTTCTTCATTCCAGGCGGCTCATGTTGTTATGAATATACACTATATTGCCAAAAGTATTGGGACACCCCTCCAAATCATTGAATTCAGGTGTTGCAATCACTTCCATGGCCACAGGTGTATAAAATCAAGCACCTAGGCATACAAACGCTTCTACAAACATTTGTGAAAGAATGGGTCGCTCTCAGGAGCTCAGTGAACTCAAGCGTGGTACCGTGATAGGTTGCCACCTGTGCAATAAGTCCATTCGTGAAATTTCCTCACTACTAAATATTCCACGGTCAACTGTTAGTGGTATTATAACAAAGTGGAAGCAATTGGGAACAACAGCTACTCAGCCACGAAGTGGTAGGCCACGTAAAATCACAGAGCGGGGTCAGCGCATGCTGAGGGTCAAAGTGCGCAGAAGTCGCCAACTTTCTGCAGAGTGAATAGCTAGAGATCTCCAAACTTCGTGTGGCCTTCAGATTAGCTCAAAAACAGTGTGTAGAGAGCTTCATGGAATGGGTTTCCATGGCCGAGCAGCTCATCCAAGCCTTACAACACCAAGTGCAATGCAAAGCGTCAGATACAGTGGTGTAAAGCACGCCACCACTGGACTCTAGAGCAGTGGAGACGTGTTCTCTGGAGAGACCAATCACGCTTCTCTGTCTGGCAATCTGATGGACGAGTCTGGGTTTGGTGGTTGCCAGGAGAACGGTACTTGCCTGACTGCATTGTGCCAAGTGTAAAGTTTGGTGGAGGGGGGATTATGGTGTGGGGTTGTTTTTCAGGAGTTGGGCTTGGCCCCTTAGTTCCAGTGAAAGGAACTCTTAATGCTTCAGCATAAAAAGACATTTTGGACAATTTCATGCTCCCAACTTTGTGGGAACAGTTTGGGGATGGCCCCTTCCTGTCCCAACATGACCGCGCACCAGTGCACAAAGCAAGGTCCATAAAGACATGGATGAGCGAGTTTGGTGTGGAGGAACTTGACTCACAAATGCGCTTCTAGAAGAATGGTCAAAAATTCCTATAAACACACTCTTAATCCTTGTGGAAAGCCTTCCCAGAAGAGTTAAAGCTGTTATAGCTGGAAAGGGTGGGCCAACTCCATATTAAACCCTACAGATTAAGAATGGGATGTCATTAAAATTAATGTGCATGTAAAGGCAGGCGTCCCAAAACTTTAGGCAATATAGTGTATATAGTGTACGTTAATATGGCTGGAACGCTGTACTTTATTGACCAATCAGAATACAGCACCATTGGAATATGTTTTATATTAGCCAAATATATGCACTAATATTAGTTAGTTAGTTGTACTTTATTGTCCAGCCTCGGCTAAAAAACTGGTCTTTTGCCTCGCCATACAATCACAATACAATTAACAATACACAACATTCACAATACATACAACAATAACAATACACAACATCCACTTCAACATAATAAGCTAACATATTTTTCAGAAGACCTATTGCATCTGGTACAAAAGTTTGGTTATATGTTGCTTTAATTGCTTTTTGTTGCTAAAGGAACTACTCCTTTAAAACTCAAACTATGATATAATTAAATAATTCTAATTATTTTCCAAATTACATTTCTTAGACTACTGTAGAGGTGCTGTAAATTACTTTTTATAAAATATCCCTATTTCCTGACAGATCTCACTGTTGTGAAATCACACCAGTCTCTGTGGCAGTTCATGGGCTCTGAAATCTGCAACAACAACAAAAAATTGTGACCATGGGCTGCGGTCAGATTCTTTATTTAACCGATCTTTCTGCCTGTCACTCATTTGGATGTTCACAGAGCAGCACCTATATAGGAAGCAGGAAGCTGATAGTGTTGTAGTTATTTAAGATAAGTGCTGTATTCACTTGTTAGTTTGTTGTGCAAAAACACCATTGTGCTATTTTGCCTTTGACAACTGCTTTGTAGCCATTAATTTAAACATTGATTTCTATTTGTTGTTATACTACCAGGTCATAATTATCATCATAATCAATATACAGCTTCCTGTTACTGCAGGCAGTATGTTCGTAAATCACAAGAAGAAAAAAAGGTTATCTCTGTGTTTCTCCCTGTCTGTTGATGAATACGTTTGCATGGTAACAAGATACTCCTACACTCAATATGGTTACATACAGGCGTTTGGCAGTTTAGCTCAGCCACACGCCTCCCTGCGTCACACAACACTCTGATGTCAGTGGACTATGTAATGGCTCATCTGCAGCATTTAACACAGGCATTCTGGAAGCCTTGATGTCACACAAGTTTGAATGAATTTTACCAGGAAAAATAGACAGATGGGGCATTGTGAGACTAGGACAGGGTTCCTATAGTAATTTGTTATTTGGAAATAACATGGAATTTTAAATTTGTGATTTCAAGCTCTGGAAAAGTAATAAATAAATAAATAAAAACTAATAAACTTTCCTCCCGCCAGCCTACAGTGGAAAAGCAGATGGATGGATGGATGGATTGATGTGGATGGATAAATGAATGGATGGGCAGATGGATGGATCGATGTGGATGGAAGGATAGATTGGTGGATGGATGATAGATGTGGATGATTGGATTTATGGATGGATGATAGATGTGGATGGATGGATAGATGGATGGTTGTGGATGATTAGATGGATGGATGATAAAAGGATGTGGATGGATGAATGAATGGATGGATGTGGATGGAAAGATGAATGGATGGATTGGATGGATGGATATGGATGGATGGATGATAGATGTGGATGGATGGATGATGAATGGATGGGTGGATGGATGGATAGGTGGATGGTTGTGGATGATTGGATGGATGGATGATAAAAAGGATGTGGATGGATGAATGAATGGATGGATGTGGATGGACAGATGGATTGGATGGATAGATGTGGATGGATGGATGATGAATGGATGGATGTGGATGGACAGATGGATTGGATGGATAGATGTGGATGGATGGATGATGAATGGATGGGTGGATGGATGGATGGATAGGTGGGTGGTTGTGGATGATTGGATGGATGGATGATAAAAGTATGTGGATGGATGAATGAATGGATGGATGTGGATGGATGGATGATGAATGGATGGATGGGTGGATGGATGGATAGGTGGATGGTTGTGGATGATTGGATGGATGGATAGATGATAAAAGGATGTGGGTGGATGTATGAATAAATGGATGGATGTGGATGGACAGATGGATGGATGGATTGGATATGAATGGTTGGATGATAGATGTGGATGGATGATGAATGAATGAATGAATGAATGAATGGATGGATGGATGGATGGATAGGTGGATGGTTGTGGATGATTGGATGGATGGATGATAAAAGGATGTGGATGAATGGATGGATGGACAGAGATTGATGGATGGTTGGATGTGGATGATTGAATGGGTGGACAGATGGATGGATGGATGTAGATGGATAAATGGATGAATGGATGGATCGATGTGGATGGATTGATAGATGGGTGGATGATAGATGTAGATGGATGTATGTTCGATTGATTGATGTGGATGGATGAATGGCTGGATAGATGGATGGGTGATGATAGATGTAGATGGATGGATGGATCGATGTGGATGGATTAATGGATGGATCGATAGATGGATGGATGATAGATGTAGATGGATGTATGTTTGATTGATCGATGTGTATGGATGAATGGATGAATAGATGGATGGGTGATGGATAGATGTAGATGGATGGATCGATGTGAATAAATGAATGGATGGATGGATGTGGATGGATAGATGGATGGATGGATGGATGTGGATTGATGAATAGATAGATGGATGGATATAAAACTATGGAAATGGCAGTGTTTTTGGCAAGCTGTATTCCAAATAGTACAGCGAATGAGTACAAAATAAACTGTAGTCAACACACAATTTACGTTATGACCATTCTAACAAATACACTATATCCATTATGGCAACCCAGAAAGTCCAGGCCTAAAGAAAATCCCATTTGTGCTGTTCACATGCTTTAATGTTATATAATCATTCTGTTAGCGTATATATAATATCACTGCTAGGCTTTGATTCACCTTGTAAGATATCAGAAACAACTCGCTCATTACATACAAATATAAAGACACAAGCTCACAGACTATAGGGACGGGAAACAATGCAGAAAGTGTAATGATCTAGTTACACAGGGTCAGTATAGTGAGATAGAATTGGGAAAGTGTGCGGGGGGTTGAAAGGAACGTGACGTGAGAGCTTGATGTTGATTCCTCACATTACCCAGGAGTCATTACATAACAGAGAGAGTGAGGAATGATGGTGGGTGGTACATCATCGTCAGGGTACTATACAACATATATCATTTATATTAGCCACTGTCAGAAATAATGTATTTATGTATGAGTTTGTGTTTATGTGTTTGTGGTGTGCAGTTTCGCTGTCAAAAAACATGATGTCAGTCTGTTGGCCGTGGCGAGATGAGGAGCAGGTCAGCAACTGACAGCTAAATCATACTCACTAATGATGCACCAAAATTTCAGCTACTGAATGCAATTTTTGGTTTCGGTTGAAATGGTTTTGGAGGGCTGAAATCAGTGACCAAAACAGTGACTTTTAATTAGGGGTGTGAATCTTCACTGCTCTCATGATTCAATTTGATTACGATTATCATGTCAACGTTTTGATTAGATATCACGATGCGTTGCATCCTCAATTTTCAATATTACTGCACATTACTGCTACATTTTTGTCAATGAATACAAGTCAGATATATGAATTCCCTTTTTATTTTATCTGCTTCAAGAAAGTACACTTCCTGAATGTAGCAAACATCAAACATAACTTAAGTCTGAACACAGCAGACGACAGGAGGGTCATTCCGTGTTAAATCAACCAAATTTTGGAAACTTCCCCGGCTCAGAATTTTGATTTTGTTAATATTTTTTTCTGTAGAAAGACAAACATACATTTTGATGAAAGCCAAAATATTAAATGTCACACATGTATATTTACTGAGTAATCCACTGTTTTGTAGAGGGGGTCAAAATGACATTTTTCACCTGAGATTTGGAGTCAAATTACAGGGGGGTAAAACTGACTTTAGAAAGATGGCAGCATATTTATTTTATTTTTACACAGAGATTGGAAGGTCTATTAGTAAAATCTGTTGACTTTAGCAATCTTTGTTGCATTATATGCCACCGGTGACTGTTCAAAAATGGGAAAAAAGCACTTCTTGTGTTTTTTGTCTCAAGTTTGTATGCCTGTAACTCAAGAAGTATTACAGATATCTTAATATCCTTTTAGATTCTGATTCATAACAAACTTCCCTTTTGGTTTCTTCATTTTAAAGATCATTGATGGTTCAGTCCCAGAGATATGGGGAACTTAATGTGGCTCCATGAGTAAACCGGAAAATTTCAGTGGTGGAAAACCAAATGTGGGTGAATGAATGGCGCAGACGCACGGTTTCATGTCTCGATCGCCCCCAGGTGGTTGGTCCTAGTATGAGTATGGGGTCTCTGCAGAACAAAAGTGGGCGTTTCTAAATTTGTGGGTGCTTTCAAACTGATGGGTGTTTATAGATCATGCAATGAAAATGATCCCCCACCCCTAAACCCTACCCTCACTGTGACGTGGGCAAATCAGGTAACGAAGTCAAAAACGCCCCTCTGTTTATGGCCTCGCCCACTGATCTAGTAACTCCTATTACTATCCTGCAGAGACCTATACATGCCCAGTATAGCTCATAACCCCCACCCCTCCATGTATTCTAATGGACTAAACAATCAAATTACACTTCAAATAATTTTTTCCCAAACATGGCTTCTGTCATTTTAGGCTGTTTTTATCACGATGATTTCATTTCAAGTGTTCGTTTTTTTAAATAAGTTTGGTGTTAGTTAGTTATTTGATGCTATAAAAACAGGGTGTGACGTCATGATTGACAGCTGAGATTGACTGCTTCTCTGAGTGAAGTAGTCACTAAGGCACCAACAGATTAGAGCTTTAGCTTTAATTTCTACATTTCCATAACTGTTTATTTCACACCAACATAATGAGTTGTTCTGCGTCTGAGAGAGTGTGGGCGGGCTTTTGATATCGAAGCTCTACTTCCTGCTCTCTACTGCGCAGACTCCAGTCCCAAATCTGTGCAAGATGTCAGAGCCATATTCAGACATTGGCGGCTTGACTTTTCTTCAGTGGAAGGCAGTGAAGACGTGTCGTCCATTTTTACGGTCTATGACATGAACCTCATCTCCAGTCACTTCATGAGCATTTTACCGTTTCATTCGACAAAATCTATCGTCATATCATAAACACACACACACAGAAACTCAAAGGTCTCCACGGCAACCCATTAAAATAAAAGTTCAGTTTAACAAAGTAATTGTGACAGAAATATATTCATGTTGTACAGTGTAATTTAGCTACGTCTCAATGTAATAATAATATATGTATTTAATTTATACAGTGAGGAATATGCAGTGTTTAACATTTGTTTACTTTATTTCTGTACCTGGAAACTGTTAAACCTACCTAAAAAGCACTGTTTATTTCATATGTATATTTGTTCTGATGTATTTATGTATTTATGTTGGCCTGCTGAATGTTAAATGGATCCAGTCTATGTTCATTAGAAATTATTTGATAATGCAGCAATAAACTAGCTAGTAGGCTATAAGTTAATGTATGTTTTTTTTAACTTTGCTGATTTAAAACATGATCAAAACACTATCTATTTTAATGACAAAATTTCAAATAAGAGGGCAAGTGACAAATATCAGAATCGGCCAATAATTGTTTGTTAAAATCGGTATCGGCCCTAAAAAAAATCCTATCGGTGCATCCCTACTCAAAACGTATTAAATATATCTCAATATGATTTTAGATTCTGGTTCTTAAACTTTTCTTTTCTAAACCTTTTAGATTTCATGCAGATTCATCCGACACTGAAAAGATCTGAATATACACATACAAATGGCCACACACACATACTCTAATATTGCTGACCATCAGCTGTTATTCAGCAGGCGTTGGCGAGACCCTCGGAGGGATTTGAAGCTTGAAGCGAGTGCAGTAGATATTAGCAAAATGAGCAGAGAGCCAACCAGGGTAATGTGAGGAGCCGCAAATGAAGAGCAGATGGGAGATGAGAGGATATGAGGGTGAAAAAGAACAAATCTTATTAAAAAACAAAAGATTATGAACGTGAAATCAGAAGGAAAGCATGAGGAAGTGCATGAGGCCAACTAGTGTTGGAAAGTAACTAGTTAAAGATGTGATTTGTTAAATGCCACACATAAAATGTCCCAACTACATGACTTCACTGAAGTAGGTGATGTTTTTTATATTTGGTTAAATACTTATGTTCATCATTATGTTTACAATCCAATTTTTCTGATGGTATGAGTTTATCCCTATATATATTTGTGCTGTAAATTTAATTCAAAGTCAATATATATACATACATAGAAATAACCATGTGGTGAAGCAACCTGATCTCGTTTATACATAGGTTTTTGCATGTAATATTTACACGTATAGAACATACTTTTTGTGTGTTTGGGTAGATGCTGAAACATAACATGTATAATAGTATAAATATATATATATTATGTATAATGTATAATAACATATAATACTGACAACAGCTTTAGAAAACATATATATGAATACTTCATATATACAATATATTTACTTATGCCATGGTCTGTCTGAATATTCGATTCTGATTGGCTGGAAGGTGTGCAATAAAATCATTTAAAGGGACAGTTCACCAAAAAATTTAAATTCATTCAAATTCACCAGAAAATGTTTGATGCATCGTTGAAGAAATCAACTAGCTAGTCACGACCCATAACCGTATTGTTGCAAATGTGTCGTTCAACCACGTTGGTTAATGATGTCACGCAGGTGTTGGAGTAATAACTTCTTTTAATGCATCCTTTTGAGATTGAATTAATGCTAGATTTTTTGTTATAAAATACGGACATGGCATCTGAGGACCAATTCTCATTTTTCTCAGTTATTTTGCATTATTTCCCAATTCAATCATAGGCTCATTGCGCAATCTCTTGACAAACTAAAAGACGTTGTATATATTTGAAATAAAAGATATAGATTGTTCTGAATGTCAGCTTGCTTATTTTGCTCAAGATGAGGATTTATTAAGTCCACATGTCATGCAAACTAAAAATATGATTCTAACCACATGACGAAGGCTGCCGTTCCAACCACACAACTTTGCAATGCTGTTTGCGATTATTTGTTACAAGAACTATGGTTTCGGGAAACACTGACTTGCTGATAACGACGGAACTTGCGACCATTGCTGGCTAACGATGCTTTTGGGAAACGCACCCCTGGATAGGGGTCAACGTGATTTTGCCAAGTAAGACGTGTTCCTGGATCAACATATTTTGAAAATGTAATGTTAACCCTACCCAGCAGCGGCTCCTGGTTGTAAATTTAGGTAGGGCAGATTCTGGGTCTTAGCGCTAGTTTATGATTAACATTTTGTAAGCTTTATATTCTAATCTCTGAACATAGACTCACTTTGGGCAGAATTCTAATGTCATTGCGTTATTCAGCCTGAGGGTGGCGTGTGGTGCTCTAATGATGATTGACAGACTTAGTACACACAACTAACACATCTTAGAATTGCCTTCATGTAGTATTTATTGCTTCAGATGTTGTTTTAGAATATTGCAAGTTGTGTAGGAATTTCAGTGAGGAAAGTCATGTGTATTCTCAGAACAAATATAAAACAAACACAACAGAACTATTGTATATAAAGGCTATTCACATGAGCATGTTTAAAATAAAGGATTCATACTTTCATTAATTTGATACGCTACTCCACATAGGAAGAACATACATCCCAACTAGTTACTGACCTGATGCAGACACATATCTGAAGCGGACTGACAGGGCCGTAGCTAGGGAATTCTGGGCCCCCTGAAAAGACATTGATGTGAGCCCCCAACGCCCTCCACTCATATCATATACGGTAACGGTAGGCCTATAAGATATGGGCATGGAGGCCCACATCTGGTGCCATGCACCTAATAAGGATTTCTTACAAAATCACTAAACAGACAAATAAATAAATGCAAATAAAGGTTACTGCTTTTACTTTTACAAAGTTGTATATAAATATTATATCAAAAAATGACTTAAAAACAACTTGAATAACAGTCATCAAGCAATTATGCAAGACAAACAAATAAAATAACAACAAAAGACAAGAAATTGATCAAATGATAAAATAAACTTTTTTAAAAGTAGGCATACCAGCAATATAATAGGCCTATAAAATGTATTTACAGTCAGTCTGGTGTCTAACAGTTAAGATAAATATTCAGAAATGAAAAAGGATGCAGTCAAACGTAAAATAAAACCACTGAAGTTTCTCACTGTCTTTATTTTTGATCACATGTAAGATAATGTGCTATTTTATTAAATTAAGCTAATAAATGTATCCATCAATGGCAGTGAGTTGTATTCGCGTTTTCTTGACAGTAGGCTATTGTTAAAAATGTCAGCATCAGCCAGCAAGTCTGTAATCCTTGTGACGCATATTTTTCTGCATGTTATACAAACCAACAAACTACCTAATAGAGCAAAAAGACGGGGACTTTGAGCATGTCGTTTCGGCGGTGCGCGCCGCGCAGATGTTGACAGTACCAGAGTGTGCGGGCGGCGTCCTATTCCCGAGAAAGTAAAATAACATTTTGATAGAATTTGACAGCAATTTTCCTGCCCTCCCTTTCCTTTTTATGACATTACTGGTACCCAAATTTTTCCCTGACATTTTCAGTCAGTCTTACTTCCACTGTAACTTTACTTCTAATGCTGCATTCACGAGCTATCAGAAATTTCCTACTTCCCACTTGTGAAGTGATTAGGAGCTCATCGCATTCAAATTTTGACTTGAGAGGGCGTTCATGTCCTTTTTTTAAATAGGAAACTCGTATTTACGATAATTCCGATAGCACGTGAAGGCAGCATAACTTCAACTGTTCTCGTAGCAGCCTTAACTACGATTGGTTCTGTTTACTAATTGCTAATTGCGGTTTTATTGGGTCTCTCTGCTGTTTGCCGCTGATTGAGCTGAAATAATTTATAGCCATCGGACTAAACTATTTTTTTATGGGAGGGGAGAGAGAGGAGATTTGGAAAACTTCTTTAACTAAATTGTATGTTTTTGTGGTTTTCATTGAACTATCAGACATACAAATATATATACTACAATGATTCATAAGAGTAAGGAAATGTATAGCATAACTACTGGATTTAGTGGGCCCCCTGGGCAGTGGGGGCCCCTATAATTGTCACCACCTTTCACCCCACTAGCGACGGCCCTGCGGACTGATATCGTCTTGGTCTGGAGCAAGGTTTACGTGAGGTCACATGAAAATAGGTGGGGCAGCCAGGAATCTGCCTCAACGGCTCTCTATGAGAGCGTGCTGCAGTTCCATGTTTCACCACAGGTTTACATTGGAAATGTGTGGGGCGCTGTAGAGCTAGGGAGGGCTCAGAGACCGGCTGCCCCACCGAGTATCATGAATAAATGCCTGTCGAATCCATGCGCTTCATTTTAATATATCCTGCTCACTTCACGACTTAAAAAGTCTAGAAAATCCGAAAAATATTTGTTGTAGAATTCTGAATACATTTACAATTTATTATTAATTCGGTGTATATAGAGGTCTATGTTTGGATGAATATATACCTGCCCATACAGACGAGCTGCGGCTGACCCTACCCTAAACCTAACCTAACTTATCCCTAAAATTACTACTACGTTTACATACAACCAAATAATCCATTAGTAATCAGATTGACGGCTCAATTGGACTGAGAAGCAAACACCGTAATCGATCCGATTGAGCTTGATCCGAATGAAATATTGATCGGATTGTAAGGGGTGGTTTATTCCATTTGTAATCCGAGAGGACATGTAAACACTTGATCGGATTGAAAACTGAAACTGGAAAGGACTGTGCATGTGCAATGACGTAGCAATGGCGTAATGAACTATGATGCGCGAAACGAGCTGCAGTTGTTGTTTAATAAAATGTCATAAATGACTCGTGTTATTCTAAAATTCTCCTACCACTCATCGTCTGTGAAGTGGAGCAGAACAACATCCCATCAGTCACACTCTCATCCACAGACACTTTATTTTAGGCGCAGGAAGGGGTGTTTTTACTGTTTGATAAATATAAGCAGCACAGCACGGCATAACGGTTCATCCAATCAGGACCCGAAATAGATCAACATTAAGTCTTTAAAACAAAGAAAAGAAGCAATGTAGAAGAACAGTATGTGCAAACAGCGGGAAACTTTGTATATTTGTGCAGTGTGCGCATCTCAAAAAATCAATTCTGATTAGAAGCTTGTGACATAAAAACGCACACATCAACACGATCACTTTATTTATCATTCATGTAAACACTACGTTCGGATTCATCAATTGAAATGAATTAATTCCGATTGAAACAAAAGGTGTGCATGTAAACATAGCCAGTGAAATGATACACCAATGTAGAAGCACCTAACCCTGGTTGTAAGCCAAAACTTGACATAAACTGTAAACTTGTCCCTCAAATCTGATTGGTCCAGGAACATGTTGCACTTGGTGAAATCACATTCACCTCCTTGGGGTAGGCGTTCATCTCATTCTCATCTCATTCACCCCAAACACATGTCGCAATCAGTGATGAAACAGGCGAGAGCCAATGAGCATTTGATATCACTGATGAAAAACCTTCATCGTAGCGCTTGTTGAATTTTAATGCTCGCCACTCAGGATGGAAATGAAGATAAACACTTGAATGTGGTTGTGGTACAACACAATCATTTGAATTCTGATAAAAATGTATTACTTGATCAGTTTGTGATGTATTTTCTTTTTTGAGGCATACTATATGCTGTCACAAAGCCAAATCCTAGTTTCAAAGTACCTTCTCAAACACTGGCGCTAACAAACACTACAGGTCATTGGAACTGGTCATTATAAAACAATCAATAACATCTTTCCTTGCATTCACCGATTTTTTTTTCTGCTGATAATCTCACTAGCTATTCACTGGCTCAGTCTTTCTGAACACCGCACATCTTCTCTCAATGCACATGTTCTCTCATCTATTTTCTATGTATCAACACTTCCTCCCACTCTCTGTCTCGCTCCCCTTAATCTACGCCATCAATCATCTCTCTCTTCAGCACATTGTACTTTTCCCAGTGAGGGGGAGCCGGTCACCATGGAGCCTGCTTTCTCTCAAACCAAAATGGCCAACATCAAAATAGCGACACATTTATGCTGGCATGTTTCCACACATTTACTCACATTTTATGCTCTATGTACTTCACTGATAGTAGTAAATGTACTTTTCACATAAGATCATAACAAAATCATAAAATTGTGACTTCCCTTGAGAAAAAGAAGTGTGCTTAACTGCACAGAATGTGCTTCCAATCTTAAACGTAAATGTACAGTAGTGGCCAAAAGTGATGTCTGGCTATGTTCACCCTTTATCCAAATATTATTAAAAATATTGTAAGCATATTGCATAGTTGTGCTTAAAGTCAATTTTTTATTTGAGGTAATGCAATGAAACATGCCAAACTGTGTGGACATTTTTGGCCAGGCTGTTATACAAAAAATACATGCAAAGACAAGAACCAACAAATATTAATAACTGATTATGTTGTAGTCAATAGGGGTGGGAATCACGTCACGATACGATACGATACGATACGATACACAGGGCTCTACTCATTCAGATCTATCACATTTATTTCCTTTTTATTCAAAATATTCACAAACTTGCTGGCTATGTCATCAACTACCTGATATCCTGATTCTCAAATACATGTAAGTGAATGTGTTTTGTTGTTGAAAAAATTTGTTGTTGAAAAATACAATGATCATGTTAGTTGATCTATAATGCGTGATGGGCGTCGCCATGTTAGTTTGCGCCGCAGTTCAGAGAATCGGATCTGTCAGATTTACAACATGTCAATTCATCCACTTCTCCTGAAATATATCCTGAATATATCACGTCGTCAACGGATTGTTATTGCTGCCATAGACATCACTGTGTATTTTACAAACTATAAATGTATTGTTTTGCTAGTACTTGTGTATTTAAATGTGTAAAATGTCAAATAAACATTATGTGGTTTAAAACACTGAATAGTTGTCATCAAGCGATGAGCACGTCCGTCTCTGGCAAAAGCATTGTGCACTCACCCCAATGTGACCGTGTGAAATTTTAACTCGCACATTATCAAAAAATGATCGCATTTGCGACCATTTTGGTCGCAGTCTAGAGCCCTGACACACGATACATGACTCACAATACCGATAATATCACGATTAGAGATGGACCGATATATCGGTTTCCCGATATTTAAGCATTTTCCCATAATCGGGTATCGGTTTTGTAATATCGGATTCACCAATAAATACGTTTTGAGAATTGCGTGCAAGCCCGCCATTAAAGCACTGTCAACGACAATGTTCAAAGGTAAATAACTGACCTCCATTAATTAATAAACCTTATTTAACACAATAGCCAGTAATGTTCGCTCTGTCATCAGCAGGTATTTCATAATCTAGACCGACAAAAACATTATTAATAATTCTGATAACGTGCCAGATGAGATGATAAGTATTCGCTGTTTTGTTTATTTTTCTGACAATGTTCAAGTATTCCAGATAATATTCCAGTGCGTTCCATTCTCTTTACAGTCTCTTAAACAACACTGAGAAACAACTACAAAACTGTAGTTTAAAATTAATGCTTATATTTATGGGGAGTTGATAGACTCACCTGTCATTTTTAAATTTTTGTCATTTTAACTTTGTACATTTATTTTGCCTGTTGTTAATATGCTGTTGTTATAAATAAAAAGATGCAACAGCAGTAATGTTAAAAAGACTTTAGTGACAGTGCACTGTATTAGAAAAAATTCACTCTTTCAGACTCTATTTATTGATGTAGATACCGTGTTTTGTTTTGAAGGGAGTGAAACTGCCAAAAAATACAGTTTAAAAAGTGTTAAATAAAACAGTTTGTACAGTTCAGTGCTGTTGCTATAATTGTAAAAAACAGAAATAACACAATAAATAAATATCCGTTCTATATATCGGTTATCGGGCATATAAACAAATAATTGGTATCGGTCTCGGTTATAAAAAATCAATATCGGTCGATCTCTAATCACGATACAGCAATTCTGCAGCAATCAATATATTGCTAGACAATCCTATGATGATACATCACGACATCTGTCTAACTATGAAAACAAAATGCTGGTCTTGTCGAGTATCATCGTAAACATTAGGGGTGGGAATCACAAGGTACCTCACGATACCGATATCACGATACCGCAACTCTGCGATAATCAATATATTGCTAGACAATCCTATGATAATATATCAAAATATCTGTCTAACTATGAAAACAAAATGCCTGTGAAAAGGTTAATTGCAGGTTTTCCAGACTTTGGACTTAAATGTGGCTGGGGCATCGCTTATTTCACTCACACTGCTGTCCGCCATCCCGTTAAAAACCTTTTTTTCTTAGGCTAGTTAACTTGTGTTCAGGTTTCCTTCATTCATGTGTTGAGCGCCACCTCGAGGAGCCATGAAGTAGTGACGCTGGGAGCGCCTTATTTTATGAATTAAAATATTGATATTTGGCCAGTGTATCGATTCTCGAAACGATATATTGCCCTATCGACATTTTGTCCCACCCCTAACAATCAATGTATGCTTTTTCCTGTCAACTCTTTTTTTTGTGCATTTTTTTGCATAGTAAAATAAAACCTGTAGCTGTAATTTGATCATGTTTAGAGTTTAGTTCCCTTTCAGTCGGTCACGTTCGACGTACGACGAATTGGGATCACTTCAGGGAGCCCCTATCAGCTTCGAGATATAGAGAACCGGCCAATGACTATTGGTGTGCGAGATTTGCATTCCCACTGCGGGAACATGACTATCGCAGCGCTTAGGTCGAGACTCACCTACCTCCGGGAAGGCGGAGTCCCCCTACCCATACCTCGATCTAGTGCTATTCCTGCCCAGCAGAAAAGACCTACTTCGACGGATGGCCGGGGTGACCTGAGGATTACGTTTAGGGAAAACCCGCCGAGCCAGCCTCCGCAGGCCCCTAATCCCTCACAAGCGCCGCTACCAGTAGAGCTTCCGGTGGAAACCGCTGACCCCGCCCACGGGCGGCCAGTGGTGACCTTCGAGGCTCCGGCGAATGAGCAGATGTCGATCGCTGCATCGGAGGGGGAGTTCCAGTCCTCAGGGGATGAAGATTCGGCTGCACTGCCTCCCTCTGGGAGAGTGGCAGCGGTCGAGTCGGATCCTGAGTTGACGGCTATGCTTTCCCGGGCCGCCGAAAAGGTCGGGCTTGAGTGGAACCCTCCACCACGTCCCGAACCTTCTAGGTTGGATGATTGGTTTCTCGGGGCGGGTCGCGCTGGTTCTCAGTGTCCCGACGTGCTGGGCGTCGCAGCAGCCCAGCAGCAGCCTCCATCCGGGTGTCGCCGTGGAGCCGGTCGTGGGAAGGACGTCCAGCCCGCTCAGGCCGCTGCCAAGCCAGGTGGCAAGCGCCGTCGTAAGCCACCCTGAGACGGGCCACCCAGAGATGGAGGAGACTGCTCTTCAGGAGATGGCTGCAGCACCACTCCTTCCCCCGGAGGAGGGCCGGTGGAGAATCTTTTGTTCTCATTTGATTTCTGTTCCCAAATTTTCAAAGAATGAGCAGTTTCCGAAATCTCTGGGTGCCAAGAGAGCGCGCTTAGCGGTGTTTGATGCTCCCATGCCTTGTCACCCTCAGGCACCTCTCCAAGACGTGCCCTGCCCGCTCGGGTTAAGAGCCCACTCCACTAGGGGTGTGGCTTCTTCCTGGGCGTTGGCTCGAGGCGCCTCGCTGACAGATATTTGTAGAGCTGCGGGCTGGGCGACACCTATCACGTTCGCTAGATTCTATAGCCTCCGTGTAGAGCTGGTATCTTCCTGTGTGCTCACTTCCCATAGTCAGTAACACCGAAGTGCCCGTTTTAAGTGTCGGCTTGCTGCGCCATTCCCTTCCCCATGGAACGGATACGTGCGCTTATTTGCTCCAGTCGAGTTCCCCAGAAACGGCAAACCCTGTTGAGTCCTCCGCAACCTGCGGCAGTTGGATGTGGCGGAGCGTCCGACGCCAGGTCTAACACTCGTATGCGTTGGTGGAACTTGTGTTAGGCTGGGTTCCATATGTTGTGACCCCCCTGGTGGTCCCATATGTGTATTCTTCCACGGTACGGCTCCCTACGGCGAGCTCTTCTGCCGTCTCAGTCAGGTGTTGTTCCCCCGCCTGCTTGGCCGGGGCCCCCCCTGGGACTTCCGTATGTTGCACTGCCCACGGCCAGTCCATACGTGTATTCTCCACATGGTAACTCCGGGCATGATGTGGCTTCCGTAGCGTCCCTCCAGGGAAGCTTTCCCAGCGTTATCCAATTCTCTGTTGAGTGGGTCTTGCCGAACAGCAGCAGTGACTCCCTGCGTGAGTTTTCCCGCCCGGAACAGACGGGCGCTGGAAGTGGTAGTAACTGTGGCGTTTTCTAAAGAGATCCCAATTCATCGGTGACGTCCGACATACGCCGAACGTGACCGACTGAAAGGGAACGTCTCGGTTACTAAGGTAACCCTCGTTCCCTGAAGGAGGGAACGGAGACGTACGTCCCGTCGCCACAGTTGCTGTACCATCACTGCAGGGCCGAGTCACTAGTTCGGCTCCTCAGTGAAAAACAACAGTGCGCTGCATTCGCTTCGGCTTTATACCCACGCTGGGGTGGAGCGCGAGATGCAAATCTCGCACACCAATAGTCATTGGCCGGTTCTCTATATCTCGAAGCTGATAGGGGCTCCCTGAAGTGATCCCAATTCGTCTGTGACGTCCGACGTACGTCTCCGTTCCCTCATTCAGGGAACGAGGGTTACCATACGTAACCGAGACGTTTTTCCTTCACATTTAAAATATTATTAAAGTTATTTTCTTCATATTTTGTGGGTCATAAAAAAAACAATATCCCCTCTACTACTCCACTACTGTACTTGCAGACAATATAATATTAATTAAATAAAAGGCCATTAAGCGTATTTAAACCATTATGTTTTAACAATCTTTTGTCGACATGTTGACTAACATACTAAAGCACATGTAAAGTACCGTAGTCATGTATTATTTAAAAGTTAATATATTTTAAATATACTAAATTGCAATTTCTTTGCAAATGTGTAGTTACAAATATATTTAAATACAAGACATACAAGTTTCAATAGAAATTACATACCATATAAAAACAATAGAAGTTAAGTTAAAACTGCTTCAGCATCACATTCCTCATTAGTTTACTACACCTGAAAACCATAACAAACTCATTCTGTATGCAAGAGATTTGTGGGTAATATTAGTCCAAAAGCAAATGCTGCTGCATTACCGTATGTTAGGCTGGTTGGGATGTTCAAGCTATTCAGATTACACTTTTTTAAGAGGAAATCTTCCTACGCATGGCTCACTTCACACACTTTACACACATCAGAAAAAGTGTGTAAAGACACTAGACCAGAAAAAAATGACACTCTTTGCTTTAAAAACAATTTACATGGATAGTTAATGATTAACATTCGCGTTTAATAAACATTTATTCAACAAATTAATCCATAGTCAGAGAGTAACTAATCCATTAAATGAGATGCACAAAATTAATTAAACTATAATCAGTCTAAAAGCCTGCTCTTTTATATGCTTGTCAAAACAGAAAACAGGACACGCTGCACACGGCACCTATAACACACACTAACACACTGCCATTGTATTTGCTTCAAGGGTCCTACACAGTCTGACAGATCTGAGAGCACGACTTTATCGAGCTGTATGAATATTGGTTGTTTTGAGTTCTTCTGAATGACACGCTTGTTTGGAAAGTTAAAACTGGCAACACATGCAAACCTGAGGGTGCTGCTACACAGCAGTGGGCAAAAACGGCACACACGCATCTGAACAAAATCTACTTATATAAACTCCCACTCAAAGGCTCTGTGTGTGTGTGTGTGTGTTGGGAGGAAAAAAAGAATGAAATCCCCTCCTACACCTCGCACAAGCACCTGAAACTGCCAGAAATTCGAACAATCGGAAAAGCACACTATATAACCACAGTCCAATGTTATTTAATGAAGTGTTTACCGAGTAATGATTCGAGAGTTAATAATAATACAGATCAGAATGTGACAAGGACTAATAATATTTGTTTTTTAGGCATTCATTGGATCTGTCTTGAAATGAAACTTAAAGTCTAGATGTGTGTGCATACAGGCAGTCATTGTAATGCATGCAATACAATTTTAAACAGGATTTTATGCAGGTTTGCATATATATTCAAGGTGTTTTTCACCAAAGCATATTGAATATAGCTTCTCTCTCTTTTGCTTATACCTGATGTGTGTCTCAGGGTACGTTTTTACGGCAACAATGTTTTTCCTTTTTCCTTTTTGAAAAATTTCGAGTTCAGACGGCAACGTTGTCAAAACGATCCCCATTCACATGGATCCGCGAAAATGATTAAAAACGCTGTATTCTGCTGCCAGGCCAGTAGATGGCGATGTCACTTTGTAAAGAAACACTACGCACCTGTAGACTGCACACGTAATACGCATGCACATGATGTCAACGTTTTAAAAAAATTCACATTTTTGTAGTTTACACAGAGACGATAACAGTATAATTTTCAAAAACGTGCACTTTGAAACTCATTTTCAAAAGTTTGCATTTTCAGGACCCCAAAACGCTGTTGTGTAAATGAGCGGCCAAAACCTATTTTTTTTGTTGAAAACTGTGTTGCATAGGCAGAACCTGATTTCACCAAGTACAACATGTTCCTGGTTCGACATATTTGTTGATCCTGGAACAACATTCCAGTCAACCAATCAGATTTGAGGGACAATTTTAGGCTTACAACCAGGGTTAGGTTCTACATCAGTGTTATTCACCTATCATTTCACTCAGATTTTAGGGATCTTAATTTATGAGTAGGGTTAGGTTTAGGGGTTGGGATAGGGTTAGCACTACATTTTCGGACAGGGCTGTTGACCCAGACATGTGTCTAACTGTGCGCTCACACCGCCAGCGGCGAAAGCGTCCAAGTGTTTGGGCGATTTGGGCGTCAAGGAGAGTTGAAATCAGGTCAACTTTATGGTAATGAGTTTTGACGAGGTTCGGCGGCAACCAATCGGAATGTAGAAGTGCTCCGCTTGAGAGGATTCCAGAGAGCGCAGGCCTGTAAACTTTGGTTCCGACCACATTAGTTCCCAAGCAAAATAAGAAGGCGCGCAACACTATTTATTGGCAACATCTTCGCCCTAGAACGCTTGTTTTTCAGCGGGAATACAATTAATTTGCTCAAAACAACAACGATTTGACCAATTGCATTAATGCTGCACATCAACCAGGACAGTTATTGTAATGTAGGCTGCACACAAATTAATATTAATGTTAATTAAAGACCAAGGCTAGCAAACGTCTCCTATAAACTGCATGTTGAAATTAGACTAGCACTTATGAACACAAAAGCCACACCACACAAATGGCTTTTAATTGGTTTATTTCGTTAGCAAACGTAACTATATTTGTTAAGTTCTTTCCATCGATCTGTTTTTTTTTTTTACTTTCACATTTATATGATTTCATGAGGTTAACCTACTTGAGTGCCCAACTCGCAGCATTTGTTACACTCACACGGGGGTTAATATGTGTGTTGTCACAGCCTCATCCTTTAATAACAGCCTCTTTGCAACACTTGCATTACATTGAGGCAAATTCACAGAACAATCTGCACTGAAATATGTTAGGAACATTCACACTGGAGCAGTGCACTTTGCACTATTTCTTAATTTTTTAGTCCATACAAGTCTCTGTCTTGAAGTCTCTGTATACTATCCCTTTTTAATAAAATGACTGACCTACCCATTGCAAGCGTTCAGTCCCATTGAACATGCATATCATGCACTTTTGAGTGGCTGTGGCCATTACAAAACCTTGGTAAAATAAAGGTTCCAAAAGTGGCTTTTTTGCTTCCATAAAGAACCTTCCAGCACTCTAAAAAATGCTGGGTTTGTTTTAACCAAAATTTTGGTCAATATGGACAAACCGAGTCGTTGGGTTAAAGTTTGAAATTAAATACAATTTTTAAAACCAAACGGTTGGGTTTTTCCATATTTGACCCAGAATTGTGTTAAAACAACCCAGCATTTTTTAGAGTGAGTGATCTGTTCTTAAAAGAACCATAATTTTCTTAGTGTAAAGAACATTTTAATAATCTAAAGAACCTTTTTCCACTATAAAGAACTTTACCTGCAATGGAAAGTTTCCATGGATGTTAAATTTTCTTCATGGAACCATATAAAGAACCTTTAAAGGGTACATAACACAGTTTCTGCCTGTGTCTCATGTTAATCTTGAGTCCCTATAGAGTAGTATTGCATCCTTCATATCTCTGAAGAGTCTTTAGTTTTATCATATTTATAAAAGACAGATACGCTGTACTGATCCTTTCCGAAAACAGCCGAACTCGTGGAGGCATGCAGTGGGCGGAGCTAAAGAGTCACGAGGACACACACACACACACACACAATACATCATGGCATTATCCCTGGATAACTTTTGATTCACTATACGTTCGTGTTGTTGACATTATATTTGCACTTACGCGCCGATTGCCAACAAAACACACACATTTGATGCAGTTTCACTCACCGCCTGCGGTTTCGACTCGTGACCGGGAATAAACAAACACACTCGCAGAACTCCATTGCTGCTCCGGAAAAACAAACTGCATCCACTGTTTAACGCTGGGTTATTTGGGAAGCTGAACAAGGTTATCTTTTCCTCACAACCAAAAACACACTTCTTTAGTGACATTGTTGATTTTGTGGTCTAAAAACAAAATGACAGCGCTGCCGACGGCTCCCGTAACCCGAAGAAGCTCATTGATGGACGCGCTCTTGCTCTTGCTCTGGTTAATGTGTGTGTGTGTGTGTGTGTGTGTGTGTGCGTTCATCCAGGAGAAGTGCCCATACAAGGAATTCCGCCCTTTATGACTTCATACAGGGCCATACTCGAAAAAAAACTTTACGAAACTTGTCCGAATCCTGAAGGAGTGTGCTCTGAGAAAATAGTCCAACTAATTTTTTGAAATTTTGGCCATGTTTATCCCCCTTTAAGGCGACAGTTTCATTCAAATATCAATGCCATTAAAGCATGTAGGTCTTACCCGGATTGCGGTCTACCACATTACAGAATGCAATGATGGTTGAAGGTTAGGTAGCTAATAAACACAGATGTTGCACAGTGTTTCTGCCTCCCCAAGATGAATAGACACTTCGGATAAAAGCGTCTGCTAAATGAATGAACATAAATATGAATGTTGCCTATTTGCGTGGAGTATGTTTTGGGCTGTCTTACTGTCATTGAATGATAACATACCTGTGGCAGCAAACCCTCTCTCTGTTTCTAAAAGTGTTTCTCTGACTGCATGTCTTATAAATAAAAGAACGTTTCACAAAAACAATCAGACAGAAATGACACCCACAATTTATGATACAAGCCAATGAGAAGAGAAAACGCGTCCACCCACTCACACACTCCAGGGCAGGAACACACAGGCAATCTGTTCCTGCACTTATTACTGTGTTTCTCTCTTCATCCTCCACTGATGGAGTACTACAAGTTTTACTATAATAATACAGTCTCTAGTCCTCTTCTATCTTTTTCTCCTCTGCCCCCAATCTTCTAGAGAAATGGAAATGTCTGCCAAGAAACACTTTTCCCCAGCAAAAAAAAACGGATTCATTAATAATATTGGTAACACTTTATGTTAGGGTTCAATTCTCATTATTAACTAGTTGATTATAAGCATGCATATTACTAGGATATTGGCTGTTTATTAGCACTAAGCACATATTAATGCCTTATTCTGCATGATCATATTCTACATCCCTTTATCCTACCCAAATACCTAACTATTAATAAACAGTAATTAGGAGTTTATTGAGGCAAAAGATAGTAAATATGTGTTCCCCGTACTAAAGTGTTACCATCATTTTATTACATTACATCATTGGTAGCAGTTCATGTATGATCAAACACATACAAATATCATGAAGTGTTGATGTATATACATTCGTTTTGGAGTGTAAAAGAACTACTAAATAACTGTATAGAAGAATCACCCAATTTGTGACATACTGCGAAAATTCATCTTCTACTTTCACTGTTTCACTATAATCCCTCCCTGTTCTAGCTATTATTATTCTGGACGATGTATAGCACTTGTGTTATTGCCTCCTTAAGAAGAATCGCTTGTTGTATTCCTCATTTGTAAGTCGCTTTGGATAAAACCATCAGCTAAATGAATAACTGTACTAGCGTATATGGAGGCACGTCCAGGTGCCCCATTTTTAAACTTTTATTTAATCCCTCCCGTCTCATTAATCATCTCATCTATTATTTAAGCTGCTGGAACATTTGACGGAAGCACCATTTCAAACACAGACACCCTAATTTTACTTCTGACGCACTAGGCTCTTCTGAGCTCTGCTGTGAACAGACCGATCTATAGATGCTTCTGATTAGTGGCATTCCTCAAAGGTCCATTTTAAATAGATTTTTTTTAATTTTTTTTACATATTTTAGAACACATAGTTCCCGGTAGGACTATTATGACTCCCATAGGAATGCAAAAATGCTACTGTATAGCATCAGTAAAAGGATTTTAAAGAAAAAACCTTTATTTTACAATGTCTTTATTACATATGTTACATGTGCTTACTGTAGTAAATAATGCATAATTACATGCAACTA
Organism: Rhinogobio ventralis; assembly: GCA_039654625.1. NCBI lineage: Eukaryota > Metazoa > Chordata > Actinopteri > Cypriniformes > Gobionidae > Rhinogobio > Rhinogobio ventralis. The sequence continues at coordinate 46,756,855 of CM077194.1, forward strand.
ACCCTCAACCTAACCCTATAGTAAGTACATGTAGTTAAATAATATTACACATTACTCAAATATATAATTACACTGTAACAATGACACCTTAAAATAAAGTGTAACCAAATCTTCATGATTTTAAAACTCCTGTTATCCCCTTTAACTAACATTCGAAGAGCTCTAATAAACACATTATACAAAATCTTGTAGGAATCCAGTACATGATCTTTTTTGATCCCATTAGGATCCTTGAATATTGTTTGCAAATTAGGTTAGAAATTCCAACGGAAGTCATGTACACTGTACATATTTCTGGCTCTAGGCATGAACAGCCAGCAAAATCAAATGACAGAATATTTACAAAGGCGTCATTTCCTACCATGATCCGATGGCGTTGCTTTTTAGCTTTCCGGACGTTGTTGATGAAACGCCGGCCCATTTTCTTGGCGTACCACACGGACACAAACATCCTGGCCGAGCGCTGAACACCGACGCGCGTTCAGACCGACCGACAGCGCGCAGCTCTCCACACACTACCAGCGCGCGCGGGAGGAGGAGGAGGAGGAGGAGGAGGAGACACGCGCTTGCGCTTTAAATGTGACAGTGGCAAAAGAAGGCATGACTCGTTTAGATAGACGGAATACAACAAAAAAGAAAGATGCGCGTTTTGGAAAGTTAATAAAGCAACAATTCACTGAAAGATGTGCTAGTGATTTTGTAGTCATTACGCGAAGGGGTAAAATAAATGATAGGCACGACTTCAAGTGGCCAAATGCTCTTATAGGCAGTCTATTATATATGTGGTTATATATTATTTATTCGTGGCAACAACTTGGCGCTTATGTGCAATGACTTTGCGTGTAGGGGGTTTAAGCTACAATAGCTTCGTTCGCGACACATCCTGTAGAGTCGGAATGATCTTTTACGCAATTCATGGCGCGAGACACGCGAACAACTACGAACAAGCAATTAAAGCAGCGTGTGAAGTCCACAGTGCCACTGCAAAGGTCTGCTACAATGAAGCTGATGTTGATACAGTCCACAAAGGTTGTGCTCGTTTTGTTTCTGCTCATTGACGGCTAAAGGAGGCTGTTTATCGTCTCCATGGCCTAAGAGAGCGAAAACCGATCGTCTAGGAAGGTGTCAAGCCTATGCGCAAATCATATGGCACACGTTTATTGTGGATGGCAATGAGAAAAATAGGCCTGCTAGTACTAATAGTACTAATTATTATTATTGATTATTGAAATACCATGTATAGTTTATTAACACAGTATAGTACGGGATGCGTCATATTATTTAACTGCTAAGCAAATTAATACCAAAGGGTACCATAGACCTTATTCACAGCAGCGCCATCTTTGATTTTTAACAGGAATGAAAGCGAGGCTGTGAGGGATAGACATGCATCTCTTCAGTGGGTTGTACTGTTATTTAATGCGTTTTGGATTGTTTATTGTTCCAAGAAATTTCAATAGAAAATTTCAGTATAAAAAAATATTTTTTACAGCGGATGCCATTGAAAACACAGTCTATCCCTCACTGTCTAGTTTTCATGCCTGTAATGGCTCTGCTCAGAATAAGGTTTGTGATATAGCGCCCTGCAGCGATGACGCATTTTTGTAGGCCAACCCGGAAGTTAGCATCATCTGCTGCCCTCGACAAAAACCCAGGATTTTTCCATTAGCTTTTGGATTATTGCAGAAAATATAAGCTCTTTGTCCAACAAAAGTTTATGCTTCTTACATTATTTGTTCAAATGAACACAACTTTTACGAATATTGAAGCCTAACTACAATCAGCAGAAGTAAAAAGCTAAACACAGGCTATTAACGAACTAAACCACGGTCACATGACTTCAACGTCACCGCCATTAAGCTTGAGGCTGTGGGCTAGTGAGTAGATGAGTTTACCCGTTCGGTGTGATGACGATAGTTCTTTTTCGTTGTTCGCTCAGAGGTAAAAACTAGTTTGAAATATGTAATCAGTGATACAATTAAGCCGGGTGCACACTGTGCGATTTATAATAGTCCTTTACGATTGTTCCTTGTCAGACTGTACGAACATGATCCCCGCAGTAAGCCATGTCACACTGTAAGATCTAATTTGTCATTAATGTCAGACTGTACGATAGTCAAGACGCGTTAAAAACGGACGCACGCAAGAAAACTCGTCCGGAGTTTTATATCATCAATCAATGACGCTTTCGGGGACAGTGAGCTTCATTATACACGGGATTTAAATGGTGGCTACAAAGAAATCTCTAGCGCTCACTTTGGTCATGGTTTGTCTTGAAAAACGAAGACAATTTGATGGTCGTCGTAGGAGAAGTCACACTGCAAGACTGTGTGCCAAATCTTCTGACACAGACAGAATTTCGTCTGAGGTATAATTTGACCGCAGCGGTCATTAATCGGCTGTCGGTGAACATGTCAAACTTACGAACAAATACTTCAGATTTTAGCCTAGGATCAGAGGGATCTTTTAGGATTTGCTAAATTTGTTTCAGACGGCCAAATTGTGGCCAAAATCGCACAGTGCGCACCTAGCTTTAGTTGAATATGTAAATATGTGCTGCGTGCTTTCCTCTCAATAACAAAATACACAGACGTCTCACAGCAGCCAATCACAGCAGTGGGCGTTTACACTGAAGTCTCACAGCAGCCAATCACAGCAGTGGGCGTTTACACTTTAGTCTCACAGCAGCCAATCACAGCAGTGGGCATTTACACTGAAGTCTCACAGCAGCCAATCACAGCAGTGGGCGTTTACAATTTAGTATCACAGCAGCCAATCACAGCAGTGGGCGTTTACACTGAAGTCTCACAGGAGCCAATCACATCAGTGGGCGTTTACACTGAAGTCTCACAGCAGCCAATCACAGCAGTGGGCGTTTACACTGAAGTCTCACAGCAGCCAATCACAGCAGTGGGCGTTTACACTGAAGTCTCACAGCAGTGGGCGTTTACACTGAAGTCTCACAGCAGCCAATCACAGCAGTGGGTGTTTACACTTTAGTCTCACAGCAGCCAATCACAGCAGTGGGCGTTTAAACTGAAGTCTCACAGCAGCCAATCACAGCAGTGGGCGTTTACACTGAAGTCGCACAGCAGCCAATCACAGCAGTGGGCGTTTACACTGAAGTCTCACAGCAGCCAATCACAGCAGTGGGCGTTTACACTGAAGTCTCACAGCAGTGGGCGTTTACACTGAAGTCTCACAGCAGCCAATCACAGCAGTGGGTGTTTACACTTTAGTCTCACAGCAGCCAATCACAGCAGTGGGCGTTTAAACTGAAGTCTCACAGCAGCCAATCACAGCAGTGGGCGTTTACACTGAAGTCGCACAGCAGCCAATCACAGCAGTGGGCGTTTACACTGAAGTCTCACAGCAGCCAATCACAGCAGTGGGCGTTTACACTGAAGTCTCACAGCAGAGCGTTCAGATCAGCGGCTAAAATCAGGGTAGGAAAATGCCTTTTATCAAATTATGACCATTTTTGATGTAAAAATCGTACTAACATTATAAGTGCACCACAGGAAACATTATAAAACTATGCAGTTCATGACCCCTTTATAAAACACAATTAGTATTTTATGTTTTGTATGTATTTTATGTTGTAGAATAAAAGCTCAGTGTACACCTGTGCTTGTGTTCACCTTATTTCAGGCATTTAACCAAAAACCCATTCAAAAAACCCATTGACTTTAGCATGATGGAACTGAAAGTGCTAAAATGCGAACTCGTTTTGGCTTAAAGAAATATCGCTGCAGCACTCTATTACCCTCTGAAACCACCTGTGTACCACTGTACATTCACAGCACTTCTGTAATGGTGTGCTAAAATACTCAGCAATACTCTATTGTGTATTTCCGGTCTGCAGCCTGATTCTACTGAAGCTATAACTGCACTCCAGAGTATTACACATGCTAGGATATATCATCACATTGGTTCATATTCACTATTGAGGAGACACCCAGCATTCCAAGAGAGGACTGAATTATCCAGCTCAGCTTGGAAATGCACGACAGAAATGTCCTTTGGGAAATAAGACCTATGATAATGACCTGCTTTTAACTGCTTCCCCTTACGTAAATATTGCTTAAAGGTTGGAGGGCTGTGCTGAAGAAGAGGCGTGAGTGTCAGCAGAATGCAATGCATCGTCTTTCTGTGTGTATCTGACAGATGCACAATGCTTATGCATAATGATGGCAGTGTCACAGGTTAATGGACGGCAAAGGTAAATATAGAGAAAGATGAGTGCAATGATGAAAATAAAACAAAGGATAAGGATGTATTTGAAATGGAAAACTGTATTTTTTAAAGGAAGCAGTATGAAGGTTGTGTCCTAAAAAATTATACTTTAGACCAACTTACTCTAATTTGTTACAGCCAAATGTATTAGTTCTTCTCAAACTGGTTCAAACCTTACATTTTTATTTAATATTAATCAAAAACTTTTCGCAGACAAAAACATTCAAAAAGATTTATTATAAAGGCCATATACTTTATATATTTCCTTCAGACATAAGCCAAAATTTTACTTAATGTAGGTCAATATAATATTTCTTTATTTAATATATTAATATTAATGTAGGTCAATATAATATTTCTTTATTTAATATATTAATATTAATGTAGGTCAATATAATATTTCTTTATTTAATATATTAATATTAATGTAGGTCAATATAATATTTCTTTATTTAATATATTAATATTAATGTAGGTCAATATAATATTTATTTTACAACTTAATTTCACCATAAAAAAAGCTATTATGAGAGCAGAATTTTCACTCAAGATAAAACAAAAAATATTTTGTTAATAAATTATTATAATAAATAAAATAAAAATAAAATAAAAATAAAAATAAAACCCACAATAATTTCTGCAGTCAGTGAATCTAGTCAGAATGTGTTCTAGTGTCAAGCTAAAATAATGTTTCTTTTAATTGGTTCTATGGGGAGTGTTTGCTTTTAGACAAACTGAACAAAACCATGATTTTTGATTAGACCGAAGACTGAAATGCACTTTAAATAAATGACATAGTTGCACTTTTACAATGAGTATATAAACTTTTTGCAAACCAAGTTTGTCCAGATGTGTGTTCTAGATACAATGGATAATTCAGATTATGAAACCTAATTCACGGAACATTTGTTCATACTGTCAAAAGTTACAATATTTTTGCACAAAATTGGTTTCAAATCTACCATAACATGTGAAATAGAATAACCGAGATCATAACTGGTTGTCACTTGCTGAATTAAACATGTAAAGTAATGAGGTCATGTGACAATAATCACTGTAAATTGCATGCCAGCTGAACTGCTTTACCCTAAGGAAACACAAAAGCCCCACAATGCTTTTCACTGCAGCTCTTTTCCAGCGCGTACACACAAGTATTACGTAAGACACTCCAAGTGGAAAGGCTCACCTAAATGAGAAATCACATGGACTCTCCTCTCCTCTTCTTCTTTATCTCAGTCCTTCTCTCTACCTCCATTTTCATCTCAACCATCCACTTCTCTCTCTCTCTCTCTCTCTCTCTCTCTCGCACTCTCTCTATTGCGTTGGATCCCCCAGACCATTTGTCTCAGCAAAAGTCTGTTCAGTAATTACCTCAGAGCTGCGGGGACAACCTTAAACATTCATTAGTGAGCAAGAAACTTTGAATAGACATAGAAGCCTCACACACACACACACAACAGCAAGATTTTTAGTAAAAGCTTGGTGAAAAAAATGAAAGAGTGCCGAGTGTAGCGCCTAGAGGAGATCATTGTAGCAAAAGGTAATCAAATCACTTCCAAACACACACATAAAGAGCTTTCCTGAACCTGTGGTGGGCAATGAGCAAGGGTGAATACTGAGCACATGCACACACACACACACACAGACCGCATAATGTACCTACAGCTGGCATAGAATGGTGAGCAAAAGAAATGAAATAAAAAACTGCATTTCAACATTTTCTAAAGAAGATCTGAGTGGTGCTTGCCTGTGAAAAACTGGCTTCAGGGTGTTTTAAGTGATTGCAATGGTGTTATTATACAGTTGCTAAGGTATTCCGAAAGGTTGCTATGTGGTTGCTAGGGTGTTTAGGTGGTTTTTCAGTAACATGCATCATTTCATACAGCATAGCGATGTTTTTTTTATAATTCATATACTCTAATTAATACAGTAGTATAGCATTGTGTGTGTGTGTGTATACACTCACTGGCCACTTTATTAGGTACACCTGTTCAAATGCTTGTTAACGCAAATATCTATCACATGCAGCAACTCAATGCATTTAGGCATGTAGACACGGTCAAGACGACCTGCTGAAGTTCAAACTGAGCTTCAGATTGGGGAAGAAAGGTGATTTAAGTGACTTTGAACGTGGCATGGTTGTTGCTGGTCTGAGGATTTTAGAAACTGCTGATCTATTGGGATTTTCACGCACAACCGTCTCTAGGGTTTACAGAGAATGGTCCGAAAAAGAGAAAAAATCCAGTGAGTGGCAGTTCTGTGGGTGAAAGTGCCTTGTCGATGCCACTCCTGTCAGCTGAGAACAGCAAACTGAGGCTACAATTCACACACGCTCATCAAAACTGGACAATAGAAGATTGGAAAACGTTGCCTGGTCTGATGAGTCTGGATTTCTGCTGCGACTTTCAGATGGTCGGGTCAGAATTGGGCATAAACAGCATGAAAGCATGGATGCATCCTGCCTTGTATCAGCGGTTCAGGCTGCTGGTGGTGTAATGGTGTGTGAGAGATTTTCTTGGCACACTTTGGGGCTCTTAGTACCAAATGAGCATCATTTAAACGCCAAAGCCGACCTGAGTATTGTTTCTGACCATGTCCATCCCGTTATGAACATCTTCTGATGGCTACTTCCAGCAGGATAACGCACCGCCTCAAATCATCTCAAACTGGTTTCTTGAACATCACACTAGCTATGTTTCCATCCACCTTATGCGCATTTTAGGATATTGCATCAAAAACTGCAGGATGGAAACGCCAAGATGCGCATAAATTCTAAAAATGTGCGCTCGTTTGAGTCTGATACATTCTTATCCGATAAGAAAACATGCGTATAAACTACGATGGAAACACAATTACCGAATAACTTCCTCGATGCGCATCAAAACAAATCATGCCACTTTGCGCGATGGGACGGGAATTAACTGGACTAACCACATCTTTTTGCACAGCATCTGAAATGTCGTCAGAGTGGTTCGGTGTAAGTCCCTCCCAGAACTCTCTTACACGACCGCGCTAACAGCAGCATTTGCCTCCAAAAGCAAGATAACACGTTTATTGTGTTTCGTCTGCACGCTCTGAAACGGAAGACATTTTTTATATGTGGAAATTATTATATACAGTGGCTTCTCCTACTTCTCTAAGTGATATTTAGCACCAGTTTAGTTCGCTTTGATTCACTGGATAGAAACGATGCTTTATCATTATTTTATGCAATATTCCAATTTTGCGCATAATTTAAGTTTGCAGCTTTAGATGGAAACATAGCTACTGAGTTCACTAAACTCAAACGGCCTCCACAGTCTCCAGATCTCAATCCAATAGAGCAGCTTTGGGATGTGCTGGAACCGGAGATTCACATCATGGATGTGCAGCCGACAAATCTGCAGAAACTGTGTGATTGCTATCATGACAATATGGACATAAGTCTCTGAGGAATGTTTCCAGCACCTTGTTGAATCTCTGCCACGAAGAATTAAGGCAGTTCTGAAGGCAAAAGGGGGTACCTAATAAAGTGGCCGGTGAGTGTATATCATTGGTGATTCTGGAAAGCAGTGTCCTTTCAGTGCCCTCGCTGGCACACAGACGGGCAGGCTGGCATACACACTAGTGAACTGATGCCCAGACTCGCCGTTTAGCCACCTGGACACACCATTAGTGACGCACTTTTAAAGGAACAGGCAACGTAACTGAGGTTCAAGTTACGCCTGACATCACTCCGAAACTGTGGTAAAATCACTGTAACAAACTTTCTCTTAAAACAAACTGGCCTGACCAACAAATATTAAGATTAAGAAATGAGTCCTCAGCTGAGCATTTAACACAATAACTAAAGTGTGATGAAGTTAATGCATTACCAGTCTGCCTCTTGCCTAGTGGTTCATTCTTAATCTTTGAATCTCATGAACCTTTCAGAGTGGGCAAAATTGAATTCAGGCAGAAACAGCAGTCTACAGTATCAGGGGTTTGTAAACAAGAGCCAGTTATGAACTCCCTCAATTTCCCTCTGGACTCATCCTGACTTCCATCATTTACTCATGCCTTCAGCTCCCCCTGCTCTCTTTCTCATTTAACATAATTTCGCCCTGTAGTCCATTCACATCTCACTCCCCTTCAAACCATTTCATGATCTCAGCTCGTTATTTACTATCTTTTATAAAAGAACAATATGATGAATTTATTAATTCCACTCTTTCCAAGATGCTCTTTTACACACACAATGCAATTTGTGCTTCACCATTAAGTCTACACAGATATGCAAATGATCCAACCAGCAGCCAATCAGAGCTCCAGTCACAGCAGAGCTTGTTACGCAACAGAGCTGCTTCTGTCCGTATACTAGAGCAGCAGTAACAACACCCACACACTTACACACACACATTCATATGCAAAAAAAGCATGCACCTAATTCATTTTCTTTACTTTTAACCCCTCACCATGTAATTGATGGAAACGCCAAGATGTGCATAAAGTGCATACAAATTATGATATACAAATTTGATTCAACACCCAGTGCTTCCTGCTGAATCTTAAGGCCAAAGGACGATAACGATAATGATAAAGATATTCTAAAAATCTTTCTAAATTTAAAAGAAATAGCAGAGTTCACTCCACAACTATAACCATAACGGCACAGAGAAACAATATTGTTGGAATCACTTTTTTCCCAGCTATCTATTTTTCCCATCTATCTATATATCTGTCTATCTGTCTATCTATCTATCTATCTATTTATCTATCTATCTGTCTATCTGTCTATCTATAATTACATAATTATTTTGTACTCATCACCCATCCATGTTCTCTGTGGATGAGTGTTCGGTGTTTGCTGGTTCCTGTACTCGCTGTGTGTGTGTGTGTGTGTGTAAGTGTGCTTTCTCCACATCTCAGCACCTCACATCCTACAGCCTGTCATTTAGAAATGGAAAACGAGTGTGTGTGTATGTGTGTGTGTGTGGGGGGGGGGGGTGCTTAGGAAGATTTCACTTGCCTCCTTGGCACTTCAAACATGTTAATATCAGCAGCAGCAGTTCCGTTGCTATGGATACCAGAGTCTAACTGTCTCAGCCTCCTGTTTAAAATGTTTGAGTGCTGTGTGTGAGTGAGTGTGTGTATGTGTATGTGTATGTGTATGTGTGTGTGTGTGTGTGTGGGGGGGGTGCTTAGGAAGATTTCACTTGCCTCCTTGGCACTTCAAACATGTTAATATCAGCAGCAGCAGTTCCGTTGCTATGGATACCAGAGTCTAACTGTCTCAGCCTCCTGTTTAAAATGTTTGAGTGCTGCGTGTGTGTGAGTGTGTGTATGTGTGTGTGTGTGTGGGGGGGGGGGGGGTGCTTAGGAAGATTTCACTTGCCTCCTTGG